>CM035159.1:59357802-59943203 GCA_020205615.1 Panax quinquefolius
TGATTTGGGTGATAGTGGATGATTGACAAAATCGCACACTTTTGCCAATAAAGATTAAATTAAATCTTGATCAGCTGGCAAAACTATATGTTAAAGAAATCGTGACAAGACATGGAGTTCCAGTGTCGATTGTGTCAGATAGAGATCGAGGTTCATCAAACTTACGGAAGAGACTACAAGAATGTTTGGGAACACAATTGTGAATGAGTACGACATATCATCCATAAGCAGGATGGCCAAAGCGAGCGAGCGATTAGGACATTAGAAGATATACTGAGAGCATGTGTCATGGATTTTAAAGGAAGCTGGGATGAACAATTACCATTGGTGGAATTTGCCTACAATAACAGTTACCACGCTAGAATCGGCATGCCACCTTATGAAGCATTGTACGACAGGAGGTGCAGAACTCCACTGTGCTGGGATGAAGTCGGTGAACGTTAACTGTTAGGACCAGAACTAGTACAACAAACTGCTGAGATTGTCAAACTCATCAGAACAAGATTGATAGCTGCTCAAGATAGACAAAAGAAATATGCTGATCAACACAGACAAGATCATGCATTCGACGTGGGAAATTACGTTTTCATAAAAGTTTCACCTTGGAAGGGAAAAATTCAATTTGGTAAAAAGGGAAAATTAAGCTCGAGATTTATTGGACCCTTCGAAGTGCTGCGAAAAGTTGGAGAGGTGGCTTACGAGGTAGCTCTACCGCCAGAATTGCAAAACATTCATAATATTTTTCACGTTTCAGTGTTACGACCATATAAGTCTGATTACAAGCACGTAATCGAGTATGAACCATTGCAGTTTGAGAAAGACTTGTCCTATGAAGAGGTTCCTTTCCAGATAGTTGGCAGGAAAGAACAAGTGCTCAGAAATAATGTGATACCTTCTGTGAAGGTGATATGGAGGAACCACAATGTCGAAGAGGCTACGTGGGAACTCGAAGCTAAAATGATGAAGATTTATCCTGAGTCATTTGCTTAATCTATGTCTTCAATTCTGGGGACAGAATCTTTGTAAGTAGGGGATAATGTGACGAATGAATTGTTTGAATTGTGATTCTGGGGACAGAATCCTTGTAAGGAGGGAATGATGTAACATTCCATAATTTTAATTGTTATATTAAATATTTATTGAATTATTTAAGTATTTAATGGATGTGTTTATGGTTGAATTTGTAATTGTTCAAATTTGATTCAATTTGGTTAACTATCTGTTAAATAAATAATTAAGGAAATTATTATATTTGCTAATTTAATTTAATTATTAAGTTAGAGAGTTTTGATTAATTGAATTATTATTCTTTTTATTTGAATTTTGTAATTAAAAGGATGTGTTAGTTGGTTAAATAAAGTTATAATTATATAGAAAATTATAATTTTGTGGTTTTGATTTATGTGTTAAAGTAATTTAATATATTGTTATTAAGATTAATTTAATTTATTAAAAGTGTGACAAATAACCTTTTATAAAGCAGTTATTAAAATAACTTAAAGGAGTTTTAATTCAGTTTTGTCAAACAAGGCCTAATGCCTATTAAGTCTTTAATCTTATTGTGTTTTACCAAACAAGGTGTAAGGATTAATTGATTATTTTTGTTAGTGGTTAGCCAAACAAGCCTTATGGCTTTTGGTTTTCAAAACTTAGATAACTGATATCAGTTATATCTATATTTATATTATATAATTAATATAAACTATATCCTATATACGTTATATTGTTAGTACGTAGTTAGAGTTAGGAAGAAAAGAGAAAACTAAGAGGAAGAAGAAGAAGAAGAAGAAGAAGAAGAAAAGTGAGAGAGAAAAGTAGAGAGGACGAAAGGCTAGGGAATTGGTGAGAAGAAAAGCTTGAGAATCAAAAAAAAAAGAAAAGGGAATAGCCATCATCATCTTCTTCAAGGTATTATCCTATTCTTTTTAGTTTTAAAGGTTAAGTTTTTTTCTCTTCCCTAATTCTCTGTAAAATCCTTGTGTAAGGATAAATTATTTGTTATGTATGTGATTTTATATGATAATCTAGTGTTGTTAAACTATTTTCTTAAGCTATAATGGAGAATAGTCCATGAATTTGTATTATGTATATGGTTGTGAAGAAAAGCTATTTTTTGAGAGAGTTTTGTGTATATATATATTGTTTAGTTTAAAGTAAAAATTAAGGGTAATTAGTTGTTTAATTGATAAATTATTTGTTGAGTTTGATAGAGTATGTATAAACATTGATAAAATGCTTTGAATTAACTGTTTTGGTTGAAAAACAAAATCACAGTGTTTATTTTCATCAAAAACATCAAAAAGTGAGTTTTTATCAAAAACAGTGAAATTGTATGTGTTACATTTGTTGTTTATATTGTTTTATGAGTAGAAACATGTTTATAATCTTTGAATTATGTTTACATG
This sequence comes from Panax quinquefolius, assembly GCA_020205615.1. Lineage (NCBI taxonomy): Eukaryota > Viridiplantae > Streptophyta > Magnoliopsida > Apiales > Araliaceae > Panax > Panax quinquefolius. Next base: position 59,360,208 of record CM035159.1, read on the forward strand.
AAGTCTTTGTATGAATTGCATGTGAATTAGGCTATTAAAAAGGAACTTTTAGGCCAAAATTGGCTTTTTCTTATCTTTATTCTCAAGGCATCGATTGAAAGCTATGATTTAGCGCCCTGTATGACCAATGATTCCTCTTTCAGCGTCGAAAGCCGTATACTGCAGTGCAGTATGCCGCCATATAGCGTTATTCTCGTACATGTGGCCATGATATCATCTCCATATTATAAATACACCACCACAAGATAAAAGTGTGCATATAAATATGAAAGATTATGATCGGTCTCGACGGTGTACTTTTTGTACTAGAAATTTTAAAGAATTGTTATGTGATGATAGTAGGACTGTAAAATGTTGATTTTAGTATTTCTATACTATGAATAAGTATGTTATTAACGATTAACTTGTGTTATAACTTGATCATGTGATTAAATAATCAAACCTACATGATGAATGTAGTTAGTTAAGTTTGTAAAGTGGTAGTGACTAACTATGTCATTATATATATATATATATATAGGGTATTGTGATTCGAATTGATTCGGTTTAGCCTACGAGCCAGGAAAGTTTTCTAATCCTTTATCTTGTTGAACTAATTATAGTTTCCAATTCGGTTACCTTATAAATGATGCAAGTTCTCTAATCTATTTTATTGTTGAATCAATTATTGTTCCCAATATAATAATGCAAGGTTTCTAAACTTTGATTATTGATATTGAACAAGTTATTCTTGTATTTAACTTGTTGTTTAGCATACCCAAATATATTTGAATAGTTTTATCGTTCATATTGCCATGCATGCTTAGTATTCAATTCTAAATAACCTTAACTTAATATTGTTCAAGCAAGGTGTATTATAGTTATTCAAGTTGTATGTTATTAGATTATTCCTAAAGCATGACTTTAATTTACCATGTTGATTCAGTTATGATTATTCTATAGTATGATGTTATTGGTTTCATTCAACTAATCCTTAGTTGATGTTCATTGAATTCCAAATTACGCTGAAATGTATCCAAACCAAACTCACATTGGTGCGGACTTGTACTCTAAATACTGAGATGAACAACCCTATTATTAGGGGTAACTTACGCTTAGCGTTGAAATGTTTGTGCACAATACATTGTACGAAGGGCTGATCCCCCAAAGTACAAGGAGTCCCTATAGTCTTATGACTGTTAAAGTTTAAGTTGAAACATTACTTATAGCTATGGACATAGTTCGTGGTCTTAGGACCCTCAGTTATTTACTTCAGATTGTTGACAAATCGTAATTATTTAAATCTATTGAGCCTCTTATTTAACATTTGTTGTAAAGCTTTTTCATTCATTATTGTATCAACTGAGCTTTGTTTGCTCACTCTTGCTTATATAATTATTACAGTTAAGGATGAGAAGGTTGATGTACCTAGCACCAGTAAGGGAAAAGGAAAGATGAACAAGTATTGAAGACTTGTAATTTGATGATATTTTATTATCAGTTTTTAATGGAATGGTTCTAATAAAGATTATTTATTTTCCGTATTTGAATGATTGTGTTTAAAGGTTAGACAACCTGGGAGATTTTTTTTATGCAACCCTTTAATGGGGAAGGTTTTATTTATCCAGTTTCATTGTGATTGGGTAGTTCGATATGAATGTTTGATTAAGTGAACACCAAATCCTGTGGAAATGAAGTAGCTAGGTTTGGGGGTGTCCCAACTATCACATAGGCTACCTTTCCCACCCTTTTTAATACTTCAAAAGGTCCTATAAACCTTGGACTTAACTTTCCTTTCTTTCTAAAGCGTATCTTTCCTTTCTAGGGAGATACCTTTAGAAACACATACGAGCCTACTTCAAACTCTCGATTTAATCTATGCGAGTCCACATACTTCTTTTGTCTGTCCTGAGCTGTGACGAGACGCATCCGAACTAACTTTACCACATTCGTTGTCTGTTGCACCAATTCTGGTCCTAGCATCCGGCATTCTCCCACCTCATCCCAATATAATGGTGTCCTGCACCTTCTTCCGTACAAAGCTTCATAAGGCGGCATGCCTATGTTTGCATGATAACTGTTGTTATACGCAAATTCAACTAGTGGTAGGTGATCATCCCAACTACCCTTGAAATCCATGATGCAAGATCTCAACATATCTTCTAACGTTTGAATTTTTCTCTCGCTCTGCCCATCGGTTTATGGATGATACTTTGTGTTTAACTTTAGTTGTGTTCCCAACTGTTCTTGCAAACTTCTCCAAATGTTCGATGTGAATCGTGGGTCACGATCTGACACAATCGATACTGGTACTCCATGTCTGGAAATAATTTCCTTAACATAAAGTTTAGCTAACTGGTCTAAGTTATACTTGACCCTAATTAGCAAGAAGTGAGCCGACTTCGTCAACCGGTCCACTATTACCCAAATCGAATCGTACCTTTTTGTCGTTGTCGGAAGTCCCACCACGAAGTCCATCGTGATATGCTCCCACTTCCATTTTGGAATCTCCAATGATTGTAACAAGCCACTAGGTCGTTGATGTTCGGCCTTAACTTTTTGATAAGTCAAGCACCTACTCACATACTCTGCTATCTCTCTCTTCATGTTCGGCCACCAAAAACTCCGTCGAAGGTCTTGATACATCTTAGTGCTACCAGGATGTATCGAGTACCTTGAACTATGAGCTTCTTATAACACTTGTTCTTTTAACTCCGTCTCATTCGGAACCCAAATTCTTCCTTCAAATCTTAATAATCCCTCATTATCAAGACTATACTTAATATCTTTTTCATCAGATAACATCTTCTTCACTTAGTTACACTCATCAGTTTTGAGTTGCACCTCCTTGACTCTTTCTACGATGGTAGATTGCATCTCCGTCGCAAAAAGTATCTGTCCCGATTCACTCGGCATTTTCAATTCTATCTCCATCCTAGCCATCTCTGTTATTAACTCAATTTGAGCCGTTAACATAGACAACTTTTCCCGACCCTTCCTACTTAAGGCGTCGACAACTACATTGGCTTTTCCAGGGTGATACATGATTTCACAATCGTAATCCTTTATCAACTCCAGCCATCTTCTCTGTCTCATATTCAACTCCTTCTGTGTGAAGATATATTTAAGACTCTTATGGTCTGTATATATCTCACATTTCTCCCTATAAAGATAATGTCTCCATATCTTTAATGTGACGCCCCCAAATCCGGGTCTCTTCCAACCCGACAGATGGTGCTACACGGTACTACCATTCATTCATTCATACCATAAAATAGTCTTAAAAGGACTAATATAACTTCTATATATCCAAAATAATATTACATTTCCCAGGTTCTTTGTACCCCATTCGTTTGTTCTTGTCATAATCAAATATATTACAATCATTGAACTATTCTATTACATACTAAGCTAAGGGTTCGTCTTCGCCTTGCCCTTATCTTTGATCGAGCCTTCAATCTGTTCGATCTTGGCTGTGTTCATATGGTTCAAGCAAGAGTGAGCATGACTAGCTCAGCAAGTACTACAATTCTAATAAACAACATGCTTGAAACATAGAACTTCTATATATCTTCAGTAACTGAACAATAGTTACGAAGTACTATCGATAATTCAAAATAACACTTCTTTTCATTCAAAATGTTTTCCAATAACAATATTCAGTAGAATATCAACTAAGGCTCAGAACTATGAGCAGTTCATAATTTCTTTTGAAAAGGACAACCCGACACTAAGTCCGTAAGTTCGGCATATCTTACGAGCACGTCTGAGTGATCAGCTCATAGTACTCTATGTTGATTAACACTACATTCATTAAACGTGTATACATTTAAGTTGTGGCAACCTCACGTGTCTGTTGTTAAACGACAAAACATTTTAGCATACTTGGTCTTCAATTGAAAACCATACCAATATAACTCGGTAAACATAATTCATGCTTGACATAATCATAATATAAGTCTAGCCTAAAGAATTGGCTTTAGACTTCATCGTTCAAAACTTCATGTGAAAGATTACATGAATTACAAAACTTGTCCAGACTGAACTGGAACAAGGGTTAGAATACTTGCCTTCAGCGTCTGCTTACTGATTAACACCCGTACACTTTAGGTCTCTAAGTTTCTACAACACATGATCATATAACGTACCACATTAGGTCATATATAATCAAGTATGTATACTATTATATCTTACCCTTCATCTCAATGTAAATCCTGACCTAGATCTACTATTATGGGTTTCCGACTTTCATTACGTCATTCACATTACGTTCACTTTTAATTGATTATTAACCCTTAATCATCATGCATTAGTGTCTTATAAGTACCTTACAATGTTATGTTTATATCTCAGTTCATTACTAACAAGTTCCTTTTCATTCTACACTTGTAAACATTCTTGTCAATAAAACTCTAGACTGGGGTAATAGCGGCGTATTTCACATAACTCTGCATCTCGGCCATGATGTGAGTTAGCGATGTCTGCAGTTCGACCTTGCCTTTGTGGCACATGCTTTAAGAAGTCGTGAGTTGCTTGGCATGGCGGACTCGCGTGCCTCGAGATAATTTTGCAGATTTGAAAATTTTACGAACTTCCCGGACGCATAACTTCTTCGTTATAAGTCCGAATTGGTCCGTTCAAAAGCCTACGGTTCAAAAATTACATACTCTATGCGTTCAGGCAAGAATTTTATCTATTTGACTTCGTTTGCTAAAATTTCACCTATTAGTCCATTTTTAACGAAAACGATAAACGTTCATGAACGTTCAACGCTTGTTTCTTTGTTCTAAGTCAGAATTCATTCATTTTCGAGTCCACAAATCTATAATGCCAAATATGACTTGTCTCCATCGAAAACCAATGTTTTCTCAAACACAAAATACGACTTCCATTCTGAGATTTTTACGATTTCGACGATAATCGTCCAATCGTGTGAATTCCGACAAAACTACATTCTTAATGATTCTAAATGGATTTCAACCATCATATGATCATTACAAATTACTTATTATACCAACTTATAATCAAAGTAGGTTTTGACTTATTCTCATAAATCAATGACTTATTTAACTTATGAACTACAATTCCTCATGCTTATGACTTTCTATGAACTTAAGTCCACCAATCAATGTTCTCACACTATAATCAACATACTAACATCATATAACAAACATATGACAAGTTCTTCAAGATTCCAACAACTTATTAGAGTTCAAGTTGGTTATCCAAATTATTCGGCTTAAGTTCATTCCTTATTAACTTATTACATGGTCTTAGCATACATGTTCATTAATAACACTTCCCTTATCATCCTATTATAATAGAGATGAAAGAACATTGGACACAAGATCATTACCTTTAAAGTCTAACTTCTTCTTCTTGGAAAATCTAACTTTTACTTTAAAGTGCTTATTTGCTCTACCAAATAAGTAGCTTATAATTGGGAGGAGTTGGATGATTATTGAACAACCAACAAATGAATTGTGGTTTCTCTATTTATAGGCAACTAAAGTTTAGGGAAAAATGGACTTTAAACCATCCCACCTCCTCATTTCCACCTCCTCATCCTCCACCTCCTTACTATTCATTACCTAGCAACTAAGTAAACTTGCTAGCCACTTCTAAAACTTGGTCACCACACTTAATCCTTGCCCATCAAGCTTACCCACTTCCCACTTGGTTTGACCCATGGATCAAGGCTTCTTATTGGGCTTGGTTAATTAATCTAACTACTTTCTTAATGGCCTTGTGCTACATAGTTTGGACTAATGATATATCAAACACTTGGGCTTGATTGTCACATTATATTGGACTTATACTTATTATGCTAATAATCCCACAAGTCCATTATCTCTTATTTAAACAACTTAACATATATACCCCACATATAATCTTCGTATGCTAGCTCGTATATTAATTCTTAATATACATTATCTCATTCTTCATACATAATAGTACAATACGTCATATTATACTTACATTCATCACTTCATACAATGTATACACATTATACGATCATAACTTTCTTCTTTTACGCTTAATAAACCTAACGTTCCCAATTTAGGTCCACATGCAAAATATTACGTTTTCAATACTTAGATTATTATTACATAATCATTATCACCTTGATATTATAACGTTACGTATTTCTCGGAAGTTCAAAAATAATTCCCGAGAAGAAATCGATGAATAGTGTTTTTCAGAAAATTTCTCGGAAAGCTTTTATTTTCGTCTTAGAAATTCAAACACCTTAATTCATTCACGTAGTTAAAATACTACGATATTCTGACGTTTCTAGGTTATAGAACGACATTCATCTTCTCAAAACGTAATAATAATAAATAATATTATTTTATTCATTATTAAAAGTAATTACAAAATATTCACTTTTTCGGGGCGTTACATTTAAAGCAAATACTACTGCGGCCAGTTCCAGATCATGAGTAGGGTAAACTTTCTCATAATCCTTCAACTGTTGTGATGCATACGCAATGACCTTGCCATGCTGCATGAGCACGCAACCAAGTCCTCTATGCGAAGCATCGCTATACACTACAAAATTTCCTGTGTCATCGAGTAATGAAAAAACAGGCACTTCTCTTAATCTTTTCTTCAGTTCGTGAAAAATGTCTTCACATTTATCCGTCCACACGTATTTCACCATCTTTCTTGTCAAGTTAGTCAACGGGGTAGCTATCTTCGAAAAATCTTGGATAAATCTTCGATAGTATCTCGCTAAACCTAGGAAACTCCGCACCTCAGTTGGCGTTTTTGGTTGTTTCCAGCTCATCACTGCTTCTACCTTCACTGGATCCACTGAAATCCCTTCTTGGTCAATGACATGACTAAAAACTGTACCTTCTCTAGCCAAAATTCATACTTAGTGAATTTTGCATATAACTTCTCTTTTCTTAGTGTCTCCAACACTAATCGTAAGTGTTCAGCATGATCTTCTGGCGTCTTAGAATAGACTAGAATATCATCGATAAACACAACAATGAACTTGTCCAAATATTATTTGAACACTCTGTTCATCATATCCATAAATGCAGTTGGTGCATTCGTCAACCCAAATGACATTACCAGAAACTCGTAATGACCATAACGAGTCCTGAATGTTGTCTTTGGTATGTCCTCCTTCCCAACCTTCAATTGGTGATACCCTGTACGCAAATCTATCTTAGAAAAATACTTTGCCCCTTTCAACTGATCAAAGAGATCATCGATTCTGGGCAATGGGTATTTATTCTTTATCGTTAACTTGTTCAACTCTCAGTAGTCGATACAAAGCCTTAACGATCCATCTTTCTTTTTGACAAACAATACCGGTGCCCCCCACGGGGAAACACTTGGTTGAATGTACTTCCTATCCAATAGTTCCTGCAACTAAACCATTAACTCTTTCATTTCCACAAGCGCCATACGATATGGTGCCCTTGAGACTGGTGCCACTCCTGGCACAATGTCTATTACAAATTCGATCTCCCTATCCGGTGGTAAACCCGGTAATTCACATGAAAATACATCCATGAATTCGTTTACTATAGGTATTTGTTCCATGGTTGCTCCCATTCGCTGGGTATTGACAACATGACACAAATAACCTACACACCCCTTCTTTAAAAGTTTTCTAGTTTGTGTCATCGTAAGGCAACACGAACGTCCCAGCGATTTATTACCCTAAAATATTACAGGAGGTTGTTTTAACGTCCTAATGCTCACACATTTCTTTTGGCAATCTATAATTGCTCCATGGTTAATCAACCAATCCATTCTAAGAATTATGTCGAATTCTCCCAACTTTATCGGTATTAAATCTTCCGATAATTTACAACCCCGTATATCTACGCAACAATTCCTATGAATATCTTCGACAGGAATTATCTCTTCGTTTGCTACCTTAATAATCAAAGGTATAAGCAACTTTTTGGAAAGTAATTCTAATCGTTTAGCAAAATCACATGCTATAAATGAACAAGTAGCACCCGAATCAAATAGCACGTAAGCATTTATGTTATTGATTGGGATAATACCTGCAACTACATCCCCTGATGCCATCGCATCTTGGACCGTCATATTAAAGGTGCGGGCCATTGGTCTACCTGGATGAGCTGGACCACTAATAGCTAACTTACCGCTATTAGTGCCCTTATTTCCATCGACCCTTTTTTGGGCGGTTCCTTGCTATGTGGTCATTTGATCCACATCTACAAAACATCCGTGATTTTTCTTTGGATTTGGGCCGGTTAAGTGAAATATGCCCTTCTTCATCCCACAATTATAACATACTGCCTTTCCCTTGAGACAGACTCCTAAATGAGTCTTCCCATAGGTTTTACAGGCCTCCATCCTCCTTTTAGAACCCCTTGTTTTACATCAAGAAACCTCATTTCCATCATTCCCTGCATATTCGTGGGAAAATAGTTCTCGAAGAAAATCTCCTTGAACCTTACCCATGTTAGATTTTCTATACCAACCCTAGCCTGGTTTGCCTCCAACCAGAAATTGGCCTCACCCTTCATCATATAGGTTGCAAAGGCAACCTTCTGACCTTCATCAACATTTTCTATTACAAATGCCTTCTCAATCTCTTTCACCCAAGTCTGGGCTTCTATAGGGTCCGTAGTTCCTTTGAACTCCGGCGGACCGACACTTTTAAAATCCTTAAAAGTAGTAGCTCAACTACTCCAGGATTTATGGGTATATTAGCCCCAGTTCTATTAAACACGACCGTTAAAAGATTAACGAACTCTTGCATTGGATTAACCGGACCTCCCTCCGGTTGATTAACATTAGAATCTTGATTTCGTTGCCTTCTTCTTGGCGGCATTTTGCTGTTAAGAAAACAATACATCATTATTACTTTCTTCATGTTGTTTGGTTATTATTCGTAATGAAACAATAACTCATACTCATTACTAAATATATTCCATAAAAAGACTTATATTGATTCATTACTTGTAGTATAATACTACATTGCTTACATTGTTCAGCCTAAGCTGATTAAATTACTATCCCACAATCGCTTTTCAAAAATTGGGATTTACAAAAGACTACCCTTGATATACAAAAGAGGGTTTTACGTCACTACTGGATACATAATATTTACATATCTAAACTATTCCAACTATAACTAGATTACACCTGTCGAATGGCATTCTCAAAGGCTTTCTTGGCCAGACCGACAATGACATCCCGACTGATAGTATGTCGAGTCTGCCCTTCTTCTATCGGATACCCAACTACTTGCTGCTAGAAATCCACATGAGAACTCCTATATATATAGGACATCCTCTCTACCTTCTGTTTCTTAGTCTTTAGCTCCTACTTGAGCTCAAAGACTTCGTGTTTCAGCTCATGGACCTTGTCCTTGGCCAAAACTCGATCATCATGCTCCTCTCCCCACATCCCTTCCATACTAGTCTTGTCCTCCCGGACAGCTTGGAGTTCCTCTTTTAACTCCTTAACCTCTTTACAATACTGGACGTTTCTATGCAATACTGACATAAATAGTGCCTTCATTGACTCCCCCGTAGTCAACATAACATAATATAATGCATTTTTATAGGGTTATTTTCCATCTTTTACTTCTTTATTCTTTCTTAAGGTTATGACTTAAGGTTCTAGTTTCCCCCTTAAGTTTTATAACCTAGGCTTTGATACCAACCTGTAGCGCCCCCAAATCCGATTTTCTTCCAACCTGACAGATGGTGCTATACTATACTAACATTCATACATTCATCCAATTGAAAAGCCTCAAAAGAATGAATATCTCTTCTATATAATCAAAATAATATTTATATTTTCCCCAAGTTCTAAACCCATTACAAGAGTTCTTTGTCATAATATCAACTATATTACAACATTAAACCTATACTATTACATAGACAACTTAACGATCTGCCTTAGCTTTTCCTTTATCCTTATTCGATCCTTTGGGACGTTCAGTCTTAGCTGCATTCATATGGTTCAAGAAAGAGTGAGCATAACTAGCTCAACAAGTATGACAATTTCAATAAACAACATGCTTGACACATAAGAATCGTATATCTTCAATAACTGAACAATAGTTATGAAGTACTATTGATGATTCAAAATATCACTTCATCTTTCTTTCAAAATGTTTTACAACAAAAACAATATTCAGTAAAACATTAACTCCAGTCCAAGACCTTGAGTATTTCATTCTTTCTTTGAAAAGGACAACCCGACACTAAGTCCGTAAGTCCGATATTACTTACGAGCACTTTTAGGTGATCAGCCTATTGTACTCTATGTTGATCAACACTACATTCTTTAAACATATGTACGTTTAATTGTTTGGCAACCTCACGTGTCTGTCGTATGACGACAAAACATTTGTTTATCATAATCATTCTTCTTTTGAAAACCATAAAGAGTAGTTGACAAAAGATAACAACATTTGATAATAGATGGATAGATTATCAATAATCCACCAAATGCATTAAGTCTAGCCAGAAGATTTGGCTTTAACTTTATCATACATCAATTCATGTGTAAGGGTACATGAATTACAAAGCTTGTTCAGATTGAACTGAGACAAGGGTTAGAATACTTGCCTTTAGCGTCTTCTACAGTATAATTACTTTATGTTCGAGTTTTTCAAGTCTCTACAATACATGATCACATAACACCATACATTAGGTCATATATAATCAAGTATGTATATGACTATATCTTACCCTTTATCTCAATCTAATCATGTATTAGATTTGTTTATTATCCATTCCAGCTTATCATTCTACTTGTATTCATCTTTGAATAGGTTATCATCAACCTTTATGTACTATCCTTACGGTTTAACAAAGTTTTAACAATGTTACTTCAAGTTTCTTTAAGGTAAGTTCGATTCGAATTAATCCCATTCCTTTCTTTGTACTCATTTTTATTCTTTACTATCTTTGATCAAGGGGTGGTGTTTGGCTTGATCATAGCTTCCCATCTCATAACATGTGGCCTGAGTTCATGATAACAACATCCGGACTTGATGCTTTCTGGCATGAGTCCTTATTTCGATGGTAAGGCATGCTGCGCCACTTTTCGATGTCTTTCGATTTTAGTTTTACACTGCGGCATGACAAATTAATTACAGAAAGTGGTGCCATTTCACTCTCACACTGCACCATATAGTTTGGACAGTTTTTCTACTTTGCGAATTTCCCTAGCACATAACTTCTTCGTTATAAGTCCGAATTGGCTCGTTCAAAAGCCTACGGTTCACAAATTACATACTCTACGCGTTCATGCAAGAATTTTATCTATTTGACTTTGTTTTCTAAAAATTCACCTATTGGTTCATTTTTAACAAAAACGATAAACGTTCGTGAACGTTCAATGCTCGTTTCTTCGTTCTAAGTCGGAATTCGATCATTTTTGAGTCCACAACTCTAGAATGCCAAATATGACTTGTCTCCATCGAAAACCAACATTTCTGAGTTCAAACATAAAATTTGACTTCTATTCCGAGAATTTCACGAATTTGACGATTATCGTCTAATCGTGCAACTTCCGGCAAATCTTCATTACTTATGATTTGTTCATTACTTCAAATGAATTCAATTTATCATATGAACATCTCAACATACTTACTACAATAATTTATTTTCATGTTGGATTTGGACTTATTCTTTCATGAGCTTATAACTTATTAAAGTATAAACTACTTATAGCTTCATTGTTCATAACTTATGAAAGCTATGGTCTTTTTAATCACCATACTTATATGTTCTCAACATATAATATCATTCATGTATACATGATACATATTCATATAAGTTCTTCATTTTCATACTACTTCTTAAGATAAACTCATATTAAGTTCATATAACTTCTTCATAAGTTCATAACTTATATAAGTGTAAATGACTTATTTCCTACTTATACGGCTAAAGTTCATTGATTACTCATTCTTCTTGCTTCTTAACATTCATGTTCCTTAATCCATACTTTCCTTATCAACCTATCATGGTAGAGATAGAAGATAAATGGAGAAGAAGTCTTACCCTTTGAAGTTCTTATAAAGTAGTCTTCTTCTTCTTCTTACAAATAAAAGTAACTTATTGTTGCTTATTCTCTCTAACACTTAAGCACTTTATAAGTTTGTTGGATTATTTGAATAAGTAAGAAATGGCTAGCAATCTCCTTCTATTTATAGAATTTGCAAAGTTAGGGTAGTTTAGTCAAAACACAATCCCACCTCCTTAAGCCACCTCCTTAATATTCATTACTTGTTAATCACAACTCTTATCTTTTGCTTGGCCATTACTCTTAAGTTTTGGTCATCACACATTATGCTTGATCACCAAGATTAACCACATTAACATGGTTTGCTCCATGGGTCAATTAACTTATTGGATCCTAGCTTGGGCTTAGATTTACTTAACCTTTGGGCTTTGCATTAATAAACACTAACTTGTTTACTAATCAATAGTTGGGCCTCTCCATTAATTCACTTGGGCTTGTACAAATTCCTAACCAATCTTACAAGTCCAATATCATTGCTCAATACATATACGTACTGTTGATGTATCATTCTCGTATACTAACTCGTATAGAAATTTATTATATACGTTATACCATCCTTCATACAAACTCGTATAATACTTCGTATTATACTCGTATTCATTACTTCGTACAATACTCACGTTTCAAATTAATATTATACTATTATTACTTACTCAATAATACTTCGCCCTCCTTAATATTATCAAATTAAGTCCGCAAGCGAAATATTGCGTTTTCCATACTTAGATTATTATTACATAATCTATCTTACTTTGATATTCTATCATTACATATTTCTCGGAAACTCAAAAAAAATAAAAAAATTCCCGAGCAAATATCGATGAATAGTGTTTTTTGGAAAATTTCTCGGAAAACTTTTATTTTTGTCTTGGAAATTCAAACACTTTAATTCCTTCACGTAGCTAAAATACTACGACATTCCCACATTATTAGGTTATAGAATGACAACCATCTTGATAACACATAGAATATAATTTTATTTATTATTTAATTCAATAAAATTATTTTACAATAAAATCCGAATTTCTCGGTCGTTACAATCGATTTAAAAATGATATGATATACTTATTTCTAATTGCGTTCCACACGTTCTTGCAAACCTTTCTAAAAATTCGATGTGAATCGCGAATCTCGGTTCGACACAATTGACCCTGAAACACCATGCCTTGAAACAATTTTGTTAACATACAACTTCACACATTGTTTAATAGGTAATATGCTAAGTTCTACATACCATAGGATCTATCACCATATCTTGCCACCAAAAGTATTATCGAAGGCAATATATATATATTTTTGTGCTTCCTAGTTAATTTAACATATAAATTTTATGAAAACTTTTTTTTTTCAATTCCTGATATTAGCGAAACCCAGTTTCTTCCTTCTACTTCAACTATCCTTCAGTATCGATTATGAAATTGACAACTTCATCTTGGAGCTACTCTTCCTTTACTCTATCCAACAAAGCTGTACGGTTTTCCATCTGAATAGCTTCTCCTTTGACTTTTTATATATCTTACCTCTTACCACAACTTAGTCATTTCTATTATAAACCCATCTTGCACAGTTAACAAGAATAACTACTCCTTTTTTTTTCTTAAGACGTCGGCAACCACGATTGTTTAGGATTTTGCATTCAAAATCCTTGATCAACTCCTACTATCACCTCAACGCACGCTTAAATACCCCTTTATGAGAATATACTTTATACACTTATGGTTTGTTTATATCTCACACTACTATCCAAAAGTATTATCATTAAATCCTCAGGGCAACCACTAATACCTCTACTCTAAATCCTAAGTCGGATATCCTTTCACATAAAAATATTAACTGTCGCGAGGCATATGAAATGACCCTGTCGTTTGGCCTAAACACACAGCCTAGTATATTATAGGATACATCGCTATACAACACAACATTCCTGTATTATCTAGTAGAGACATCACAGGTGCCATATTAATTCCAATACAGAAATTCTACACATCAACTTAAAAGAATCAATATTCACACTTTCCATATTTAGGGAATAGTCTAACTCTTCCTGAAGCGAATTTAGTTTCTAAACGAATTCATCAGGCAAAAATATCAATTGGCACATGAATTAATTAACTCATAGCCGTATAGATAGCTGATCGGAACCATACCTTGCATTGCGTCCTGGATCTTCATGTTGGATGATTTTTCAGTTGGTCGACTCGGCGGAGCTGATTCTACAATAACCAGTTTGCCATTGCCCCCTTTGATTCCACTTGCTTTTCCTATCGCTTTCTTTGGGCACTCTCGAGCCAAGTGCTCTTTCGATCCACATTGAAGCAGGATCCCTTCCTCGGTCTTGAACACTTTGGTGCAATGTGGCACTTCAAACCACAATTAAAGCGCACCCTTTTCCCCTTCAAACAACCACCTACATGTTTCTTTCCGCAGTTGCTACATGCCTCCACCTTCTTCTTTTCCTTCCCTTGCTGATTTTCAGCTTTAATATTATTGTCCCACTTTCTTTTCCGGGCATTACTGGTATAACTATCATCCACCTTATCATCTGCACTCTTCCTTCCCCTCTGCTCTTGATTGTATGCCAGCGTATTACCTTCCCCGTCTACATCAATCGTTCTTTCCAGCTCTGTTGTGAATGAATTTTGGTGGAACATCGAGATTTGATTGTATAGCAAGAAATTCACTTGATTTGCCAGTGCTCCCACCAGAAAATTCACCAATTGTGGCACTGGATTTGCGTTAGCTTCCCTATTGTATGCATATTCCTTGGGTCTCTGCTGACGTTGCTGTCTTCTTCTAGGCGGCATCTTATTGTTTAAAACTTATACCATTAGATCATCGTTCACACACGCATTAAAATTTTCAAACTTATCTTAACCACTTATAGATAATAAATAACGATGTATTTATTTGTTTATTACATCACCACATCACAAAATAACCTCACTTCTATTTATAACCGTAATAATAAAATTTTAGGATTACTTCATCATATCCCACTATTTATTTCAAAAGTCAGGATTTACATTTTATTAATTTTCGTCGTGATTTATAAATAATCTTAATGTTTTTCTTGCAATCTACAAGAACATTCCACATTACATAACTTCATTGCACTCTTGCTCCATGATACGAACCATTGACGATCTATCACATACCAAAAATAAATCTCAACCTATCTAGAAAATAGAATACTAAATTCTAAGTTCCATCATTCGCTTGGACTTCTTCAACTTGTCTTCAACACGATCTATGCGTTTAAAAGCCTTCACCCTCGTGTCTTCAGCTCTCGCACGCTTTGCTAACTTCTTTTCCCAGTAATTCCTGTGCAATCTCATTCCCAGCTAATAACTATCCTCTTTAATATTCTGACTGAGCTAATATCCACTCTACATCTGCAAATTGTGCAGTAAGGTCTTGAGTCGCGACATCTTCTTAACCTAACGTGGCTTGGTTCTTTACGGCTAGACCTTCTCATTTCTCGACAACAAAGTTTAACAACCCCATAACTTAATGTGTATAATACTTGCTACTCCTAAGTACTTGCGAGCACATAAGTCATTAACACATAAACACATAAGTATTTTATTACTTCCTCCTTAACAACTCAATAAGAGTTTATCACCTCTATATTTTCGATCTCCTAGAAGGTTATAGCCTAAGGTTTCCCCACCTAAGGTTCATAACCTAAAGCTTTGATACCAACTTGTGACACCCCCAAATTCGGGCACTTCAACCCCATAGATTTGGTGTTCACTGTCCAAATAAATCATAACTAACTACCCATAAACAAAGGATATAATTAAACTCAAAAGTTTAAACAATTAATCTCCCATTAAAGGGTTACATCATCTAAAATAAATCCCAGGTCATCTAACCTTTATTACAATCATTCACGAAAAATTAAAACATGATCATATTTAAATCTATTACATAAGCTTCATAAGTCGTCTAATCAAGCACTTCGTCCTTGTCTTTAGTTGTAGAAAGGTCTTCAAATTTCTTAACTTCATCTGCATTATTTTGTACAAGAGTGAGCAAACAATTGCCCACAAGAAGGATAATATACAATAACATTTTATGAATGACAATTATCTGAGCTTTCAATGGTAAAGTATTCTTATCGGAACAAGAAACTTTAATTCAACAACTATGAGTTCAAAGGAATAATGAACGTTTAAGTTAACAATAGATAACAACATCAAAGAATACACTGAGGGTCACAAGACCACGAACTCTATTCTAGGTTTTCAAGTATTTCTACTTTAACCTTTATCAGTCTAAAAGACTATAATCATCATCTATTTCCTAGGTTCACAGGTGTTTCTACTGTAACCTTTAACAGTCTAAACGACTATATGGACCATCATCCCGTACTCCAGGTGATCATCCCTTTGTACTATGTATTGTGCAAACATTTTAATGCTATTGCATAGCTCTAAAATAATCTCCTAATATAGGGTTGTTCATCTCAGCTTAGATTATCAGGTTCCGAACCAAAAGAAGTTTGGTTGGGAATTAACTTCAAAGGAAGTCTAGATTTTTAGAACGCTCATCAACCAAGTACTGGTTGAATCAAATAGGAACCAATAACTATTCAAGGGTTTGATTATAATATCTTCATGAACATGGTATATCGATGAATCAATAAGGCTAGAGTATTAACAATTTCTAAGTTGAACAAATGTTATCATTGACAACATGCTTTCAAAGTTATGTGAGTACATAAAAAAACCAAAGGAAGTTTGGTTTGGGTAGACTTCAAGGGTAATTTAGAGTTTAGAACCTTCATCAACTAAGGATTAGTTTAATTGGTAAAGAATTGCTAAGTAACTTAGAGTTTGGTACAATAAGGTAAGATAATGCAATGACATTGAATAACGAAAATCAAACAACAATTATTAGTAGCTGAATAAAAACACTTCTTACAATAAAATTACAGACTTTGAATAACCAAGATAATCTCGATTGGAATATAGAAACAAAGATTAACTAACTTGCTCAACAATAAATGAGGGTTAAAGAACTTGCATAACAATAAATCGTTAAACAAGAGATTAGAAATAGAGAATTTGCATAAGTATAACATAACAGTGAAAAGTAACCTTGCTGAATAATAAAGTAGCAAAGGTTAGGGAACTTGCCTCGTGCGTAGGTTAAACAATCACTACTCACGATCACCCCAAGTACTACACATACAATATATATTGACAATACACATTATTTACACTAACATTACCTTCATGAGTTGTTTTCTTACTTTTAGTATATCTACTAACTAAGTTTAAGTTTAAACAACATCACATCTTTTCATGAACATTAGTTTTTAGCTTTATTACAACTACTTAAGTGATCATGTCATTGCACCACATATACATTAACAACTTGATACAACATCCTATTTCATGTCCAACACGTTATCATTAAGTTATACTAACACACAAAGGATTGCACTTGCATTCGCGCATCCCGACGCCCTCCGATTGGCTCCAAATACACAACAGTCCTAACGATGGTCTTTTGACCCTTCATAACGATTTCAAATTGAAACCCTTAAAGAATAAAATTTATAGGTCTATTCGTCCTCTTTCCGAATCATCTTGAATCACCTCAATCGGAGTTCATATATAAATGTTATGGCCATTTTACTACAGGAGGTCAAAAGCGTCGACCTGGACCACTTTTCGGTATTTGAGGCGAGGCGGACGATAATGAATTGAGCCTTTGGGCGTGAACTTCAGTATTGAAGTAGCGAAGTTTTGTGTTATTTTTTTGTATTTGGTATTGAAAATTGAATTTGGGCATGCAATTCCCTTTCTTTTAAATGAATTTAACATACAATTCTTTGTATAAACATAAACTTCTAGCATTACAACTACTTCCAATTGCAACAATTCAGTTGTAAAGAAAAATTCGAAAAATAGAATTCATAGAACATAAAATTAAAACTCACGCCATTAAAATATATATATATATATATATATATATATATATATATATATATTCTGTAAAAACCAATTTCATCTTTTTAACCGAAATTAGCATACCAATTCTTGTTTACATACAAACTCAAACATAACCAACACATATAATCACAACTACCAGTTATATATATCAATAATTCAACAAATTGAATTCACAGAGCATGAGATTTTATGTCGTAAAAACCCTTATATAAACATATATACATACATAATATTAAGGTTAAAGAAAATACCTTCAATTGGCTTATTAATTCTTGCTAAACACTGAAGTTGCTTGACAATTCTCACAATCTATCTCTCAATTCTCTCTCAAGTTCTCTGCAACTTTTCTTCTTAGGCCAAAAGACAATTCACATAAAACTAATACACACTTAAGCGTATAGATAAAAAAATTGATACCCTTAATACGTCTAGTTATTAGAATATCAGTTACAGATATAACGCTTAGGTTACAAATATATTATATTTATTATTTAATTTATTTAATTTATTTTATTTATATTATTAATAATTCAAAATTTAAAAATCCAAAAGCCATAAGGTTTTGTTTGGCAAAAAGTCTTTAAAATAAAGACTTAATATTTTAAGCCTTGTTTGGTTCAATCAATTAAAAATTACTTTAATTTTATTTTAATAAACCACTTACACTATAGTTTAAAATCTCATATTTATACTTCCATATTCAACATTAGTTAAATAACCAATTACAACATACTAAACAAATTTTCCCACTTAATCCAAATATCACAAAATTATAATCTCATTATAATTTTATTTAATAAATTAACATATCACTATAATTATTAAATTAAAACAACAATATAACATCTCATGTTATATTACAACTCTCTAAATTATAAACTAAATTAATTTAGAATATTATTTAAAAAATTTAATTCATAAATATTTAATAACAACAATCACATCAATAAAATATTTATTAGAGTGTTATCTAATAAATTTAATTCACACATACCTACTAATAACAACCACATAAATAGAACACTTATTTAATTTAAGAAATATTTTAAATTACAAAACAACAACTTCATCGATAAAATATTTATTTAATTTAATAAATATTTTAAATTACAAATAAAGTCTTGGATTGTTACATTATCGGTATTAAGTCTACCGATAATTTGTTACCTCTAATATCTACGCAACAATTCCTATGAATGTGTTCAATGAGAATTATCTCTTCGTTTGCTACCTTAACGTCTAAAGGTATTTCTAATCTTTCTGGGAATAAACCTAATCGCTTAGCAAATTCACATGCTATAAAAGAACAAGTAGCACCCGAATCAAATAGCACATAAACATTTACTTCATTGACTGGAATGATACCTGCTACTACATCCGCTGATGCAACCGCATCTTGGACGGTCATATTAAAAGTATGGGTCGTTGGTCTACCCAACGATGGTGTTGGTCCAGTAATGGCTAACTTACCGCTACCAATACTCTTGTTACCCTCTGACCTCTTCTTTGGGCAATTTTTTGCCATGTGGTCCATCGACCCACAAATAAAACAGCCTTGGTTCTTCTTGGGATTAGGATAATATGGGTGATATGTGACCCTCTTGCCCACAATTATAACAAACTGACTTCCCTTTTAGACAGACTCCTAGATGAGTCTTTCCGCATATCTTACATGCTTCGATACTACGCTTAGGATCCCCTTGTTTTACCCCAGTATTCCTGGAGTTAAAACTCTTCCTCTTGGGCATACTTCCACTGCCACTAGCTCCCTCTACCTTTGATCCTCCCTCTCCTTTGCTCTTATTCTTTCTCTCTTTATTGTATTAGCTCAAAGCCTCACTACCACCCTCCGCGATAATTGCTTTCTCCAAAATGGTTCCATATGAAGCACTCTGAAAAAAAGAAATCCTGCTATAGAACCAGGGTTTCAGTCCCTGCTCAAACCTACGAGCCTTCCTTTCCTCAGTGTCCACTTGGTGTGGAGCAAACCTTGCCAATTCTTTGAATTCGCCCCTGCATGCATATAGGAAAATAGTTCTCGAAGAAAGCCTTCTTAAACTGTTCCCACGTAACAGCATCAGTCCTAGCTCCACCCTGGTGATCCTCCCAGCAGAAGTTGGCTTCTCCTTTCATCATGTAGGTCGCAAAAGAAGTCTTTTGCGCCCCTCTTACGTTTGTAATAACAAACGCCTTCTCTATTTCTTTTACCTAGGTCTGGGCCTCTATTGGGTCCATGGTTCATTTGAACTCCGATGAACCTACACTCTTAAATTCCTTAAAGGTAGTCATTCTGGCTACCCTAGGTACTACGGGTGCTCTACCCTTTGTTTGATTAAATGCAGCCGTTAATAAATTAATGAACTCCTGCATAGGGTTGTTCTGACCCCCTTGGTTATCGTTATGGGATTCAGCTTCCTGATTACATTGTCTTCTTCTTGGCGGCATTTTTCTGATTAAATAAATAAAGTTTCATTATTATCTATTTGCTTACTTAGTTATTATTCATCAAACAACAACTCATACCATAACAAAGCACATTTAATTAAAACTTCATTATATTAATATGCTTCTTCATAGTTCAAAACTATTTACAATTTGCTTCCATAGCCAAAGCTATTACATTCTTATCCCGCGATTGAATTTCATAAAAAAATTGGGATTTACAAAAAGACTACCCTTTAGTTATACAAAAGAGGGTTTTACGTCACTACACATATACACAAAAGATATACTAATCTATACTTCCTCCATCTACTTCTAATATTGTACGACAGCATTCTCATGCTTTTGATTCACAAGAATCGACACAATATCCCAACTAATAGTGTGTCAAGTTTGCCCTGACTCAATCGAATAACATGCAATTTTCAGCTTGAAATCATCATGAGCACTCTCATGGATGTAGGACATTCGCGCTATTTTCTGGTTCCACTCACCTAGTTCTTTACGAATCTTAACAACCTCATTTTTATAATTCGTCGCCTTATCCTTCATGAGCACCTTCTCATAATGCTCTATCTCAAAATCTGCTTCTGTAGACTCCTTAGCTTCATGGAGGTCACTAACCTCCTCCCTCAGGTTTTGCACAACAGTGCGCAGTTGCACATTCCGGTTAAGCATCGCTAGATACAATTCTCTCATTGCGCCTGCAGGTGTTGGTTCTAGTACAGGTACCACCGTATTAGACGATGCTACCTCCATATCCTCATCCATATCGACCATCATATCAAGATATAATGCCGATCCCAAGTTTTCCATATCCCCCTCTGAATAGTCCTCCTCCGAATAGTCCTCCTCCGGCTCGGACTCTTCTAGGTTCACTACTGGTACCCCCGCCACAAACACTGGTACTGGCTCTAGCCGGTTTACTAACTCTTCACTAACCATGTGTATATCCCTATACATGAAGCTATCGATGGACATCTACAATAACACATAACATGTTGATTAGTACATAATACACAGTAATATAAGTACAAATCATATTTAGTTTATTTAGGATTAATTTCCATCTTTTAAATCTTTTGGTACTGAGTTTCCTCAATACTTAATTAACTCCTTCTTCTTGAGTTCAATCCCTTCTAACTTCTCATTTACTAACGAGGTTATTAGCCTTAAGGTTCTTCCCCCCCCCCCCCTTAAGTTTTATAACCTAATGCTCTGATACCAACCTGTGATGCCCCCAAATCCGGGTACTTTCAACCCACAAATATGGTGTTGTACGGTACTCAACACTATACATTCATTCTATAGAAACAACATCAAAATAAGTGTATTTACTAAATTCCTATTACAATAGTAATAAATCCTTTCCCAGGTTCTGTTAACCAAATACATTTTTCGTTTGTTATAGTCTAATTCATAAAATATACTAATCTATTACAGGATAATCTTCTTATCCATCTTAGCCTTGCCTTTATCCCTACTGGGACCCTCAGTTCATTCGGCCTTAGCTGCAATCATATAATCCAAGCAAGAAGTGAGCATAACTAGCTCAACAAGTCCAGCAATAGATAATACAAATACCACATCGAGAATTATATGATTATTCTTCAATAACTGAACCAATAGCTATGAAGTACTATAAAACAGTAAATAACACCTTTCCTTTCATAAAAACAATTCCAGAGTACATATAGTAACTTAGGAATTCTAAATAGGTCAAAAGACCATGAACATTCTCTTTTGGTTTTCATTCATGAAAAAGGACAACCTGATACTAAGTCCATAAGTTCGATATATCTTACGAGAACTTCTAGGTGATCAGCCTATAGTACTCTATGTTGATCAACATTCATCCGTTAAACGTATCTACGTTTAAGTTTTGGCAACCTCACGTGCCCATCGAATAATTGATGTAAAATACATTTGTTTGTTCATACACAAGCTTCCCTTTGAATCCGTACCAAACAATTGGCATAGGATAGCGTTAACAATAATATATCGAAAGACTTGTAAACAAATCAATCAAACTCTTAAGATTAGTCTAGCCAAGTAAAAACTGGCATTGACTCTTTCATAAAACAATTCATGCATCTTATAACATGAATTACAGAAAACTTGGCTAACACAAAGGTTAGACAAGCGTTAATAAAACTTGCATTCAAGCGTCTTCAAATAAAATTCAACAGTTCTTGATCTTTTTAGTTTCTACATGATATATTCACATAGCACACTGTAATTAGCTATTAAACAATCTATTCACATTATTTTTACCAACTTCTTTCTCTTCTATAACTTAATCAAATTTATTTCATTAATAAAACTCGATTCACCTTACTATTCTTCCTTACGGCTTGTTAACGTTTTTACGTCACCCAATCAACATTCAAAGACCCTTGGTTAAAAACCATAGTAGTTGAATACGATTTACCTTCCCATACTTTACATTTTTTGTTTAATTACTATTAAACAACGTTAAATTACTAAAGTCATCAATATATATATATGATATAGGGAAGGTCTTACCATGCATACTAATTATATACATGTGTCCTACTCGTCTTGCAACAATTTGGGTTTGGAAATTAATTTGGTCAATATATCTTCCTTATCGGCGTTGTGGCGCCATCCTCACGTTCACCATTGGCGCTACAGTGCCATTGAGCAGTGTCTAAAACCTCATCTCGGCGCTGCGGCACGAGACTTCCTATACCAAAGTGGCGCTGCGATGCCAACTAACAGTAGCTAATTCCCCAGCTCGGCGTTGCGACACGAGATTTTTAAGCTTGGGGTGGCACTGCGGCACCTACCCTGAGCCTTTGAATTTTTTTTATACTTTCAAGTTCAATTCTTTTCGGACTCATAATTTGATCATTATAAGTTGGAATTGGCTCGTTCAAAAGCTGTTTTCTTATACATTCCATGTACTTCGATTTCATCTGGATAAAAGTAGTTTTCAAATCCGTTAACAATGAATTCACTATTTAACATTCTATTACGCATTTGTTTAATGCTCGCGAGCGTTCATAACTCATTTTCTTCGTTCTAAGTCGGAATTCGACCATTCTTGAGTCCACGACTCTTAAATATGTTGGTCTATGTTATGCCATCGAAAACTAGGGTTTCTAAATTAAACGACGAGTTTTGACTACTAATCTGAGAATTTTATGATTTCAACATTTAACGCCTAATCTCGTAAATTTTGCTATAACTTCGTTACTACGCCAAATCAATTGAAACCAATCCATTGATTCATTGTCTATAACCTAACCAAGCAATAAGTACATAACCTATATATGATTGTTTTCAATATATCCATCAACAACCAATCAACGCTTAATGATTTCTTCGATTAAACTTCCTTAAACGCTTATGATTCTTAATTATACATGGCCTATCAATGTTTTAATTCACTAATAGCCATCCTTATTACTCCGGAAGAGACATGCTCCACCAATTCATACTTCTCTTCAAAAAATAAATAGAAAAGGATCGAAGACTAAAGTTTACGTATTATTACCTTAACGTTCTTCGCATTCTTGAATAAAGCTTTTATGTTTTGCTTTGAACTCACTTGATTACTTGTTAGTGCTCTTTTCTCTCTCTCTCTCTCAATATATGTTGGTCAAGTTGGTGAATGAACCAAATGAACCACCCTAGCCTCTTTTATATAGAAAATCCAATGGAGGGCAATTTGGTCATTCGTCCCACCTCCTTACTATTCCTAGCTTAGCAACCAAGTAAAGCACTTTACTTGGCCACCAAGTGGTCGGCCCACATTGCCTTTTGGGTCTCACATGGGTTGCCCCCATGGGTTTTACCCATGTGGTGATCCATCGGGTCGATTCGCGGTTCGGTTTCTTAGTTCCGGCTTAGGGTCAAATCGAATTGGGCTTAATTTAACCTAACATTGGGCTTTGATATAACTCATACTTGGGCTTCATTCATTTACTAATTGGGTTTGACAAGGTCTAGGTCCAATAGCTAAAATCCATTAAGACTTCATCATATTCTACTTGTATAACCCTCGTATTCTCCACGTATAGTATTTGTACGATATTCGTATTATATGTCATAATAATCTTCTTACTTTACTCGTATAATAACTAGTATCATACTCGTATTTCTCATGTATAATAACCCTAATCATTATACAAAGTAATTTCATTCTCGAAACTCACTTTTCCTAACCTTTAGGTTTTAAGTCCGAATGCGAAAACTTTGTTTGCCATAACTGAAATATTATTGGATATCCCATCTCGTCTTAGAATTCTATCATTACGCATTTCTAAGAAATTCATACTTAATTCCCAAGCAGAAATGGATGAATAGTATTTTTACGAAAATATCTCAGAAAACTTTTATTTTCGTCTTGGAAATTCAAAACAATTAATCCTAGCACATAGCCAGAATCATAACCACATCCACATATTCTAGGTCATAGAACGACCTTTAAACAACTTACTCACATAAAAAAATAATTAAATTCATTTAATTCAAATAATCAAATAAAATTTAATTCACATAAAAATCTAATTTTCTCGGGCGTTACAATACAACCTAGAATAAACTCTCTAGATTTAATATGATAGAAGCATTAAAAAATAGAGAATTAGGTTAATCCAATCAACAAACACATAAGCTTGATATGTTTAACTTGTTTTCTGATAATATTAGCAATAAACAAAATCTTATCCACAATTATTATTACCAAGTTGCTACTTATGATGAAGACATATATCAATTAAACGTAATACCAATCTTAATATAGCAGATGATAATAATCAAATTAACTCAATTGGCCATATCAAATTAATTAGATTAATTAGCATGCAATCAATGAAAACAGATTATCAGAATTAATTTCACACAATAAGGAATAAATAATAATAGTCAATTAATCAATTACTTGTAACAAGATTCCACCTCCCTTTAGAACTGAATGAAAATAACTAGCCTGACATGCTTTTCAGTTTTCACTCCAATAGTTGATAGTTGAATGAATAAAACCCTGACTATCATCCTCTATTTATAGTGCTAGACAAAGTCCTAAATCCTATGAGAATTAGAAATTCAAATCTTAAATGGAATTACAAAACACAACTAGTCTTCATAAAGAAATAGAATCCCATTTGGAAATAAATCTTAGTCTAAAAGATATCCTAAATATAATAGAAATATCAATCCAATTTCATGTAGAATATGCAAATATCTGTTTTTAGAAATTTTCCAAAAATCCAAGATTTCCCAATTTTCCCGCTCAAATTCGCTCATATTTTCTATTGCAACATTCTTTGGTAAAACGATTATAACTTTTGATTCGGGAGGAGTTACGGGTCTGGTACCTATCAAAACGAAGATATCGACGAGATCTAAAACTCTAAATCTTTGAGAATTGACAGATTCAGACTGCATCAAGGTCGAAATCGGGTTCCAAGTGACTGCTGTGTAAATCGCAACTTCCAAACTTTGAGGTTCAACGTCCGTTTAGTAAAAAGATCATAACTTTTTCATATGAACCTCGATCAGGACGATTCAAGATATTCCGGAAAGTTAAGGAAAAGCTCTACAATAAAATCCAAGTCCAAAGCCAAGACCATGCATACAACTTAATGCTAAAAACCCTGTAATTTTTCCTTTTTCCTCATTTTAGCTCTAATTCTTCCTGAAATCATTAAACACCTTAATAAGCTCATATACACATGAAACATGCAATAAAACTAAACATAAAGGAATCAAAATAAATGAATAGTATGCACTCATCAAATTCCCCCACACTTAGTCTTTACACGTCCTCGTGTAAAACAAAAGTTTGATTTCCAGAAAAAATTTATTCAACCATTATGTCAAAAGATTTCAAGATACAAATCATGACTTTCAACACTAAACTCATAGAAATCTAATCAAACCTTCATCAATTAACTCATAATGAACAACCTTACCATTTCACCAATGAACTTCATTAAAGCAACCTGTAACCACAAAAGAATCTTTTTTACAGTCCACATACTTACTCAACTTTGTTATTATGGAACAAAAACCGTACAGACTGACTCATAACCAAGAAAAAATTTCCCTTTATTTTTAATTTTTTTCATAAAACCTTTTCTTTAGCAAAGATGAATGTATTTTTGTAAGGCCCCAACTTTTTAATAAAGATGATTTTTTTATAAATATCATTTTTAAATATTATGGAATGAATTTAATATAATGTTATAGTTGTGGGTAATATTTATAAATTTTGCAATGTACGAAAGTTGTTATAATATTCGATTGGTCGGGGAATATTTTTTTTAATAGGGAATATTCGTACGACAACACAATCATTGGTGGACCCCACAACAGAATTATTGTCAGATTGAGAAAACGACAAAAATATTTTATGAAAATAACGGCGAAAGTTTTACCGTTAACTGTTGAAACACCCGGTGTTAAAAATGCTGAGAATACACGTGGTTGCATAGTAGCAACACAAGATTGATTGATTATTGATGCTTACGTGAGAAGTCACTCGGTTTTGTTCAATTATTGCTTCAGTAATTGTTGCATAGTATCTCACGTTAATTGATTCAATTATTGTCAATATTTTATATATTATTAAATCAATAATTGAGATGACAGAGTTATTAATATTATTATTTGCAATATTAACGATGTCTAGAAGTTTACATCGAGAGAGGTTTGGTCACCTAATTGCGCGTTAATAGGGAGAAATCCTTATTGGAAAGCCCCATCTTTCCTGGGAACAACCTGGTTGATTAATATTGTGAATTATAATAATGATGATAAATGTTGTTAAAAATATTTAGGAGATTTTTATGAAGTATTTATGGACCCCCATTTACCCATTTTTTCAAAATAATCGGTGAAAGTTATTCATTATATATATATATATATATATATATGTCTTATATATAATATATATATATATATATATATATATATATATATATTCGGTGGCTTGATTGATTAGGGAGGGGGAAATAAGGTTATGGGAGGAGTACTTTTATAATGATTATATATATATAAATGTTTTGAAAGTGGCAGAGAGGGGGTGCGATTATTATTATTATTATTATTATATATGTCTTGGTTTGGTTGATTTACAGGGAGAGTCACGGGGTTTATAACCCGTGACTAATGTCATATGTATATAATATATATATATATATATATTATATTTTATTTAAAAGATTTGTTTTATTAGAATATTTTATAGTAAATCAATCTGGACCGTCCGTTTAAAAGTAAATCAATCTGGACCGTTCATGGATTAGTTACTATTCAATCCATTCTTCTATAAATAGAAATTCATTCCTTCATTATTTCTTACGAATTCACTAAAACTCTAGAGAGAGAATTCTTCTTCTATAATCTTGACCATATTTCTTTAGAGTTTAAGAAAGCTTTGAGCGTAGTGCAAATTTCTTAAAGTATATCCCCGCCCTACCCGTCAAAGTACTCTTCTTTATAAGGTAAGGGGTATTATTTCTTTCATATTCATGAAGAGAACTTCTGTTATTCCATTCTTTATTATTTAGTTGGAATAACCTATATACGCGGTCTGCCCTATACTTGGTGAAATTCTTCTGTTATTCCATTCTTTATTATTATGTTGGAATAACTTTGTCTACATCTAAGTACCACATACATGGTGAAATTCTTACATTATTCCATTCTTTATTATTTTGTTGGAACATCACATGCATGCTTTTACGCATTAATTGGTTCCGTTATTTATTATTCATTGGAACATCCCGTCGGTGCAATTTTTTCCTAACTTTGGTTCATTATTTATTATTCATTTGGAATATCACGTATACGTGCGTTTACGGATGACTGGTTCCATTATTTATTATTACATTGGAATAACTTATGCATGGTCTATCGCATGCCTTGGTGATTTCTTTTGTTATTCCATTCTCTATTATACTCAGTTGGTTAAAGTGTTGACTTCTATACTCCATGAAATTAGTGGAATATCCTTGATATTTGCGCTTCATCCAGTATCTTTTCATGGAAATATTCTTCTGTGCATTCTTGAATTTTACTCTACAAAGGAGTATCATGTTGACAATTTGGATGATATTAGTTCCTGGATAAATTAATTCTTGAACTTGTTTTATTGAATTCTTATATCATTGTCATCATCCTCATGTTTATATTATGTTGAAAGTCATATGTGGCCTATAGTGCATAGATGGACTTGGTATGATTATGACCAGGGATTAATCGGTATAATCATGACCGTAATGTTACAAATGATGTGGTAAAAGTCCTCATTGGCCCGTAGTGCATTGATGATGCTTGTTGTTGGCATGATCATGACCATTGATGAATACACGAATATCCTTGGCCCGTAGTGCAAAGATAATTTATGGTTGTGATACTAATGAATATCCTTGGCCGTAGTGCAGGGATGATGTGGATTATTTATTAAGCTAAGTCCCAAAGATAAAAGTGCAGAAAAACCTTTTAAATCATAAAAGATAGTAGATTTTATTCTCTACTTGACTCTTTTAATGGATTGATTGTTCTGCTGCAGTTAAACTTGATGTTTGTTATATTGTATCAGTTTAACACTGTTGAAGGCTAACGATAATTTATTCTGTATTATCTTAGTCATAATATTTCTTCCTGGGCTAGTTGAGCTCACCCTTTTACTTTTATTGTTCTCTTCAGGAAATGAGAACGTAGTAGGGACTAGTCGGGGAATGGAGTGACGGTCCAGATAATATCATTAGTAGTCCTCACTATTGTAACGCCCCGAAATCCCGTCTATCTTCATACCCGGATTCTGTACGTCACGAGTACATCATTCATCCTGCATACATCATTATATACTAATATATAACAACATACACTCTCAAATCCCAGGTTCTAAAACCTTATAGTTTTTTTTTTTCATTACAAATAATGATAATTACATTATTCTTTACATCTTGCACGAGTGACTTTTATCCGCCACCAAGGATACATAATCGTTCATTAAACTATTCTATAGTTTAATTCTCATCTTTCTACATTACAAATCTTCACTTGATCTTCTCGCTCATTCACATTCTGAATGGCACTTCATCTGGATACCGTCAGCTTGATCTATAATGGATCCTTAAGTTCTTCTAACATCGTTTGCTAAAAATGTTTTTCATTTAAAGCAAGTGTGAGCATTCAATTGCCCAGCAAGTCATAACAGTTGAATAAACAACTTTAAGAATTCAAACATTCTTTTCAGACTTCAATAACCGAACAAAGGTTATAAAGCAGCTCGAATAATAGGAATAATCTCGATTCCTATCATTTTAAAACATTAATTATATGCACTTTGAAATACTTTCATTCTCTACTTTCTTTCATTCACATTCTGTCTGGCTAGAATCAATAGCACAGACTTAACAATAATGGTTCATGTATAAATAGAACATGCTCATATTGAACAGTTCAATCACAGAACAGTTCATATCATAGAAACACCAAAGTGTTCACATTATGCCACAAGGCCTCATACGTTCTACCACCTTGTACAAATATCACACATTCACACATAGATAGAACTTCTCAAGTTCAACATCTGAGAAGTTTAAGAAACTAACATTCATTTAAAATATGAATGAAGTTAGGAAACTTGCCTTACGCACAGCAACAGCTTACGCTGAACTGCTCATTCCATTCCCTATAGCACATAAGGAAATAGCACATAAACCAATTAGTCATATACTTGACTTACGTATTGGTTTACTTAACTTTACTTCTTAAGGTTCGCGTTCTTGCAATATAATTTTACGTGACTAACTTTCATTACCGGTTTACGGTTTCATGACATACGGAGATGTCTTACTCAAAACGTTCATCATCTTAGATGATTTACATTCTTATCTTCTTCTTATAACTTCTCTAGGACTCAGCACACATCGCTTTTCTGCTAGTAGTCCATATGGTAATCTGAGTGGTTTCCAACAAACAACCAACAAATAAGTTCCCGTCTCATCTCAACTGCCCATAACAGTGAGTTAGATCGGTTGCCAGTTTTGTATATACCTTCGCTCTCTGAAGGAATTGTTTAGCTCAGCTCCTATATGTCAACCATCAAAGGTTATGATTGTACCACAACCTAACTTATCTTAACTTATCCGAACTATTAAATTATAATGTTCATTAAGTCAAAGTCTTATTCCTTATGGCTTTCTGATAACTAAATGACATACCTCAAGATTCATTCATCATCGTCTAAGTCATACAACCAGGGTATACTTAGAACGTTCATCCACTGTGAATACGATTCACAAGGATCGTTTAAGTATTCAACGTTCACGTTGCTCGTCTCTTAATCTCTCATTCAACCTTTACTCAAGGTTTTAATCACTTTCAATCGTTATTCATCCCATGAACCCCATGTTCATTATAATTTCTAAATGTAAAAGCCATACGATTCGTTGTATGCTAAGGCCGATCGTTCATCGCAATAACGTTGCGTTCACCACGTCTAAACGCTTTACATTCACCTCTCATTACCATGTCATAACATCAAAATGTTTTACATTACTATCATCCATCAACATCTAAGGAATCACCATCATAGCAATCCCTCACGTTCGATTCATTGCGATTACGGTCCCCGGCTATCGGTCCCGTAACCCGTAATTACATTCTTTTAATCTCATTTAATCTTTCCGTTCAACCTTCATTAAAGGTTTAAAACACTCGATTAAGTGTTACATTAGTTGAACTACATGTTCGTATTTCTTTCTTACACATCCCCTAGAAATTGAGCAGTTAAAAATCTCATTTACGGCATCGCATTGCTCAGACCAGCGCCATGGCCTCTCTCAAAGACTAAGACTCATTTGCGACACGAGTTAGCGATGTGACCCTCGACACGGCACTACAGCACCACCATTCTAGGCATATATTTGGTATTGTGGCTGCCAAGACCTTCTTCCCGAAAAATTTTTCTAAGTCTTTGTCGTTCTGAGACGCGTAGTTCGAAATCTCATAACTTCTTTGTTATAACTCAGAACGAGATCGTTCCAAAGCCATTTTCTTCGTTATCTAACATACTTTGATTACCCCGAATCGAACTTTGTTCTGAATCCATTAACATGCCATTCAATTGGCTTAATCTTCACCCTTCGTTCATTTTAACGTTTTTAACGTTCTTCGTTCGTTCTTCCATAATTCGGTCATCCGAACTCGGAACTCGTTCGTTCTTGAGTCTACGACTCACGTTTTATACGTTCTCTTACATTCTTATGAAACCCTACACGTTCGGGTTCATTTACTAACTTTCAAATTCTCGATCTTCTTTTATGAAATTTTTGCAATAACTTCGTTATAGCTCAATTCTAATCCGTTCTTCAAGTACGTTTCCAATGTTCTTAACCAAGCAATAAGCATCTAACATATACACGATGGTTTTAAACTTGTCCATCAACAACAATTACACTACGATGATTTTAAATTTGTCCATCAACAATGTTCTACGCGTTCTTCGTGTTCTTCGTTCGTTCTTCATTTTTAATCGATATTTTGGATTACGATTTCCCTTTTTCTTAGAATTTGATGTTATAGAACATCAGTCCTTACTTATTTGACCTACTCATTCGTAAGATTCATTCGGATCGCTCAAAATCTTTACGAATCTTATACTTCCTTAAGAAATTTATAAACTAAATTTCTAATTCTTATTTCTTTGTTTTCTCATGAATTCAACTATATGAATTCATTATTAACATTATCTACATCTTATCTTCATTAAGTTATGTATTGACCATATTAAACTTAAAGAAAATTAGAAGAAACTAGGATTTGGATTCTGAATTTCATCCTTAAATTCCTTCCGTCGGACAAAGTTTGCTCACGAGCCAACTTTTCCTCTTTATTCTCCCTTTCATCTTCCATCTGAACTCTCTCTCTTTCTCTCTCAAATGATAGGATTTTCAAAATTCCATTCAAATGAGATTAAGCTTCCTATTTATAGATTTTCAAGGCTAGGGGCATTTTGGTCTTTTCACACCCTAACCTCCTTACTATTCATTACTTAAGGACTAAGTTAACTTAACCCTCAAGTTTTCTAAGCCCTTAAGTTTCGTAGTTCCATCTTTCGGGTTTCGTTCGATAGTTTTAAAAACTGCGATTCTCGGAATCCAAATATTTTTGGATATTTCGTCTTTCCTTTACTGATTAACTTTTACGTATTCTTTGGATTTCCAAAAAACTGAAAAACACTTTTTTTTTACGTTAAGCGTTTTCCTTCACGTTTTCCCCTAACGTAGCTAAACGAGTGAAAAGTACATAACAGTACTTTTCATTATTTTTATTTTATCCGATTTCTGCACGTTTTTCGAGAAAAACTTTTATCAGCTTACTTAACTTTTCACGATATATTATCGTCAAATCTTTTGACGGAATGTCATTTCAACATACCGAACTCTCAGAAAGGCTTAGGTTATTCAAACCCTAACCTTTAGGTTTCGTCGGGTGAATAGTGCTTATTTCGTCTTTTTCCCCGAAAATATTTTTTCTCTGGAAAAATTTTATTTTCGTCTTGAAAATTCCTACTCGTTCAGTCTAGCTCATAGCTAGAATCCTCCTAATTAATAATCATTTTAGGTTATAGAACGATTAATAAACACATATCACAGAATAGTATTAATAAAAATTCATTTATTAATAACTAATTCTTTAAATCTGAATTTCTGGACAATCCGAATTTCTGGGTTGTCACATCCTTTCCCCCTTATAAAAATTCTATCCTCGGAATTTCTTCAAACCATACCCATACCCGGGTCATCACATTCACCCCTTCTTCACAGAATTTCGTCCTCGAAATTTTAACTTACTCTTCTTTTCAACTTCTCTTCAAAGAAGTTATTATCTTTCTTACATTCCCTACCCTTCATAACTTATCAAGAATCATGAAGTGAAAGGAATAACGAGGAATATAAAGATTCCTTTAAAACATTTCATACTTTTACTGAGGGGTCAAATTGACCATGAACTCTTACTAGGTTAAACAGCATGACGCCATAACCTTTCTTTCCACGATCAGTTTATAATCACAAAGAAGGTAAACTACCTCTTTCATACGTAAGCGATCAACCCATCGTATAACCCCATTTCGGGGTATGTTCACCTCAGACTTAATCATTAGATTCCACACCAAAACAATTTGGTTTGGCATAGTTCTTCAAAGAAAGCTCGATTTTCTTTTAATCATAACATACCATTCGTCTTAGCCAAATCAAGTAGCTTAGACCATACCAATAAATTGGACATCAACTTGAAACATTCGTCTAGCCAACTCAATTGGCATCGACTACTTCTTTAAATTCTTTTGCAATACATCAAAACGTTTCATGACATCATGATACCGCACTCTTCATAGTATGTTGAGGACTTCGTCAGTTTATGACTTCATCATTATGCATCATACCATAGCAGGTTGTTGATCCTCTGATCAAATTCCACACCAGGTTTAATTACATTAATAACTCCATCCTTTTACCATCCTTGCATCAAATGCACTGATGATATAAAATTCATTTTGATATTTCAAATCAATTTCTGTCTAGCCGAATCAACTAGCATAGACATATCAAGAATAGTTCTTTTAAAATCCATTGGTTTCAAAAATTGAACCAATTCATTCATTTTCAAAACGCGCACATCAGCACGATTTCAAGAAACTTTGAAATCTAGCATAGCTAGATGACTTGGAATATCCTATTCTCCATCTTCCTTCATTGTCTTACTTGCGACAATACTTAATCTTCTCTAGCACCTTCAATGCTAAATCTACTGAAAATACTTACTTTTAGTCTAAACAACCCTATACCTTAGTATAGTTCATCAACATACCACACTTAATGTGTTTAGGAACTTTCAACAACCATATGTGTTTAAGAACTTATCTTTGCAGTATGTAATCCAAGAACAAATCAAGGACTATCCATATGCTTAGGGCTCAGAAACATAGCATATAACTATGAGTCACAAACTTTTCATAAGTATGAGTTTCAAGAACCCGCACCTATCTTATAATACCTATCAATTATATACATGAGAAAAGATTCACCTTCTCGTCATATACATATTGATAGCACGCCATATTATTCCAATGATTATCACTGTAATAACTAAGTAATCACAAACCCCCTCCCATTCGAAGGTTTGTACTACTCAGCTATCACATGAGTCCTCAATCAAAATCTTAGAACTTCTAACTTTCTCTTTACTTAATACGAATTTTCTTTAATTCGTATACTATCCTTTACAACTCAATTTGAGTTCTTCTTCCCATACTACTTCGTAGTACCATTCATTCATAGCATTAGCTATGAATCATTCATCGTTTAACAGATCATCTGTTACTACGATTTACTGTGATCACGTGGTGATCTTCTTATCCTTCTCTTTATGATTATATGCTTAGGTACTCATACCTAAGATTTATAACCTATCAGCTCTGATACCAAATTGTAACGCCCCGAAATCCAGTCTATCTTTATACCCGGATTCCGTACTTCACGAGTACATCATTCATCCTACATATATCATATACTAAAATATAACAACATACACTCTCAAATCCCAGGTTCTAAAATCTTATAGCTTTTTTTTCATTACAAATAATGATAATTACATTATTCTTTACATCTTGCACGAGTGACTTTTATCCGCCACCAAGGATACATTATCGTTCATTAAACTATTCTATAGTTTAATTCTCATCTTTCTACATTACAAATCTTCACTTGATCTTCTCGCTCATTCACATTCTGAATGGCACTTCATCTAGATACCATCAGCTTGATCTATAATGGATCCTTAAGTTCTTCTAACATCGTTTACTAAAAATGTTTTTCATTTAAAGCAAGTGTGAGCATTCAATTGCCCAGCAAGTCATAACAGTTGAACAAACAACTTTAAGAATTCAAACATTCTTTTCAGACTTCAATAACCGAACAAAGGTTATGAGGCAGCTCGAATAATAGGAATAATCTTGATTCCTATCATTTTAAAACATTAATTATATTCACTTTGAAATACTTTCATTCTCTACTTTCTTTCATTCACATTATGTCTGGCTAGAATCAATAGCACAGACTTAACAATAACGGTTCATGTATAAACAGAACATGCTCATATTGAACAGTTCAATCACAGAACAGTTCATATCATAGAAACACCGAAGTGTTCACATTGTGGCACAAGGCCTCATACGTTCTACCACCTTGTACAAATATCACACATTCGCACATAGATAGAACTTCTCAAGTTCAACATCTGAGAAGTTTAAGAAACTAGCATTCATTTAAAATATGAATGAAGTTAGGAAACTTGCCTTACTTACTGCGACGACTTATAACTTACATTTGAATCGCTCATTCCATTCCCTATAACACATAAGGAAATAACACATACACCAATTAGTCATATACTTGACTTACGCATTGGTTTACTTAACTTTACTTCTTAAGGTTCACGTTCTTGCAATATAATTTTACGCGACTAACTTTCATTACCGGTTTACGGTTTCATGACATACGGAGATGTCTTACTCAAAATGTTCATCATCTTTGATGATTTACATTCTTATCTTCTTCTTATAACTTCTCTAGGACTCATCACACATCGCTTCTTTACTAGTAGTCCATATGGTACTCTGAGTGGTTTCCCACAAACAACCAACAAACAAGTTCCTGTCTCATCTCAACTGCCCATAACAGTGAGTTAGATCGGTTGCCAGTTTCGTATATACCTTCGCTCTCTGAAGGAATTGTTTAGCTCAGCTCCCATATGTCAACCATCAAAGGTTATGATTGTACCACAACCTAACTTATCTTAACTTATCCGAACTATTAAATTATAATGTTCATTAAGTCAAAGTCTTATTCCTTATGGCTTTCTGATAACTAAATGCCATACCTCAAGATTCATTCATCATCGTCTAAGTCATACAGTCTTTTGTATACTCAGAACGATCATTCAATATTCATTCTACGCATATATAGCGTTAAACATTGTACGTTACCTTATTCTTATCTCACAACGTCCGGTTCATTCGACTCGGAACGTCATCCAAGTTATAAACATTAACTCGACTTCTTTACGTTATACACACTTGTCTTTAATTCAGCTTCTTCATCGCTCACAGGTTTAATCATTGATCCTCATTACCTTACGGTCAAACCATACACGGAGTGTAGGTTTTATCCGTTTAATATTCGTGTACACTCAACCTTCACATTGGTTAAAGTGTTCAACGCTTACATTTCTTTCTAACATTCTTATCTGACTTACGTTCGGCTTTCATCAATCTTATTACCATTCGATACGGCTTTCTTGATACCATTCGTATCTTACTTACTACTTTCATCAACGTCTAAGTCATACAACCAGGGTATACTTAGAACGTTCATCCACCGTGAATACGATTCACAAGGATCGTTTATGTATTCAACGTTCACGTTTCTCGTCTCTTAATCTCTCATTCAACCTTTACTCAAGGTTTTAATAACTTTCAATCGTTATTCATCCCATGAACCCCATGTTCATTATAATTTCTAAATGTCAAAGCAATACGGTTCGTTGTATGCTAAGACCGATCGTTCATCGCAATAACGTTGTAGTCACAACGTCTAAACGCTTTACATTCACCTCTCATTACCATGTCATAACATCGAAATGTTATACATTACTACCGTCCATCAACGTCTAAGGAATCACCATCATAGCAATCCCTCACGTTCGATTCATTGCGACTACGGTCCCCGGCTATCGGTCCCGTAACCCGTAATTGCATTCTTTTAATCTCGTTTAATCTTTCCATTCAACCTTCATTAAAGGTTTAAAACACTCGATTAAGTGTTACATTAGTTGAACTACATGTTCGTATCTCTTTCTTGCACATCCCCCAGAAATTTAGCAGTTAAAAATATCATTTCTGGCATTGCTTTGCACTGGCGCCGCGGCGCCACTCTCAGACTAAGACTCGCTCTACGACGTGAGTTAGCAATACGTGACCCTCTGGCCTGGTGCTGCAGCGCCACCATTCTAGGCATGACTGGCGCCGCGGCGCCAAGACCTTCTTCCTGAAATTTTTTTCTAAGTCTTTGGTTGTTCTAAGATGCGTACTTCGAAATCTCATAACTTCTTCGTTATAACTCAGAACGAGATTGTTCCAAAGCCATTTTCTTCGTTATCTAATGTACTTTGATTACACCTGGATAGAACTTTGTTCTGAATCTGTTAACATGCCATTCAGTTGGCTTAATCTTCACCCTTCGTTCATTTTAACGTTTTTAACGTTCTTCGTTCGTTCGTCCGTAATTCGGTCATCCGAACTCTGAACTCGTTCGTTCTTGAGTCTACGACTCACGTTTTATACGTTCTCTTACATTCTTATGAAACCCTACACATTCGGGTTCATTTACTAACTTTCAAATTCTCGATCTTCTTTTACAAAATTTTCGCCATAACTTCGTTATAGCTCAATTCTAATCCGTTCTTCAAGAACGTTTCCAACGTTCTTAACCAAGCAATAAGCATCTAACTTATACAAGATGGTTTTAAACTTGTCCATCAACAACAATTACACTACGATGATTTTAAATTTGTCCATCAGCAACGTTCTTCTCGTTCTTCGCGTGTTCTTCGCGTTCTTCGTGTTCTTCGTTCGTTCTTCATTTTTAATCGATATTTTGGATTATGATTTTACTTTTTCTTGGAATTTGATGTTTTAGAACATCATTCCTTACTTATTTGACCTACTCATTCGTAAGATTCATTCGGATCGCTCAAAATCCTTACGAATCTTATACTTCCTTAAGAAATTTATAAACTAAATTTCTAATTTTTGTTTCTTTGTTTTCTCATGAATTCAACTATATGAATTCATTATTAACATTATCTACTTCTTATTTTCATTAAGTTATGTATTGAACATATTAAACTTAAAGAAAATTAGAAGAAACTAGAATTCGGATTACCGTTCATCCTTAAATTCCTTCCGTCGGACAAAGTTTGCTCACGAGCCAACTTTTTCTCTTTCTTCTCCCTTTAATCTTCCATCCGAACTCTCTCTCTTTCTCTCTCAAATAATAGAATTTTCAAAATCCCATTCAAATGAGATTAAGCTTCCTATTTATAGATTTTCAAGGCTAGGGGCATTTTGGTCTTTTCACACCCTAACCTCCTTACTATTCATTACTTAAGGACTAAGTTAACTTATCCCTCAAGTTTGCTAAGCCCTTAAGTTTCGTAGTTCCGTCTTTCGGGTTTCGTTCGATAGTTTTAAAAACTGCGATTCTCAGAATTCAAATATTTTTGGATATTTCGTCTTTCCTTTACCGATTAACTTTTACGTATTTTTTGGATTTCCAAAAAACTGAAAAACACTTTTTTTAAGCGTTTTCCTTCACGTTTTCCCCTAACGTAGCTAAACGAATGAAAAGTACATAACAATACTTTTCGTCATTTTTTTTTATTTGATTTTTACACGTTTTTCGAGAAAAACTTTTATCGGCTTACTTAACTTTTTCACGATATATTATCGTCAAATCTTTCGACGGAATGTCATTTTGACATACCGAACTCTCGGAAAGGCTTAGGTTATTCAAACCCTAATCCTTAGGTTTCGTCGAATGAATAGTGCTTATTTCGTCTTTTTCCCCGAAAATATTTTGTCTCCGGAAAAATTTTATTTTCATCTTGGAAATTCCTACTCGTTCAGTCTAGCTCGTAGCCAGAATCCTCCCGATTAATAATCATTCTAGGTTATAGAACGATTAATAAACACATATCACAGAATAGTATTAATAAAAATTTATTTTATTAATAACTAATTCTTTAAATCTTAATTTCTGGACAATCCGGATTTCCGGGTTGTCATAACTATCTGTTGAGTCTCCACAGATCAATAATCAGGATAATGTGCATCAAGAAGGCGACATTCCTCCGGCAAACAACAACACTGACCAAATGATGAACGATGGAATGTTCAGAGGCTTTATACAATTCATGCAACATCAGGCAAGAGCGGCTCCTGTCCAAAATGCGGTGGAAACACCTGGCAACTCTCGGACGGCCATCTTAAGCGATTCAAGGAACCTGGGACCACCAAGTTTTTTGAGAGCCAAAACCACTTAAGGTGGAGACGTGGATAAAGCAGATCTGCAAGATATTTGATGTCTTGGGATGCTCCGAGGAGCAAAAGGTTCCATTTGCCACCTTCATGTTGTGTGCAGAGGCAGATTACTGGTGGGAATCTGTAAAGCGTACTCAACCTGCCGCACTGAAGATGACTTAGGAGAAGTTCCAAGAATTTTTCAACGACAAGTACTTTCCCAAAAGTATTCGTCACATGAAAGAGGTAGAGTTCATCAAGCTGGAGCAAAACAACATGATCGTGTTGCAGTACGAAGCTAAGTTTGCTGAGTTGTCCCGGTTTGCATCTCATTTGGTTAATAATGAGAAGAGAATGACGCGAATGTTTCTAAGAGGTTTAAAACCCAAGATACGTCAATATCTTATCTCTCATAAACTGTGTTTGTATTCAGATGTTGTTAATAGGGCTCAGTTATTGGAGCGCGATAATGAGTCAACCCAACCAAAAGAGAGCAGCCAGCAAAATGATAATACTAGTGATAACAGTCATCGAAGCGGTGACAATAAGCATGGAGGGAATCAACATGCCAGAAATGGTAACCACTTCGGTGGTAATCATGGCCAAAACAATAAGAATGGACATTTCAAGAAGAGGAGATTCAACAATGATGGAAAGACGCAAAGACCAACACCGTTATTAAGGAAGGAGAAGCGACCACCTATCATATGCTTCAAATGTGGAGGGGAGGGACACATCAGTCCAAACTGCGTGATGCCATCCAAAGCATGTTATAATTATGGAAGAGAAGGTCAGCTAGCCCGATTTTGTCGTTCACCGAAGACAAGTTCAGCTAGGATGGAGGCACCAAAGGACGTCCCAGAAAAGTCAAAGCCAGTAGTGAAGCGTTTGTCGTGACCTCCCAGAAAGTAAAGAACCCGAATGAGGTCATCATGGGTAAGCTTATCATAAACTCTAGCGAATTTTATACCTTATTTGATACCGGTTCTACCCATTCTTTTATTTCTCCTACTTGCGCTCAACGTTTAAATTTGACTCCGGAGAAATTAGACTTTGACTTATCTGTT
The DNA here is from genome assembly GCA_020205615.1 of Panax quinquefolius. Taxonomy (NCBI): domain Eukaryota; kingdom Viridiplantae; phylum Streptophyta; class Magnoliopsida; order Apiales; family Araliaceae; genus Panax; species Panax quinquefolius. Next base: position 59,400,830 of record CM035159.1, read on the forward strand.
GAAACTCCATTGGGAGAAACCTTCATTACATCCACTGTTTATAAGTCTTGTTTAGTTCAAATTGGCACCCGTACTTGTCGATCTTATTTCTTTGAAAATACTTGCATTAGATGTGATTCTAGGGATTGATTGGTTAACTACTCATCATGCAAAAGTTGATTTTTTTCGTAAGGTTGTTAGTTTTCATATTCCTAACCAACCTATTATGCGAATTCAAGCAACCAAACCATTAAAATCAATCACTGTCATCTCAAGCCATAAAACTATTCATTTATTGAAAAACAGATGTCAAGTTTTCTTAGCTCATGTCACGGATCGAAACAAAAATACGTCAGTTTTGAATGATATTTCTATTGTTAATAAATTTCCTGACATATTCCCTGAAGAACTTCCTGGCCTACCCCCAGAGCGTGAAATTAAATTTTGTATCTCATCGTGAACCCCCAGACAAAACCCATTTCCAAAGCCCCATATCGAATGGCTCTATTAAACTTCGTGGAGTTAAAGACCCAATGCGCAGGAATTGTTAGACATTGACTTTATTCGTCCTAGTACTTCTCCTTAGGGTGCTCCTGTTCTATTCGTGAAGAAGAAAGATGGGAGTATGCGACTTTGTATTGATTATCGGGAGTTAAACCATGTCACTATCAAAAATAGGTACCCATTGCCACGTATTGATGACCTATTTGACCAGTTACAAGGCGCCAATTTTTTTCAAAGATTGATCTTCGTTCCGGATATCACCAATTGAAGATTAGAACCGATGACATTTAAAAGACGGCTTTCAGAACTCGGTACGGGCATTATGAATTCCAAGTCATGTCTTTTGGATAGACTAATGCTCCTGCTGCCTTCATGGATATGATGAACTGAGTATTCAAGGAATATTTGGATCACTTTGTGGTCGTCTTTATTGATGACATCCTTTTTTATTCCAAAAGCCATGAAGATCATGAGCAACACTTGAGGCTGATACTTCAAAAGGTTCGTGAATATAAGCTTTATGCCAAGTTGAAGAAATGCGAGTTCTGGCTTGAGGAAGTAGCATTCCTTGGGCACGTAGTATCAAGTCATGGAATATCTGTTGACCCAGCAAAGATTGAAGCTATTCAAAGCTGGGAGCAACCTAAATCAGTGACCGAAGTACATAGTTTTCTCGGCTTAGCGGGTTATTATCAAAGATTCGTAGAAGGGTTTTCTCAAATCGCTACTCCATTAACTCAGCTTACTCGAAAGGATACAAAGTTCGGTTGGAGCAAAGAATGTGAGAAGAGTTTTCAAGAACTCAAGAGGAGACTCATTTCAGCACCTGTTCTGACAATACCATCTGGTTTGGAGGGATTTGTCATCTACAGTGATGCTTCGGGCAAAGGGTTAGGATGTGTTCTCATGCAACATGGGAAAGTCATAGCCTATACTTCTCGACAACTCAAGGAATATGAGAGGAATTATCCTACTCATAATCTAGAGTTGGCAGTTGTTGTTTTCACACTTAAAATTTGGAGGCATTACTTGTATGGGGAGAAAGTGGAGATCTTTAAGGATCATAAAAGCCTCAAATATTTCTTCACTCAAAAGAAACTCAACATGCGACAACGATGTTGGCTTGAACTGTTGAAAAATTATGATCATACCATCCAATATCATCCTAGAAAAGCGAACGTGGTAGCTGACGCATTGAGTAGAAGATCATATGCGGGTACGAGTGCGAAATTGTCAATGCAAAGGCCCATTTTGTGTGACTTGCAAAGGATGGAGATAGAGTTAAAGACTCCAGGGACCCATGTGATGATGGCGAATATACGAGTAGAACCGACTTTAATTGATAAAGTTAAAGCTGCTCAAGCTACAGACCTGGAGCTGATGCGTATGAGGAAGAAAGTGCAAGAAGGTGCTATTCCAGAAGCAAGAATCGATGAAGAAGGAATACTTCGAGTCAACTCCATAATTTGTGTTCCTAACGACCTGATTTAAAGTATAGAATCATGATAGAGGCGCACAACACACCGTTTGCAATCCATCCTGGGAGTACCAAAATGTATCATGATCTTCATCATACATTTTGGTGGAGCAATATGAAGAGAGAGATAGCGCTGTTTATCTCAAGGTGTCTAACTTGTCAACGAGTCAAAGCAGAGCATCAAGTACCAAAAGGTCCATTGCAACCACTTGAAATTCCAGAATGGAAGTGGGAGCAAATTACCATGGATTTCGTTACTAGTCTTCCCAAGGTTTCTCAAGGCATAGATGCAATTTGGGTCATTGTTGATAGATTGACCAAGTCTGCTCATTTCTTACCAATACGAGAAACTTATACACTTGAACGTCTTGCTCGTATGTACATAAACGAGATTGTAAGACTGCATGGTATGCCAGTATCCATAGTTTCTGATCGAGACCCAAGATTCACTTCACGATTTTGGGTTAGTTTACAAAAAGCTATGGGCACGGATTTACGATTTAGTTCGGCATATCATCCTCAGACGGATGGACAATCAGAGAGGACTATTCAAACTCTTGAAGATTTAATAAGACTCTGTGTCCTTGACTTCAAGGGAAGTTGGGATAAGTTCTTACCATTGGTGGAGTTTTCCTATTACAACAGTTATCAAGCAAGTATTGGCATGGCTCCATTCGAGGCGTTGTATAGAAGAAAGTGTCGTTCTCCAGTATGCTAGGATGAGGTGGGTGAAGCAATGTTGTTGGGACCGGAGTTGGTACGTATGACTACGGAAAAGATTCAAACGATCCAACAACGTATTAAAACCTCACAAGACCGACAAAAGAGTTATGTTGATCTTCATCGAAAGGACGTGGAATTCGCTATTGAAGATCATGTGTTGTTACGTGTTGCTCCACGGAAAGGAGTTACGAGATTTGGAAAGAGAGGAAAGCTCAATCCTTGATTCATTGGCCCATTTTTAATCCTCGATCGAGTAGGAACTGTGGCGTATAGACTCGCTTTACCGCCAAGTATATCTCGTGTTCATAACGTTTTTCACATATCCATGTTACGTAAATATGTGGAAGACCCGAACCATATTATTGAGTTAGAACTGGACAAAATAGTGGAAGATTTGACTTATGAAGAGGTTCATGTTCAAATCTTGGATAAGAAGGAACATATTCTACGCTCCAAGGTTATACCTCAAGTCAAAGTTTTGTGGAGAAACCACGATGTTGAGGAAATGACATGGGAGTTAGAATCTAAAATAAAATCTAGATATCCGTACCTTTTCGACATACCAGGTACGTACCCTAATTTCGAGGGTGAAATTTCATAAGAAGGGGAGGTTGTAAGACCCCAACTTTTTAATAAAGATGATTTTTCTATAAATATCATTTTTAAATATTATGGAATGAATTTGATATAATGTTATAGTGGTGGGTAATATTTATAAATTTTGCAAAAGCACGCAAGTTGTTATATAATATTCGATTGGTGGGGAATATTTGTTTTAACAGGAATATTCGATGACGATGGCACAATCATTCAGCGGACCCTACAACGGAATTATTGTCGGATTGAGAGAAAGCGAAAAAATATTTTCTGAAAATAACGGCGGAAGTTTTACCGTTAACTGTTGAAACACCCGGTGTTAAAAGTATAGGAATACGCGTGGTTGCATAGTAGCACACGGTATTGATTATTGATGCTTACGTGAGAAGTCACTCAGTTTTGTTCAATTATTGCTTCAGTAATTGCTGCATAGTATCTCACGTTAATTGATTCAATTATTGTCGATATTTTATATATTATTAAATCAATAATTGAGATGACAGAGTTACTAATATTATTATTTATAATATTAACGATGTCTAGAAGTTCTGTCAAGGAGAGGTTTGGTCACCTAATTGCGCGTCAATAGGGAGAAATCCTTATTGGAAAGCCCCCTCTTTCCTGGGAACGACCTGGTCGATTAATATTGTGAATTATAATAATGATGATAAATGTTGTTAAAAATAATGAGGAGATTTTTATGAAGTATTTATGGACACCCATTTACCCATTTTTTTGAAATAACCGGTAGAAAGTTATTCATATATATATATATATATATATATATATATATATATATATATATTGGGTGGCTTGATTGATTAAGGTGGTGGGGGGGGAAATAAGGTTAGAGGAGGAGTACTTTTATAATGATTATATATATATAAATGTTTTGAGAGAGTGTAGAGAGAGGGCGATTATTATTATTATTATTATTATTATTATTATTATTATTATTATTATATATATATGACATTAGTCACTTAAGTTATATATATATATATATATATATATATATATATAATATTATATTTTATTTAAAAGATTTGTTTTATTAGAATATTTTATAGTAAATCAATCTGGACCGTTCATGGATTAGTTACTATTCAGTCCATTCTTCTATAAATAGAAGTTCATTCCTTCATTATTTCTTACGAATTCACTAAAACTCTAAAGAGAGAATTCTTCTTCTATAATCTTGAGCATATTTCTTCAGAGTTTAAGAAAGCTTTAAGCGTAGTGCAAGTTTCTTCAAGTATATCCCCGCCCTACCCGTCGGAGTACTCTTCTTTATAAGGTAAGGGGTATTATTTCTTTCATATTCATGAAGAGAACTTCTGTTGTTCTATTCTTTATTATTCTGTTGGAATAACTTGTATACGCGGTCTACCCTATACTTGGTGAAGTTCTTCTATTATTCCATTCTTTATTATTATGTTGGAATGCGAAGTACCACATACATGGTGAAATTCTTCTGTTTTTCCATTCTTTATTATTCTGTTGGAACATCCTGTCTGTGCTTTATGCATGACCTGGTTCCTTTATTTATTATTCTGTTGGAACATCCTGTCGGTGAGAATTTTGCCTGACCTGGTTCCGTTATTTATTATTCTGTTGGAATATCCTGTCTGTGCGTTTACCATGACCTGGTTTCGTTATTTATTATTCTGTTGGAATAACTTGTCTGTGCGGTCTATCGCATGCCAGGTGATTTCTTTTATTATTCAATTCTTTATTATACTCAGTTGGTTAATGTGTTGACTTCTATACTCCATAAAATTAGTGGAATATCCTTGATATTTGCGCTTCATCCAGTATCTTTTCATGGAAATATTCTTCTGAGCATTCTTGAATTTTATTCTACAAAGAAGTATCATGTTGACAATTTGGACGTTATTAGTTCCTGGATAAATTAATTCTTGAACCTGTTTTATTGAATTCTTATATCATTGTCATCATCCTCATGTTTATATTACGTTGAAAGTCATCTGTGGCCTGTAGTGAATAGATGAACTTGGTATGATTATGACCAGGGATTAATCGATATAATCATGACCGTAATGTTACAAATGATGTGGTGAAAGTCCTCATTGGCCCGTAGTGTATTGATGGATAGTTGTTGGCATGATCATGACCATTGATGAATACACGAATATCCTTGGCCCGTAGTGCATGGATAATTTGTATTTGTGATACTAATGAATATCCTTGGCCGTAGTGTAGGGATGATGTGGATTATATATTAAGCCGAGTCTCAGCGATAAAAGTGATAAAAAAACCTTTTAAATCATAAAAGATAGTAGATTTTATTCTCCACTTGACTCTTTTAATGGATTGTTTGTTCCGCTGCAGTTAAACTTGATTTTTATTATATTGTATCAGTTTAACACTGTTGAAGGCTAACGATAATTTATTCTGTATTATCTTAGTCATAATATTTCTTATTGGGCTAGTTGAGCTCACCTTTTTACTTTCATTGTTCTCTTCAGGAAATGAGAACGTAGCAAGGACTAGTCGGGGAACGGAGTGACAGACCAGATAATAGAATTAGTAGTCCTCACTATTCTGTTAAATAGTGTGATAATAAATGTAATGATGACTCAATTGAGTGTGGATGTTGTCTAGATGACAATATTTGTATTAAAACTCACAGCATATATTTTGTCTTATTTTACACGGCTGTTGTATAATTAAGTTTTATTTCAATTTTGAACCATGTATTTGGCGACTCAAGATAGGTGATGTATACCTATTTTGGGGGCGTCACAATTTTTATGCTTCTCACGTATTTTTTTCTTTTCTTGACATGTGCAATGTCTCCTTTTCTTAGGTTTTTTCAGAGTTATCCATTAGTGAACTTTTCACCAACGACTCCCAAACTAGATGATCTTAGGGCGCTAGGTGTAGAGACACCCCTAGCGCTTACTTATTCAAGTAACAAAGGCCACAGAAGTCGACTAGTCAAACAACTTTTATCCATCATACTTTTCAGCGTGAATACCGATGCTTCCTGAGACTTGGATACCCAGTTATTTCGCACAATGGACATTGAAGCAGATTTTCATTTTTCATTTTTTTTCCTTCTCTTTTTTTCATTCACCATTTTTTTCACATGGTTCTGCAACAACATAAGCAAGTTAAAAAGTTCTAAGTCATGAAATCAGTACACATAGATAACTCCACAAATAACTTAGCCAAATAAACATGCTTATCATATACAAGTACTCATGTATAACAAATTCAATTCAAATCAGTTGCTATGGATAATGGCTTAGTTTTCATCATTCATCAACTATTTAAGCATCAAGCAGAATCTGAATTTTGGCATCTATTTCCAATCTTTGACTTTAATCTTTTTAACACATAGCCAAATAGAATCATGAAACCAAAATTTTCAAATATTTTTAAAAGCATTAATTTTTATCAAATTTTTCATCAAAATCGGATCAATATCCCCTAATAAAATAAACACCTAAATCTTTCCCCCACACTCAAACCTTACATTGTCTCCAATGTAAGAAAATCATGCAAAGAAGAAAACATTACGAGCTAACATGCAATAAAAAAAACTAAAAAGTTGAGGGATAGAAAAATCAAATCTGAGATCTTGGGTTGCCTTCCAAACAGCTGTCCTTGTCTATCGTCACTGACTTGACATCATCCTTCTCATCCTATGTAATTGGACTTGTGTACTTCAAGTGGACTGGTAACAGTTTCAGTTCGTTAGTAGCATCCTTCAGATGCTGATTTTGCTCCATTCCAACCATCAAATCCTCCTCGTATAATTGTATTTGATCAAAAGATTCCTGCATTATAGAGTCAACAACATCAGTAGCAAAAATAAAATTAATATTACCAAGATACCTTTTTGTGTCATATATGCTGAACTGGACATGTGCCTCATCCAATTCCATAGTTCCTATAGTATGTATCATGTAATGTTTTTGTTGTTTGCACCGATGTATCATCTATATCCTCGTTGTAAAGATATGCAGAACTTATCAAATTATTCTCCTCTTCCTCGTGTTCATCCTTTTCAGACTTTGAATACCTGATTTCTTCTTCAAATTCAGTAGTAGCCTCAAGCACTTCCAACTGGTTTCCACTAGTGAACTCCTCATCATCTTTAAGTTCTTGTTCCCTATTCACCATTTCTTCCAGGAATTTTTCATTAGACTCTGTATACCACGTTAAATTCTTTCCAACTTTCCAATTCCTTGTTAGAACTTGGGGAAAAGGTAGTTTCGGTTCATAAGCTGAAAGAGGTGAAAATTTGTGCTTGAGTACATCACTGCTGTCTTTTTTCACTATTGTCGGACTTGCTTTGTATTGAATTTCCTTGTTACTAATCCTCTGCACCACATCTCATTTGATAGAAAATAAAGATAGGGGTTTTTGAAAATTGTTTTTAAACTAAGAGAACAAGAATTAATGATGAAGTTAACCAAATATATAAAAACTTCAGTTCTGCAGTTCAGTTTCAGCAAGTACAACAATAAATTTATCAAGTTATTATTATTTTTCCTTAAGTGAAACTATTAGCCCTAGATAACAATAAGCTCTGATATCCAAAATTCTCCTTAAATTATCACTGTATTAAATAAGCACTCCACCAGATTCTAACTAGCATACAACCTAGAATAAGCTCTCTAGATTTAATATGATAGAAGCATTAAGAAATAGAGAATTAGGTTAATCCAAGAAACAAACACATAAGCTCGATATGTTTAACTTGTTTTATAATAATATTAGCAATAAACAAAAGCTTGTCCACAATTATTATTACCAAGTTGCTACTTATGATGAAGATAGATATCAGTTACACGTAATACCAATCTTAATCTAGTAGATGAGAATGATCAAACTAATTAGATTAATTAGCATGCAATTAATGAAAGAAGATTATCAGAAGAAATTTCACATAAGAAAGAATAAATAATAATACTCAATTAATCAATTACTTGTAACAAGGTTCCACCTCCGTTTAGACCTGAATGAAAAGAACTAGCCTAACATGCTCTTGAGTTTGCACTCCAATAGATGATAGTTTATAGTTGAATGAATAAAACCATGACTATCATCTTCTATTTATAGTGCTAGACAAAGTCCTAAATCCTATGGGAATTAGAAATTCAAATCCTAAAAGGAATTACAAATCATAACTAGTTTTCATAATGAAATAGAATCCAATTTGTAAATAAATCTTAGTCTAAAGGATATCCTAAATATAATAGAAATATCAATCCAATTCCAAGTAGAAATTAATCTGCCAAAATCTGTTTTTAGGAACTTTCCAAATATAAGATTTCCCAATTTTCTTGCTCAAATTCGCCCATATTTTCTGTTACGACGTCCTTTGTTAAAACGATTATAACTTTTGATCTGGGAGGAGTTACGGGGTCTGCTACCTATCAAAATAAAGATATCGACGAGATCTACAACTTTTATTCTTTGAGAATTGACAGATTCGGACTGCATCAAGGTGAAAATCGGGCTCCAAGTGACTGCTGTGTAAATCGCAACTTCCAAACTTTGAGGTTCAACGTCCATTTAGTAAAAAGATCATAACTTTTTCATATGAACTTCGATCAGGACGATTCAAGATGTTCCAAAAATTTAAGGAAAATCTCTACAATAAAATCCAAGTCCAAAGCCAAGACCATGTATACAACTTAATGCTAAAAACCCTGTAATTTTTTCTTTTTCCTCATTTCAGCTCTAATTCTTCCTGAAATCATTAAACACCTTAATAAGCTCATATACACATGAAACATGCAATAAAATTAAACATAAAGGAATCAAAATAAATGAATAGTATGCACTAATCAGATTCACAAATCTCTTTTTTAGCAATCCAACGATTAGGAACAATTTTAGTTTTAAGTTATCTAAGAATTTGGATCTCATTAGCATGATGATATGCATGATTTTAAAAGTATTGCTTAAAATTATAGGTTTATTACATATAATAATAACACCATGTAGATAAAGTAAAATGCCTTTAATAAATGAATTATTTTCATAATAAATGAATAAGATTACAAATTATATGCTATATCATATCAAATATGATTGACTTGTGTGGATACTACTTTCATCTCTAACTTCTTAAGTTCCTTCATGAATCACCAACATGGCTTCCTAAACTTCTTTTGCTGTTGTGCAGTTGACCATATCTTCAAACAACTCATCTTCCAAAGCCATGAACAACATGTTCATGGCCCTTTTGTCCAGTTGCACCAGGTTCTTTTCGTTGTCTGTCCATTCAGCTCTATTCTTGACAATCATTTTGTTTGGATCATTATTTATTTGAGCTAGCTTTGATGGACTACATAGACCACTAATTACATCATCAAATAGATCCAATGTTCTAAAAGGTGTTAGGCAGAAGGCAGGCGATCGCGGGGGCCTAGCGCCTAGGGGGCCTAAGCGGGATTTTTTTATTGTAAATCAATTTTAATATTTTATCTTGCATTTATCCAAACAAAAAAATAATATAAAGCAAAATATTCTATAATAAAGATAATAAAGACCATTGCTTAAAGTTCAAACACATATCCATATTGCTAATGTCAAAGTTCAAACACAAACATGCAATTGTTCAAAGTTCAAACATATTTTTAATGTATTAGTTTTATTCATAAACAAGAATGCTATTAAATAATAAAATTTAAAATTTCAAGAATTTAATTCAATATTAAAACTTAAGAAACTAAACATAAATTTAAGAATTATATTGAATTAAACTAAATATTACAAATGTATCATCATTAATCATTAAAATAATTTGAAGTTGATACCAGTTCAAAAAATTACAACTATAATGAAATTATCCATTTTGACTTGATATTGTTCACTTCTTGTTGTGATTTGATATGCTACAACCAGTATTATGAATATGGTAAATCATTAGAAAAATAAATATATCAAGATCTGGTTTGGGTATTTATTTAAAAAAGAACTCTCCTCCTATACCCCGCCTAGGCCCCACATAATTTCTTAGAAGGATTTTTTTAACATCTTGGGCCTAGGTGAGGCTCCAAGGGGGCTTATTTCCTAGGCGCGGTGCCAAGGGGGGGCCTAGTGCCTAGGCGGGGCGTTAAGGGTGTTAGGATTTCGGCACATAAAAGTAGCAGAAATTAAAAATTTAAAGACAATTTTCGAAACCCAAAACAGGATCCATGCGAAACAGATATTACTTCAGTGTTTAAGAGATTATACTGATTATGAAAAAGCTTCGAATCTCCAGCGCAATCTGAAGGACCTATGTCTCTAGGGTATCCACACGAACGTTCTACACGTCGTCACACGATCTATAGTAAAGGGAATTGCGGTACTAGCCACCCAAGAAAATGGATTTTCTATTTTCTCTCTAGTCTCTCTCTAAGAGCGGCTAGGGTTGTGGTAGGTTATGATATATCCCTAATTGGCTGCTATATATCATATATATAGTAGTTAAAAAGGAATTAATCAAAAACCTAATCTAATTAAAATAAAATTCGAATATATATATATATATATATATATATATATATATCTTAATTAAGTCTTACTTAATTAATATACCTATATATAAATTATCCTATTAATTTAAATTTGTAATTTAAATGTTATCAATCATATTAACATATTTAAATATTTACAATTTAAATTAATTCCCTTTTAATTACATTCTATGTGTGTGACCCTATAGATTATTATTACGTTGGCAATAATTTTAAAATCATATTATAAAATTATAAATAATGAGCGGCATCTAGTAAGGCAACCTTTTCGTGACCAATGTTTCAATGTAATTTAATCATTTTTACCTTGACATCCTAGATTAAACTCGAGTCATGGAATGTGTTATACTCTTCATAATTTAATCTGAGTTTTCTTGATCAATGAGTAGACTATATGAAACAAATCACTATTTGAGCATGGCCATGCATTTCATAGTCCTACTCAATCAAGAGGCCTATGGATATCACCCCTAATATATAAGAGGGTTAAATTCCATATAGATCACTCATATTCCTCGCATGATTCATGATGTACCCAATTATCACCTTTATAGTCCACCTTATTAAAGGTGATTGATGAGTGAGATTTATACCCGCGAATCAGATACTTTATGACTTAAATAGTTGCTTGATCTCGTAGATTTTATATAGTTTTATATGATTATGGTGTTATTATGCTTAACTGATGCAATGTAGGGCTTATTAGGTCTTTCCCAAGCTTTAAGTGACAAAACGGTCATTTGCATGTGGTGCATGGCATGCCAATACTAGAGTTATTTTCATGACGACGCCATATACTTCTAGTCCTTCTTTGGTGTCACCTTGGCTGCTGCGGTCACACGATACTTCTTAGCCTCACGTTGCAGCGCGAGCTCTGATTTTTTCAAGCAAACGTGGCACCGCAGCGCCACTCATGGGTCTATTTCCCGCACCGCATCGTGAGCTCCGGTGCCTAGGCAGAGAATGCTTGTTTTTGACCTAGCAAAGGGGGGAAATGATATAAAAGGAAAGGAAGCCTCAGATATATATATCATATAACAGACATTATACAACATAATATTAGCTTAGGATAGATTAGCTTAGTTCTATCTCTTCTTTTGTAGTTTATCTCTCTAGTTCTTAGTTAATATCTGTAAATATATACTAGGGAGAAGTTTGGGTTTTCCTTGGAGCGACACGAGCATTGAGCTACACGGATTAGAAAGCTTGATTTGAGTGGAATGCTTGGAGATTGAAGGGCTTTGACAAAGTTTTCTCTTATCCATTTATTTCCTCTGATTTTGTATTCCATAAATGTTGTCTTTATTACTACTTATATTTTGTTCAATAGCTATGAACTGAGTATTTGCTCTAATGTTATAATGGAACCCTTTGTTATTTAAATTGACTGTCTTATCTCTTTGGTTGGCACCATATGATTTGGTTTAATATATTTATGCTTAATGATCACTAAGACATTAGTGATAATTTTGGTAATTTACATGATATTGAAAGAAGGATTGTAGATTTACACCGTAATATATTAGCATGTTATTATGGGTTTCGACTGCATAAGTTGTGCGTAGAATAGACATATATCTGTGCGGCACGTGCGACCTATTTGAGAACTTATGCCTAAATCATTGTTATGATTAATTCGCATAGACATGTGTAGGATTGTATCTAGCTTGACATTCTTTTCTGTTCTATTCCCTATCGGGTGGATCTGGAAAGGATATGTTTGTGCATACCTCGATAGAGGTGTATGAGCACCTGTGTTTTTGGTCAACAAATTGTCGTGACCATTAAGACCAAAGAGAGAAGCGTAGGAAGTTTGATGAAGCATAGCACGCCAGGTGTTCGACAGAATGCCTGTGTGGGGTGAAGTTGTAACCTTAGCTTGTAATTCCTTCGATTACCATTTGTTATCCATTTACTTGCTTTGATAATTAGTTATACTTAGATTAATCACACTTCCATTTATTGTTATTCGAACAAGACTTTAGAGATACAAAGTCGGTACTTGGTAAATATTAGTGATAGTTCCTCGTGCATTCGACAATTTCCTTATCACTATATTACTTGTTAGACCAAATATACTTGCGCATGTTTAGTGATCGATTTTACGACCAACAGTGACCTTTGATGATATCAAAATACATAAATTCCCGTGTAGTAATATAGTGATTTCAGGTCGTAGGATCATTACATCATTGTCACTATGAGAATCGCTAATGACACTTCGCATAATGCTCCACATAGAATTCTCATGGTGGGTCTGTCCAGTACATCGCTCTCTAACATGTACCTATGCATTGACTTAATATCTCATATATTTATGACCAATGAAATTTGGCCATCAGTCAATCCACATACTAGTCTCAACGTATCATTGTTGTCCCATCAATAATGATACTCGACTAGGACATTTAAGAGCAATGATACTAATTGTAATTATATAATCTCATGTTCAAGTCACATACTTGAAACTATATAAATGAATTATTATGATTATATTTTAATTTGATTTTTGTATTCAAAGTGATGTGTTAAATTATTAAATAAAATTATAATTATAATAAAAATTATAATTTATTGTATTGGTTTGTGGTAAATTGATTTGATAAATTGTTATTAGATTTAATTTAATTTGAATATGGGAATTTATTTAAATAAAGTGTGATCATAAACTATATTATAAATGACTTATGAAAATAGATTAAAAGAGTTTTAATTTGGTTTTACCAAACAAAGCCTTAGAGCTTTTGAAATTCTTGTTTTAATCTTGTTTTGCCAAACAAGGCTTAAAGGTATTAAGTCTTTAAATTTTAAAGAGTTTTGCCAAACAAAGCCTTATAGCTTTTGAATTTTTGAATTTTAATATAATAAATAAAATAAAGAATATATAATATATAATATATTTATAATTGAGATACGTTTATTATATTGTAACTGATATATTTAGTATGCGTATTAAGGCCATATCGGTTTCTTTATTTTACGTATACTTGTTATCAGTTTTGTTATTTGCTAAACTAAAGAAGAGGATTCAGAGAACTTGAGAGAGAATTTGAGAGAATATCTAAGAATTTCACAGCAATTATCAGTTGGTTAGCAAGGATTGTCTAAGCATAAGAAGGTATTTCTCTTTAATTTTGATATTTTTATGTATATATATATATATATATATATATATAGGTTTTACGGCATGAAGCTTTAAATTCTGTGAATTCTATTTTTCGAATTGTTGCTATATAACTGAATGATTGCAATTGTAAGTAATTGTAATGCTAGAGTTTATATTTAGATAAGAATTTGTTATCTTAATTACGCTTAAAAAAAGAAGAAAAGTATTTACAGTATATATTTTTCATATGGCTTATGAAAGTACCAAATAGGGTGGTCAATTCGTATATTAATCTGTAAATTGAGTCTTGATTATGCTAGTCCATTAAGAAACGAAGAGAACGTAGGTTGAACGAAGCAATTTGGTGTAGAATTGTGATTACAGTGTTAATTTTTGTGAAGGAACTCAAAAATGGAGTTTTTATATGAAAAAATGAAATTTAAGGAATTAAATTAGTTAAAGTTGTTGTTAAATTGTTCTAAGCGGTTGAATATGTGAGGAATCATGCTTGTGATAGTTTTATATCAATTGTATATGTTAATTTCACTGTTTTGTGGGTGAAATTCGTGTTAGTTGGGTTAAAAATGGAACACTATTACACTACGTCTCTATTTTGTTGCACGTACAACAGTAGAATGCTACTGGTGCTAAGGCGTAAAACTAGCAAATTTGTCTTTGGCCCGAGAGTATTATATATGGCGCAATTGCGCTTTATATGTGACGCCCCCAAAATAGGTATACATCACCCATCTTGAGTTGCCAAATACATGGTACTAAATTCAAATACAACTTGATTATACAACAGACGTGAAAAATACGACAAAATACATGCTTTGAGTTTTAATAGAAATATTGTCATCTAGACAATATCCACACTCAATTTAGTTCTCATTACATTTATTATCACACTATTTAACAGAATAGTGAGGACTACTAAGACACCATCTCGGACCATCACTCCGTTCCCCAACTAGTCAGGTAAGCACGTTCTCATTTCTAAAGAGAACGGTGAAAGAAAGGGTGAGCTCAACTAGCCCAAGAAGAAATATTATGACTAAGATAATGTAGAATAAATTATCATTAGTCCTCAATGATGTTAAACCGATAAAGTACAATAGACATTAAGTTTAAGCTGCGGTGAACATGCAATCCATTAAAAGAGTCAGTAGAGAATAAAATCTACTATCTTTTATGATTTAAAAAGGTTTTTCATCACTTTTATCATTTGAGACTCGACAATAAATTATCCACATCATCCACGCACTACTACCAAGGATATTCATTAGGGTCACGACCACAAATTATCCATGCACTACGGGCCAAGGATATTTGTGTATTCATCAATGGTCATGATCATGCCAACAACTGTCCATCAATGCACTTCGGGCCAATGAGGACTTTTACCACATCATTTGTAACATTACGGTCATGATTACACCGAATAATCCCTGGTCATAATCATACCAAGTCCATCTATGCACTATAGGCCATAGATGACTTTCAAAAATAATATAAACATGAGGATGATGACAATGATATAAGAATTCAATAAAACAAGTTCAAGAATTAATTTATTCAGGAACTAATAACGTTCAAATTGTCAACATGATACTTCTTTGTAAAGTAAAATTCAAGAATGCTCAGGAGAATATTTTCATGAAAAGATACTGGATGAAGCGCAAATATCAAGAATATTCCACTAATTTCATGGAGTGTAGAAGTCAAAACATTAACCAACTGAGTATAATAAAGAATGGAATAACAAAAGAAATCACCATACATGCGGTACTTCACATAGACATGTTATTCCATCAAAATAATAAATAATCGGAACCGGTCAAAGCGTAATACACGACCGATGAGGATATTCAAATGAATAATAAAGAATGGAATACAACAGAAATCACCATGCATGCAGATTTCAGCATGATAGAGTTATTCCAATGAATATTAAATGAGCGGAACAAAGTCGTGAAATTCACACCAATAGGATGTTCCAACAGAATAATAAAGACGGAACCAGGTCCGGCGTAAAGCATAGACAGGATATTCCAATAGAATAATAAAGACAAAACCAGATCCGGTGTAATGCACAAACAGGATATTCCAACAGAATAATAAAGAATGGAATACAGAAGAATTTCACCAAGTATAGGGTAGCAGCAGATACAAAAGTTATTCCAATGAATAATAAAGATGGAATAATAGATGTTCTCTTCATGAATACAAAGAAATAATACCCTTGCCGTAGTAAAAGAAACTTGATATCGAGAGAAGTGAAGTAGCGAGAATACTTTTCTTCTTTCTCTCTATAGTTTCTCTCTAGAGTTTTCAAAATGAATTAAGTAAGAAATAATGAAGGAATGAGCTTCTATTTATAGAAGAATGGAATGAATAGTAACCAATCCATGAACGGTCCAGATTGATTTACTTTAATCGGATGGTCCATATTTAAAGAAAAATCTTTTAAATAAAATATAATATATTCTATTTATAATCTAATAAAACGAATAACTTTTAAAAAGATTTTACTATGCAAACACTATGCAAGCACTATGCAAACACTATGCATAATAAAATATAATATATTCTAATTATTGTCTAATAAAACAGATAACTTTATAAAAGTATTCTGTTTTATATAAAAAGATTTTACTATTAGCCTAATAAAACGATTAACTTTATAAAAGTATTCTATTTTATATAAAAAGAAATTCTATTTTATTACGTTAATAATACGAATAAAACAAAACGTCATCATCATTATTATTATTCACATTATTAATCGTCCAGGTAGTTCCCAGGAAAGAGGGGGCTTTCCAATAAGGATTTATCCCTATTGGCGCGCAATTAGGTGACCAAACCTCTCCTGGCGCGAACTTCTAGACATCGTTAATAATGCAAATAATAATATTAAGAACAAATCATCTCAATTATTGATTTAATAACATATAAAATATCGACAATAATTGAATCAAACTAAGTGACTTCTCACATAAGCATTAATAATCAATACCGTAGTGTGCTACTATGCAACTAACGTGTATTCATCGTATTTTTACTACCTAGAGTAGTTCAACAAGATCAAGCGGTAAAACTTCCGCCGTTATTTTCATAAAAATATTTTTTTCGTTTTCTCAATCCGACAATAATTCTGTTGTGGGGTCCACTAATGATTGTGCCATCGTACGAATATTCCCTGACCAATCGAATATTATATAACAACTTGCGTACTTTGCAAAATTTATAAATATTACCCACAACTATAACATTATATCAAATTTATTCCATAATATTCAAAAATGATATTTATAGAAAATTCATTTTTATTCATAAAAGTTGGGGTCTTACACCATACAGTGACCTGAGGCAGTGGTTTCTGCTACTGATGAAGACCTTGGATACCATTATAACTTAGTTTAATGATGTGCTAATGTATCAAGCCTGTAATGAGGAGTCTAAAACAGAACCGTGTCATGTCGTTGATAATTTCAAATTTGTAAAAGGATTTCATAGGAAACCTCGAGCATGTTTTCGAACTTAAGTTTCATTACATAAGAGTATTTAGATTCTAAAGGCTTGAGATGCCATGTTACGTTTTATTATATCTCTAAACATGATTCATAGGTAATGGACATAAAGATGATTTAATTAAACATGAGTTAAAGCATGTTTCAAAGTGTTAAACAATGCTAGTTATGAATGAATGATATGAACATCATGATCATATGTATTAACAGATTGTGAGACCTCTATATGTAGAAATATAACCAAAGTTATAAAGCATGATAAATACATAACCTTTTATGCTTTAATTTCATGGAAAGTCATGAACTAAAACTTGTAAAAATGAACTCAAGAATGGTCATATGCTTATGTGAGAACCTCTAACATATATATATGTTAAAGTATGAGTGAATAGGTGTGTTAGAGTTGGATGTGAAGCAGAAGTGCAAGCTCACCACACAGTGCGGCTAGGGGACAAGTAAGCAAGCTGCGTCATCCCTAAGTTTAACTGGCTAAATTGCGCTATGGTGGAAATGATGCCTTATTATTTTAACTGTGAATCTAGACCTTAAAGCATATAGGTATGAATGTCTAAAGCTATAATACTTGACATGGATGATGTTTTAAACATAAGAGCATGTAAGGGTTATATAAAACACAAAGTTGTTAAATTTTGCAAAATGCAAGAACTTTATGAATCATGCATCTATGAGTTTGAAATGTGTAACGAACACATAGCAAATCAAGTGTGTAATAGATATATATGAATGCTAATGTAAAGTACGAGTGGTTAAGATATACCTATACATACCTAGCTATTCTAAGAGTATGATGAGAAAGTGAAATGTAGGTTTTACAAACCTAGTTAGGAAATAATGTAACATTATTATTATATTAAGAATGTATGAAATATATGACTAATGGATGTGAATCCATGATTATATAACTGTGTAGGAATACACGAAGTACAAATACGCGTTAAGCAGTTAAGTCGTAGTTCATAAACTAAGAATCAGGCAAGTCTTTCAGTTCCTATTTGCTATGTGAACTTGCTTGATGATTTATTGTTTTAAATCTTTATTGCAAAGAGCATGATGTGTTATATATATGTTGAAAGTATGAAATGTTAAAGTCAATTTATGACTATGTTGATTGATTAAAGCATGATGATTGAGTAAGGAACTCAATCTTTATACTTGTTATTTGAACTACAACATGTATGTTGTAACGACCCCTAAATTCATACAATTTAATTCTCGACTTTGGTCGTTAATAATACATTCAACCTCTAATTTTACATCATTAAACGATAATACAACCATCGAAATTTACGAAATAATTAAAAATTTCTATTACAAACTATCCTCGTTCCCAAAACCTTCAACCTTTACATCTAAATATCTAAAAATCATTTTAATACTACAACAGTTTACATCGCAAAACGATATTACAATTCAACATTAATACATTATTCGGAACCTTAAACATGGTTCAAATAATAATAACACAACCAAAGTGTATAAATCTTCAAGTATCACATCTGATTCATGTCTTTCAAGTAACACATAACTTTACCTTAAATCTTGAACCTGCAAAAGTGGTTATTTGCAAGGTTGAGCTCGAGAGCCCAACAAAATCCAACAGTTTTCATGCATTACATAGCACATAGTAACATGCTCAACATATAATATACATGCTATACTTCATATAACAAGTATAAAGATTGAGTCCTTACTCAATCAACATGCTTTAATCAATCAACATAGTCACAAGTTGACTTTAACATTTCATACTTTCAACATATATACAACACCTCATGCTCTTTGCAATAAATATTTAAAGCAGTTAATCATCAAGCTCACATAGCAAATAGGAACTGAAAGACTTGCCTTGATCGTTGTTTACCAATAAACGTTTAACAGCTTACAGTTATCTGCACTTCACGTGCCCTACATAATTATATAATCATACACATCAATTATTAGTCACATAACAACACATAGTAATTGTAATGTAAACTCTACTCCACATCTCATAATCTTTCCTATTAGTTAGCACACAATGTTCAATTAGATTGTGTTAACTTTTGACTTATGTAATATTCGAAATTCATTTAAGTGTTTAAATCTTGCTAGGTATCATTATTGGTTTTATATTAAACCCATTTCATATTTTATAATATCTATTTTATTTGACTTAAAACACTTTTTACGTTCATTAACACGTATTACGGCGTTTCGACGTTTATTAAATCACACGCACTCCGATTTTTTCTCTCTTGTGCATGCTTACTATGCTTCTATAACTTATCTAATACATTATTATATTAATTTTAAGCATCATTATATTTACTAACATTCATGTTTTATAATTTAGAACAACATCTTTTATCGTCAAGAGCACTACACTAGCATACGTGCATGCCCGACGCCCTCCAATTGCCACTGATTACATAACAGTCAAAAAGATGACTGTTTTGACCCTTCCTAACGACCTCAAATTGAAAGACTTAAAGAACAAAAGTTATAAGTCTATTCGTCCTCGTTCCCGATCATCTTGAATAACTTCACTCGGAGTTCGTATGAAAAAGTTATGGTTGTTTTAGTAAAACGTGTCCTGTTAGATTTGTTTTCCCAAAATTGGATAGGCAGACTACCCCCCCCCCCCCCGCCGGGGCAGGGGGTTTTACACTAGAGGGGCCCACCGGGGCTGGGGTCCCTTCTGCTAACTCGCGAATTTGATCCCGAACACTACAGAAAGCCAAATTAGGCCTACAAACTCCTTTCTAGCAATCATACTAACCTACCCAAGGTGTAATATATTTACAGAAACATCAACTAATGTTTCTAACACGTTTCTAACCACATAAACAACATAAACCTCAAAGATTACAACCTTTAATTTTACTATTTCTCTTATTATCTCTTCTTTTGACATTCATAGCGAAATTCTTCACTGTGAATTCGTTTTACATCCGTTTTGACTCGTTCAACTTGGGTTGTTTTCATTTTTCCAAGTACTATCAGAATACATCATCAATTTAAGGTTTTCATCATGATTTCATAACTAAACTTTGACTCCAACTAAGCCATAACATACATAACATGAATTCATTGACTATACTCATATATAAACTTATGAAAATAGTTTCACAACAACTAATTTATCATATAAACTATATATAACAATTAATACAACCTCTACAAAGATTTTACAGAGAATTTTGGAAGAGAAGACAACCACAACTTTTAGAATTTTAAAAGGGTAAGAGGATACCTTCAGATGCTAGAAGGTGAAAATTCTTCCTTTCGATCAACAAGACTTCTTTTCCCCAATTACTTTTTCAAAATCTCTAGGATTCTCTCAAGTTTTCTCTCAATTTCTTCTTTTCTTCTTTTCTTTCTTCCGAGTCTTTCTCCTAACTTCTAACTTACGACTAACAAAAATATAACGATAATAATAATAATATAGATATTAAGTATATAACTTTAATCAGTTATCAAATTTTGAAAATCAAAAGCCATAAGGCTTGTTTGGCTAACATAATTAAAATTAATCAATTAATCCTTATACCTTGTTTGGTAAAACCACTTAAAATAATGACTTAATCATTCCTTAAACCTTGTTTGGCAAAACAAGATTAAAATAAGAATTTTAAAAGCTCTAAGGCTTTGTTTGGTAAAACCAAATTAAAACTCTTTAAATTTATTTTCATAAGTCATTTATAATATAGTTTATTGTCCAGCATTGTTTACTTGGATTTCCATATCCAATCTTAATTAAATAAACTAATTACCACATGCTAAATAAATTTCCCACTTAACCAAATATCACAAAATTATAATTTCATTATAATTTTATTTAATAACTTAATATACCACCTTAAATTATTAAATTAAAACAACAATATAACATCTCATGTTATATTACAACTCTCTAAATTATAAATTAATTTAATTTAGAATAGTATCTAATGAATTTAGATTTATAAATATTTACTAGCAACCATTACATCAATAAAATATTTATCTCATCAATTTCAACAATAAACACATCAAATAAATATTTATATTTTAATAAATATTTAATATTACAATTTGAAATTCTGGATCGTTACATATGTTATGTTAGTCCAATGTTTATGAGATGTATATCGAGCATGTTATTATGTGCTATGTGATGTATGAAAACTGTTAGATTTTGCTGGGCTGTCGAGCTCAACCTTGCAAATAACCACTTTTGCAGGTTAAAGATTCAAGATAAAGTTATGTGCTACTTGAAAGACATGAATCTGATGTGATACTTGAAGATTTATATACTTTAGCTGAGTTGTTATTATTTGAACCATGTTTATGTTTCCGAATAATGTATTAATGTTAAATTGTAATATCGTTTTGCGATGTAAACTCTTGTAGTATTAAAATGATTATGAGATATTTAGATGTAAAGGTTGAAAGTTTTGGGGAACGAGAATAGTTTGTAATAGAAAATTTTAATTATTCTGCAAATTTCAATGGTTGTATTATAGTATAATGATGTAAAATCAGAAGTTAGACATGTTATTAATGGCCGAAGTCGATAATTAAATTGTATGAATTTTGGGTTCGTTACAATTGGTATCAAAGCTATAGGTTATAAACCTTAGGTAAGAGTACCTGTGACGCCCCCAAATCCGGGTATCTTCCAACCCGACATATGGTGCTACATGAGATGTTACATTCATACATTCATTTAATTAAAAAACCTCAAAAGAACGAACATGACTTCTATATATTCAAAGTAATATTTACATTTCCCAGTCTCTATACCCATTCCAAAGGTTCTTTGTCATAATATCAAATACAATACAACAATAAACCTACACTATTACATAGACCAATTAACGATCTGCCATAGTCTTTCCTTTATCCTTATTCGATCCTCCGGGACGTTCAGTCTTAGCTGCATTCATATGGTTCAAACAAGAGTGAGCATAACTAGCTCAGCATGTATAACAATTTCAATAACAACATGTTTGACACATAAGAATCGTATATCTTCAATAACTGAACAATAGATATGAAGTACTATTGATAATTCAAAATAACACTTCATCTTTCCTTTAAACTGTTTCACAATGAATAATATTCAGTAAAACATAAACTCTGGTCCAAGACATTGAGTATTTCATTCTTTCTTTGAAAAGGACAACCCGACACTAAGTCCGTAAGTCTGGTATTACTTACAAGCACTACTAGGTGATCAACCTATAGTACTCTATGTTGATCAACACTACATTCATTAAACGTATGTACGTTTAATTTGTGGCAACCTTAAGTGTCTGTCGTATGACGACAAAACATTTGTTTATCATACTCAGTCTTCTTTTGAAAACCATATCAAGTAGTTGACAAAAGATAATAACATTTAATAACAGTTGGATAGATTATCAACAATCCACCAAATGCATTAAGTCTAGCCGAAAGAATTGGCTTTAACTTGATCATACACCAATTCATTTGTAAGGATACATGAATTACAAAACTTGTTCAGATTGAACTGAGATAAGGGTTAGAATACTTGCCTTCAGCGTCTACTACTGTATAATTACTTTATGTTCGAGTCTTTCAAGTCTCTACAATACATGATCACATAACGCATCACATTAGGTCATATATAATCAAGTATGTATATGACTATATCTTACCCTTCATCTCAATCTAATCATGTATTAGATTTATTTACTATTAATTCCGGCTTGTATTTCTACTTATATTCAAATTAGAATAGGTTATCATAAACTTTTACGTACTATCCTTAAGGTTTAACAAAGTTTTAACAATGTTACTTCAAGTTCCTTAAGGTAGGTTCACTTTGAGTTAATCCCATTCCTTGCTTTGTGCTCATGATTATTCTTTACTATATTTGATCAAGGACTAGCGCTGCGATGCCAGTCATAGGATTACATCTTGTCTTGGCATGCGAGTTAGCAGATAACGTCCCCGGACTTGTGTCATGGCTCGAGTCCTTACTCAATTGGTCCGTGACTTGTGGCGCCACTCTTCAAGAGGGTCATATAGACTATTCACTACATGACGACGATGAATTACTTTTTCATCAGGCCACATGGCGGCCAACTCTGTGGCACCGTAAAATTTTGACAGTTTGTCAATTTTGTAAACTTCCCGGGCTCATAACTTCTTCGTTATAAGTCTGAATTGGCTCCTTCAAAAGCCTACAGTTCACAAATTACATACTCTACGCGTTTATGCAAGAATTTTATCTATTTGACTTCATTTACTAAAAATTCATCTATTAGTTCATTTTAAATGAAAACGATAAACGTTTGTGAATGTTCAATGCTCGTTTCTTCGTTCTAAGTCGGAATTCATGCATTTTTGAGTCCACAACTCTATAATGCCAAATATGACTTTTCTCCATTGAAAACCAACATTTCTGAGTTCAAACACAAAATTTAACTTCTATTCCGAGAATCTCACGAATTCGACGATTATCGTCCAATCGTGCAATTTCCGGCACATCTTCATTACTTATGATTTTTTCATTACTTCAAATGAATTCAATTCACCATATGAACATCTCAACATACTTAATACATTAATTTATTTTTATGTTGGATTTTGACTTATTCTTACATGAGCTTATAACTTATTAAAGTATAAACTACTTATAGCTTCATTGTTCATAACTTATGATAATTAAAGTCTTTTAATCATCATCTTTATATGTTCTCAATACATAGTTTCATTCATGTATACATGATACATATTCATACAAATTCTTTACTTTCATACTACTTCTTAAGATAAACTCATATTAAGTTCATATAACTTCTTCATAAGTTTATAACTTATGCAAGTTTAAATGACTTATATCCGACTTATGCGGCTTAAGTCCATTAATTAATCATTTTTCTTACTTCTTAACCTCCATGTTCCTTAATCCATACTTTTCTTATCAACCTATCATGGTAGAGATAGAAGATAAATGAAGAAGAAGTCTTACCCTTTGAAGTTCTTGTGGAAAAGTCTTCTTCTTCTTCTTACAAATGGAAGTAGCTTATTCTTGCTAATTCTCTCTAACACTTAAGCACTTTTTAAGTTATTAGTTTAGTTGAACAAGTAATAAATGGCTAGCAATCTCCTTCTATTTATATAATTTACAAAGTTAGGGTAATTTAGTCATTAGGCTAACCCACCTCCTTAAGTCACCTCCTTACTATTCATTACTTGGTTAACACAACTCTTATCTCTTGCTTGGTCATTACACCTAATACTTGGTCATCAAACATTATACTTGATTACCAAGGTTAACCATATTAACATGGTTCGCCCCATGGGTCAATACAACTCATTGGATCCTAGCTTGGGCTTAGATTAACTTAGCTTTTGGGCTTGCATTAATAAACACTAATTTGTTCATTAATTAACATTTGGGCCTTACCATTAATTCACTTGGGCTTGTAACAATTCCTAACAAATCCTACAAGTCCAATACTATTGCTTAATACATAAAACGTATTGTCTATGTATCATTCTCGTATTCTAACTCGTATAGAAATTAATTATATACGATATTCCATCATTCATACAAACTTGTATAATACTTTGTATTATACTTGTATTCATTACTTCGTACAATACTCACGTATCATAAGATTATCACTTAACTCATTAATACTTCCATTTCCTTAACGTTCTCAATTTAAGTCCGCAAGCGAAATATTGTGTTTTCCATAATTAGATTATTATTACATAATCCTTCTTACCTTAACATTCTATCATTACGTATTTCTCAGAAATTCAAAAATAAATCCCGAGCAAATACCGATTAATAGTGTTTTTCAAAAAATTTCTCGAAAAACTTTTATTTTCGTCTTGAAAATTCAAACACTTTAATTCCTTCACGTAGCTAAAATACTACGACATTCCCACATCAATAGGTTATACAATGACAACCATCTTGATAACACATAGAATATAATTTTATTTATTATTTAATTCAATAAAATTATTTTACAATAAAATCCGAATTTCTCGGTTGTTACATCCTTCCCCCCTTATAAGGATTCTGTCCCTAGAATCTCGTCTTACTTTAATCAAATAGTTGAGGAAAATTTTTCTTCATCTTTTCTTTTAATTCCCACGTTGCTTCTTCGACATCGTGGTTCTTCCATAATACCTTTACCGATGGTATAACTTTGTTCCGCATAACTTTTTCCTTTCTATTAATGTTTTCAATTGGCGATTCCTCGTACGTTAAATCTTTCTCGATATGAATTGGCTCATACTCGATTACATGCTTATAGTCCGGCTTATATGGACGTAATACAGATACGTGAAACACGTTATGTATTCGTTCTAGGTCTGGAGGTAATGCTATCACATAGGCTACCTCTCCCACCCGTTTTAATACTTCAAAAGGTCCTATAAACCTTGTTCTTAACTTTCCTTTCTCTCCAAAGCGTATCTTTCTTTTCCAGGGAGATACCTTTAGAAACACATACGAGCCTACTTCAAACTCTCAATTTAATCTATGCGAGTCCGCATATTTCTTCTGTCTGTCCTGAGCTGTAACAAGATGCATACGAATTAACTTTATTACATCTGCTGTCTGCTACACCAATTCTGGTCCAAGCATCCGGCGCTCTCCCACCTCATCCCAATACAATGGTGTTCTGTACCTTCTTCCGCACAAAGCTTCATAAGGCGGCATGCCTATGCTTGCATGATAACTGTTGTTATACGTAAACTTTACAAGTGGTAGGTGATCATCCCAACTACCCTTGAAATCTATGACGCAAGATCTCAACATATCTTCTAACGTCTGAATTGTTCTCTCGCTCTGCCCATCTGTTTGTGGATGATACGCTGTGCTTAACTTCATCTGTGTTCCCAGCTATTCCTACAAACTTCTCCAAAAGTTCGATGTGAATCGCGGGTCACGATCTGACACAATCGATACTGGTACTCCATGTCTGGAAATAATTTTCTTAACATAAAGTTTAGCTAACTGGTCTAAGTTATAATTGACCCTAATTGGCAAAAAGTGAGCCGACTTCGTCAACCGGTCCACTATTACCCAAATCAAATTGTACCCTTTTGTTGTTGTCAGAAGTCCCACCACAAAGTCCATCGTGATATGCTCCCGCTTCCATTCTGGAATCTCCAATGACTGTAACAAGCCATTGGGTCGTTGATGTTCGGCCTTAACTTTTTGACAAGTCAAACACCTATTCACATACTCTGCTATTTCTCTCTTCATGTTCAGCCACCAAAAACTCTGTCGAAGGTCTTGATACATCTTTGTACTACCAGGATGTATCGAGTACCTTGAACTATGAGCTTCCTGTAACACTTGATCTTTTAACTCCGCCTCATTTGGAACCCAAATTCTTCCTTCAAATCTTAATAATCCCTCATTATCAAGACTATACTTAATATCCTTTTCATCAGCTAACATCTTCTTCACTTGGTCACACTCATCAGTTTTGAGCTGCACCTCCTTGACTCTTTCTACAATGGTAGATTGCATCTCCGTCGCAAAAAGTATTTGTCCCGATTCACTCGGCATATTCAATTCAATCTCCATCCTAGCCATCTCTGTTATTAACTCATTTTGAGCCATTAACATAAACAACTTTTCCCGACCCTTCCTACTTAAGGCGTCGGCAACTACATTGGCTTTTCCAGGGTGATACAGGATTTCACAATCGTAATCCTTTATCAACTCCAGCCATCTTCTCTGTCTCATATTCAACTCCTTCTGTGTGAAGATATATTTTAGACTCTTATGGTCTGTGTATATCTCACATTTTTCCCCATAAAGATAATGTCTCCATATCTTTAAAAGCAAATACTACCGCGGCCAGTTCCAGATCATGAGAAGGATAAACTTTCTCATAATCCTTCAATTGCCGTGATGCGTACGTAATGACTTTGCCATGCTGCATGAGCACACAACCAAGTCCTCTATGCGAAGCATCACTGTAAGACCCCAAATTATTAATAAATGAAATTTATTTTCCTCTATTTATTATTTTGAAATAGTAAGGGTCGATTTGATTAATGTGGATAGTTATGGGTAAAATACATAAATATTTATTTGAATAAGCAAGTGGTTATAAAATATTCATTATTGTAGGGGAATATTCGTTTGGTCGTGGAATATTCGCATTTGTCGGGGAATATTCGCATGCGATACTAGCGATCTTTTGTGGGCCCCATAACTGAAAGCGATTGGATGAAGAAAACGACAAATATAAGTTGTTTATAAATAAATGGCGTAGTTATTACCAATTATCTTGTTGGAATACCCGTTGGTTAAAACACACTAATACGCGTTGTTGAACGAAGAGACACACGGTATTGCACCAATTATTGATTCTTACGTAAGAAGGCACTACTCAATAATTGTTACGATAAAGAATTTCATTCATTATTTTATTTTATTGATTCAATAATTGTTGTGTTGATATTTTATATTGCTGTTGTTTCAATAATTGTCATTACACAATATTTTTTATTATCGAAGAAATAATTCATATTATCTGAATAATATTATTAGATAACATTATTGGCAATGTCTAGAAAGTTACATCAAGGAGAGGTTTGTCACCTAATTAATTGCCGCTTAGTAAGGAGAAATTCTTATTGAAAGCCCCTCTTTCTGCTGAATCGCTCAGTTGTCAATAATGTGATTACGTAATATTATTTGTGAATAATTAATTATTGATTTATATGATGAGGAAAATATTGATTTTATGTGGATATAGATGGAGAAAATTTTTAAAATGACAATTGTTGAAAATTAATATTTTATCTTTTTTCTGATAAAATAATTCATTTAAATATATTATTTTAATAATATATTAACGATGATATTTTTACAACGAATGTGGGATATATGAGTATACGAGGAGGAAGAGTATTTTTGTTGCAATAAATGTTTAAAACATGTTAAAACATGTAAATTGGACCCCATTTCTTGATCGAAATTTGATTATAGTCTGTAAAATTGTCCGTATGTGAATTTCGGTCAATTTCTGTTTGGAATTTGGAAAAGCTTTCTTCTTCAAAGTTGTAGAGAATTGAATTTCCTATAATAAAACGCGAGATTCGAATTTTCTGATAAAATGGCTATTATTATGAATTATTGAAGTTTTGAAGTTCCGAAATAATTGATTTTTGGAAGTTTTATTTATTTTTATTAATAAAAACGTTTTTTATATGTTGTGGGCATATTTAACATGTGCATGGTGGCTGAAATTGATTCAAGATGTGGGCGTATGAATTTTGTTTATATATAATATTATTATATTCAATTTTACGCTTTGGTGTTCTAAGCAATTTCTATAAATAGGTGCTTAGGTTAGAATTGAAAATCACAATTAAATCAAGTTTTCTCTCTATATTATCGAGCGTATTCTTGTGAGTATTTTGAGTATACTTTGAGTATTGCTATACGGTTGCAAGTTCAAGTCATAGCCTATATCCAAGGTGTTTCAACTAAATCATCTTTCGAGGTAAGGGATGTTATTTTCTTCTCAAATGATATTATTTCTTCAATATCATTATCTTTGAAATATTAGTTGGAACTTTTTATCAAATTTGGAACTTTTTCATGTATCGGGGTTACTATTCATGAGATACTATTCACGAAGTTACTATTCATGAGTTACTATTCACGAAGTTACTATTCACGAGTACTATTCACGAAGCGTGAAGATGTTTTTTGTGAAATTTCTATCTTTTGGTGTCGGAGTTACTATTCACGATATACGGTACTATTCACGATATACGACTTTATTCACTTAATCCAAGCACTATTCACCAAAAAATGAAAGTTCTTCTTTTCGTCCAAAATATCTATTCTGGATACTAGCTTTGATTGTATCCATGTTTTGATCATTCTTGAATTTTACACCACTATCATTATTTTTGAGGTATTGTTGGACATGGATAAAACAAAGTACGAATCCTTAATCCTTAATCCTTGTCATTTTGTTTCACTGGATTCGTTTCTTTAAAAATATTTTTCATCATCCTCGGTCTTAAATGATGATATTCTTGAATATCTTTGGCCCGTGAAGTGCAAAAGATGAATGATTTCTTGATGAATATCTTTGGCCCATAGTGCAAAAGATGAACAGTGTTGAGATGAACATGACCGATCGATGAATATCTTTGGCCGTAAAAAAAAAGATGAATAGGTGTTGAGATGAACATGACCAATCGATCAATATTTTTGGCTGTAGTGCAAAGATAAATATTTGATTCCGGATATATATTGATTGATGTTACAGGATAAAATATCGACGATGAACTTTTAAATTCATATATAGAAGATAGTAGTTTACATTCTCTACTTAACTCTTTTAATGAATTATTATTTCATTGCGAATATTGATTTAAAATTTATTGTCTATTGTATTCTATTAGATTTTTTCCTGTTGGAGACTAACGATAATTTTTGTATATTATCTTAGTCATAATATTCTTCTTGGGCTAGTTGAGCTCACCCTTTTCCTTGTTGTTCCATTTTTCTTCTCGGGAGGCGAGAATGTAGCGAAAGTACTAGTGGGGTATGGAATGAAGGTTCTAGAGAGAGTTGTTTAGTAGTCCTCACCATTTTTGTAAAATAATGTATCAATAATTATGATGGGGATTTATTTGCGTGTGGATATTGTCTAGATGGCAATATTTGTATTTAAACTCACAGTTTATATGTTGTAATAATAAAGTTGTAGTTATTTTTGTACCATGTATTTGGCGACTCAGAATGGGTTGGATGGAATGGACCTATTTTGGGGGCGTCACAGTTGGTATCAGAGCTTAGGGATATGATCTTTAGCGGAGATCGGGGAATAGAACTAGGAGGGGAGAGACGAGTAAATCCTTCGCTAGTGTGTCCTACCTAAGCTTATTTGTTAGTTGGTTAGTATATAGGGATATTATGTGATATATTGATTTCCTTAATTAACCCTTGTTTTATGATGAGATTTGAGAATGTCGACCGAGAATATTATGATGGAGTAAATGAGACCGTGGAGATGCTGTGACTTACAGCGAGGAGAGAACGTGCAACAGTCGGCAATGTACCTCCCGTGAACAACACCACCGAAAGCGAGATGATGAACGAGGGATGTTTAGAAGCTTTTTTGCAGTTCATGCAAAATCGACGAGGAGACTCGTGTTCAAAATACAAAAAGAAATGATAGCAATTCACGGTGGTCACAAACCCAAGCGATTCAAAGAGTTGGGACCACCAGAATTCTGGGGAAAGCCGGATCCGATTAAAGCGGAGACGTGGGTCAAACAAATTACCAAGATATTCGATGTCTTGGGATGCACGGAGGAACAGAAGGTTCCATTTGCCACCTTTATGTTCCGTAAGTGGCGAGGCAGACATCGGTGGGAATCTGTGAAGCGTACCCATCCAGTTGCACTCAGCATGTCATGGGAGATGTTTCAGAAACAGTTCAATGACAAGTACTTCCCTGAAAGTATTCGTCATATGAAGGAAGTGGAGTTTATTAGGCTGAGCGAGAATAACATGGCGGTGTCCCAAAGACGAGGCGAAGTTCAGCGGAGTTATCGAGTTTGCACCTCATTTGGTGGAGAATGAGGAACGTATGACGCGGATGTTTCGAGAGGTTTGAAACCCGACATACGTCGATATCTCATTTCTCATAAATTTTCTCTCTATTCGAGATGTTGTCAGCAGGCTCGGTTGTTAGAGCGAGATAACGAAGTACGTTCAACCGAGGGACCATAACGAGGATCATATCAAGATAGCAATTATCGTAATAACGATAACCGGAGAAAGAAGAATACTGGACAAAGGCGGTAGAACCACTCCGGTGGTAATCATGGTCATGAAAATAGAAGAAGCGAGTCGGGAGGAGATTTTAAAAGAGGAGATTTAACAACAACCATGTGAAGACGACAAAGCCGACAAAGAATCGGTTCTAAGGGAGGAGAACGACCACCGGTCGTATGCTATATAAATGCGGAAAGAGGGACATATCGGTCCAAACCGCCCACAATAGTTCAAGGTATGCTATAATTATGGAAAGGAAGGACATATATCGCCGGGATTGTACGCAGTAGCAAAGCCTAGTTCGATGGGGGACGGTGATTCAAAAGATTGTCCCGGAAAAATCAAAGTCAACGATTCTCGGAAGAGCGTTTTGTCGTGACCCATCAACATGCAAGGAACCCGAACGAAGTTAGCACGGGTTAGTTAATTATAAATTCTTGCGAAGTTTATACCTTACTAGATACTAGGTTCTACCCATTCTTTTATCTCTCTCTTGCGCCAACGCTTGAACGTTTGAACTTGACTACGGAGAAATTAGACTTTGACCTATTTATGGACACTCCGTTAGGAGAAACTTTCATTACATCCGTTGTTTAGAAATCTTGCTTGATTCAGTTGGCACTATCACATTACCGTTAACCTTATTTCTATAGAGATATTTGCTTTTGATGTGATTTTAAGGTTAACTACTCATCATGCCAAAAATTGATTACTTTTCGTAAGGTTGTTAGTTTTCATATTCCTAAGCAACTCGTTATTCAATTCAAGCAATCAAACCATTGTAATCAAACATTTTCATATCAAGCCATGAAGTCATTCGTTTATTACGGATGTCAAGTTTTCTTAGTCCATGTTATGGATTTGAATAAAGACACGTCGATTTGAATAATATTCCTATTGTTATTGATTTTCCCGATGTATTTCTGAAGAATTTCTTGGCTTACTCCCAAAGCTCGATATTAAATTTTGTATCGACTTTGAACCCCAGACAAAACTCATTTCTAAAATCTCATATCGAATGGCTCTATTGAACTTTAGGAGTTAAAAATTCAACTATAGAATTTGGTACCGAGCCTTTATCCGGTGACTTCCTTTGTGGAATGCGAAGCCGACTTCTCGTAGGGGACACCATATCGCATGCGATAGTAAACCGATAGGTGTCATTGTAACGTCTTTATCCAAGGTTGGGATATGAGTCACGATTGAGAACAACCTAAGTCAGTAATCGAAAAAATACGTAGCTTTCTAAGCTTAGTTGGTTATTATCGAGATTCGTTGAAGGATATTCTCGAATCGCTATTCCATTAACGTAAATGACTCGTAGAGATACAAAATTGAATGGAGCAAAGAATCTGGGAAGAGCTTCAAGAACTCAAGAAGAGACTCATTTCAAAGACATGTTCGACCATGCCATCCTGGAAAAGCTTAACGTGGTAGCCGGCGTGTTGAGTAGAAGATCGTATACAAGCACTGAAAGTACGATATTGTCAAAGACTCATTTTGTATAATTTACAAATAATAGAGATGGGGATGAAAACTCTAGTTACCCACGTGATGATATACGAGTATAATCGACTTTAATCGATAAAGTTAAAGCTGTTCAAGCTACACACCGGAGCTGATGAATTTGAAGTTGTTATTTCAAAAGCGAGAATCGGTGAGGTGAGGAAAGCTCAAACCTTCGATTTATTAATCCATTTGAAATTCTTGATTTAATAGGAACTGTGGCCTATAGACTCGTTTTACCTCCAAGTATGACGCGTGTTCATAACGTTTTTCACGTATCGATGTTACGTAAATATGTGGACGACCCGAACTACGTCATTGAGTTAGAACCGGACGAGATAGTCGAAGACTTAACGTACGAGGAGGTACGTGTCAAGATCTTGGATAGGAAAGAACATGTCCTATGTACCGAGGTTATACCACAAGTTAAAGTTTTGTGGAGAAACCATGCTATTGAGGAAATGACCTGGGAGTTGGAAACGGAAATGAAAGCGAGGTATTCTCATCTTTTCGAAACACCAGGTAAGTACGTCAATTTCGAGGACGAAATTTCATAAGGAGGAGAGGTTGTAAGACCCCAAATTATTAATAAATAAAATTTATTTTCCTCTATTTATTATTTTGAAATAGTAAGGGTCGATTTGATTAATGTGGATAGTTATGGGTAAAATACATAAATATTTGAATAAGCAAGTGGTTATAAAATATTTATTATTGTTTGGGAATATTCGTTTGGTCGTGGAATATTCGTACTTTTGGGAATATTCATGCACGACTACAAGTAGCTTTTGTGGGCCCCATAACTGAAAGCGATTGGATGAAGAAAATGACAAATATAAGTTGTTTATAAATAACTTGGCGTAGTTGTTATCTTTATTATCTTGTTGGAATACCCCGGTGGTTAAAACACACTAATACGCGTTGTTGAACAAGAAATACACCAGATTGCACCAATTATTGATTCTTACGTAAGAAGGCACTACTCAACAATTGTTACAAAGTAATTATCATTCAAAGATTTTATTTTATTGATTCAATAATTGTTGCGTTGATATTTTATATTCTTTGTTGTTTCAATAATTGTCATTACACGTATTTTTTTATTATCGAAGCAATAATTCATATTATCTGAATAATATTATTAGATAACATTATTGGCAATGTCTAGAAAGTTACGTCAAGGAGAGGTTTGGTCACCTAATCGCTGCGCTAGTAGTAAGAAGAAATTCTTATTGAAAGCCCCTCTTTCCAGAACCTGCCTGGTTGTCAATAATGTGATTTCATAATATTATTTATGAATAATTAATTATTGATTTATATGATGAGGAAAATATTGATTTTATGTGGATATAGATGGAGAAATTTTTAAAATGACAATTGTTGAAAATTAATATTTTATCTTTTCTCGATAAAATAATTCATTTAAATATATTATTTTAATAATATATTAACGGTGATATTTTTACAAACGAATGTGGGATATATGAGTATACGAGGAGGAAGAGTATTTTTGTTGCAATAAATGTTTAAAACATGTTAAACATGTCAATTGGACCCCATTTCTTGACTGAAATTTGATTATAGTCTGTAAAATTGTCCGTATGTGAATTTCGGTCAATTTTTGTTTGGAATTTGGAAAAACTTTCTTCTTCAAAGTTGTAGAGAATTGAATTTCCTATAATAAAACGCGAGATTCAAATTTTACGATAAAATGGCTATTTATTATGAATTATTGAAGTTCAAGTTCAAATAATTAATTTTGGAAGTTTTATTTATTTTATTATTAAAAACGTTTTTTATATGTTGTGGGCATATTTAACATGTGCATGGGTATTGAATTCAGATTCAAGATGTGGGCGTATGAATTTTGTTTATATATAATATTATTATATTCAATTTTACGCTTTGGTGTTCTAAGCAATTTCCTATAAATAGGGTGCTTAGGTTAGAATTGAAAATCACAATTTAAATCTGAAGTTTTCTCTCTATATTATCGAGCGTATTCTTGTGAGTATTTTGAGTATACTTTGAGTATTGCTATATGGTGCAAGTTCAAGTCATAGCCTATATCCGGTGTTTCAACTAGAAGTACTGTCTTTCGAGGTAAGGGATGTTATTTTCTTCTCAAATGATATTATTTCTTCAATATCATTATGCTGAAATATTGGTTGGAACTTTTTATCAAATTTTGAACTTTTTCATGTCGGGGTTACTATTCATGAGTTACTATTCACGAGTTACTATTCATGAGTTACTATTCACGAGTTACTATTCAATTTAAGCATGAAGATATTTTTTTGTGAAATTTCTATCTTTTGGTGTTGAGTTACTTATTCACGATATCTGATTATTATTCACGATATTACTATTATTAACGAATACGGCACTATTCACCTAAAAATGAAATTTCTTCTTTTCAGTCAAAATATCTATTCGGATACTAGCTTTGATTGTATCCATGTTTTGATCATTCTTGAATTTTACACCACTATCATTATTTTTGAGGTATTGTTGGACATGGATAAAAACAAAGTATGAATCCTTAATCCTTAATCCTTGTCATTTTGTTTCATTTGGATTCATTTCTTTAAAAGTATTTTCATCATCCTCGGTCTTAAATGATGATATTATGAATATCTTTGGCCTGTGTAGTGCAAAGATGAATGATTTCTTGATGAATATCTTTGGCCCATAGTGCAAAGATGAACAGGTGTTGAGATGAACATGACCGACTGATGAATATCTTTGGCCCGTAGTGCAAAGATGAATAGGTGTTGAGATGAACATGACCGTCTGATGAATATTTTTGGCCTGTAGTGCAAAGATGAATATTTGATTCCAGATATATATTGATTGAATAAAATATCGATGATGAACTTTTAAATTCATATATAGAAGATAGTAGTTTACATTCTCTACTTAACTCTTCTAATGAATTATTATTTCCGCTGCGAATATTGATTTAAAATTTGTTGTTTATTGTATTCTATTAGATTTTTTCCTGTTGGAGACTAACGATAATTTGTTGTATATTATCTTAGTCATAATATTCTTTACTGGGCTAGTTGAGCTCACCCTTTTCCTTGTTGTTCCATTTTTCTTCTCGGGAGGCGAGAATGTAGCGAGTACTTTAGTGGGGTATGGAATGAAGGTTCTAGAGAGAGTTGTTTAGTAGTCCTCACCATTTTTGTAAAATAATGTATCAATAATTATGATGGGGATTTATTTGCGTGTGGATATTGTCTAGATGGAAATATCTGTATTTAAACTCACAGTTTATATGTTGTAATAATAAAGTTGTAGTTATTTCTGTACCATGTATTTGGCGACTTAGAATGGGTTGGATGGAATGGACCTATTTTGGGGGCGTCACAATCACTATACACTACGAAATTTCATGTGTCATCTGGTAATGACAAAACAGGCGCTTTACTCAATCTTTTCTTTAGTTCTTGAAAACTGTCTTCACATTTATCCATCTATATGTATTTCACCATCTTCCTTGTCAAGTTAGTCAACGGGGTGGCTATCTTCGAAAAATCATGGATAAATCTTCGATAGTATCCCGCTAACCCTAGGAAACTCCACACCTCATTCAGCGTTTTTGGTTGTTCCCAGTTCATCACTGCTTCTACCTTCGCTGGATCCACTGAAATCCCTTCTTGGTCAATAACATGACCCATAAACTGCACATTTTCTAGCCAAAATTCACACTTAGTGAATTTCGCATATAACTTCTCCTCCCTTAGTGTCTCCAACACTAATCTTAGGTGTTCAACATGATCTTCTAGCGTCTTAGAATAGACTAGAATATCATCGATAAACATAACGACGAACTTGTCCAAATATTGTTTGAACACTCTGTTCATCATATTCATAAATGCAGCTGGTGCATTAGTCAACCCAAATGACATCACCAGAAACTCGTAATGACCATAACGAGTCCTGAATGCCGTATTTGGTACATCTTCCTTCCTAACCTTCAATTGATGATACCCTGTCTGCAAATCTATTTTAGAAAAATACTTTACCCCTTTCAAATGATCAAAGAGATCATCGATCATGGGCAATGGGTATTTACTCTTTATCATTAACTTGTTCAACTCTCGGTAGTCGATACAAAGCCTTAACGATCCGTCTTTCTTCTTGATAAACAATACCGATGCCCCCCACGGGGAAACACTTGGTTGAATGTACTTTCTATCCAATAGTTCCTATAACTGGACCATTAGCTCTTTCATTTCCACAGGCGCCATACGATATGGTGCCCTTGGGACTGGTGTCGATCCTGGCACAATGTCTATTACAAATTCTATCTCCCTATCCGGTGGTAAACCCGGTAACTCAATTGGAAATACATCCATGAATTCATTTACTATAGGTATTTGTTCAATGGTCGCTCCCACTCGTTGGGTATCGACAACATAACACAAATAACCTACACACCCCTTTCTTAAAAATTTTCTAGTTTGTGTCATCGTAAGACAACACGAACGTCTCGGCGATTTATTACCGTAAAATATTACAGGAGGTTGTCTCAACGTCCTAATGCTCACACATATCTTTTGGCAATCTATAATTGCACCATGGTTAATCAACCAATCCATTCCGAGAATTATGCCGAATTCTCCTAACTTTATCGGTATCAAATCTACCGATAACTTACAACCACGTATATCTACGCAACAACTCCTATGAATATCTTCAACAGGAATTATCTCTTCGTTTGCTACCTTAATTATCAAAGGTATAGGCAACTTTTCAGGAAATAATTCTAATCGTCTAGCAAAATCACATGCTATAAACGAACAAGTAGCACCTAAATCAAACAGCACGTAAGCATTTATGTTATTGATCGGAATAATACCTGAAACTACATCCCCTGATGCCACCGCATCTTGGACCGTCATATTAAAGGTACGGGCCATTGGCCTACCCAGCTGCGCTGGACCACCAATAGCTAACTTACCGCTATTAGTGCCCTTATTCCCATCCATCCCCTTCTTTGGGCAGTTCTTTGCTATGTGGTCAGTTGATCCACATACAAAGCATCCATGATTTTTCTTTGGACTTGGACAGTTAGGCGAAATGTGCCCTTCCTGTCCACAGTTGTAACATACTGCCTTCCCCTTGAGACAGACTCCTATGTGAGTCTTCCCACAGGTTTTACATGCCTCCATCCTCCTCTTAGGATCTCCTTGTTTTACTCTGGTATTCCTAGAGTTAAATCCCTTCCTCTTTTGACCGTCGCCACTACCGCTGTCTCCCTCAGTCTTTATTCCTCCATCAACTCTACCTTTATTTTTCTTATCTTTGTGGTACTGGCTAAGAGCCTCTTTCCCACCCTCGGCAATTATTGCCTTTTCTAGTATGGTTCCAAAAGAAGTACTTTGGAACACTAAAATTCGGCTATAGAGCCAGGGTTTCAGCCCCTGCTCGAATCGTCTAGCCTTTCGTACCTCCGTGTCCACTTGATGTGGAGCAAACCTTGCCAATTCGTTAAACTTGGCAGCATATTGGGGAACTGTCATATCCCCTTACTTTAAATCAAGAAACTGCATCTCCATTCTTCCCTGCATGCTTGTGGGAAAATAGTTCTCAAAGAAAATCTCCTTAAACCTCACCCATGTTAGATTTTCTACACCGGCTCTAGCCTGGTTTGCCTCCCACTAGAAATTGGCCTCAACCTTCATTAAATTAGTTACAAAGGCAACCTTCTGACCTTCATCAACATTTGCTATTACAAATGTTTTCTCGATCTCTTTCACCCAAGTTTGGGCTTCTATAGGGTCCGTAGTTCCTTTGAACTCCGGCGGACCGACACTTTTGAAATCCTTAAAAGTAGTAGCTCATACTACTCCAGGATTTATGGGTACATTAGTCCATTTCTATTATACGCGGCCGTTAAAAGAATAACAAACTCTTGCATTGGATTAACCGGACCTCCCTCCGGTTGATTAACATTAGGATCTTGATTTCGTTGTCTCCTTCTTGGCAGCATTTTGCTGTTAAGAAAACAACACATCATTATTAATTTCTTCATGTTGGTTAGTTATTATTTATGATGAAACAATAACTCATACTCATTACTCAATATATCCCATGAAGACTTATATTGATTCATTACTTATAGTATAATACTACATTGCTTACATTGTACAGCCTAAGCTGATTACATTACTATCCCGCAGTTGCTTTCGAAAAATTGGGATTTACAAAAGACTACCCTTTGATATACAAAAGAGAGTTTTACGTCACTAGTAGATACATAATATTTACATATCTAAACTATTCTAGCTATTGCTAGATTACATCTGCCGTATGGCATTCTCAAAATGTAACGCCCGAGAAAATCGGATTTTTATGACAATTAAATTTTTATTTGATTATGTGAATTAAATGAATTTAATTGATTTATTATGTGAGTAAGCTATGTGAAGGTCGTTCTATGACCTAGAATGTGCTAATGTGGTTAGTAATCTGGCTATGTGCTAGAATTAATTGTTTAGATTTTCCAAGACGAAAATAAGTGTTTTCCAGAAATTTCGTAAAAACACTATTCATCTATTATTTCGTTAGGGAATTATTTTGAAATTTCGAGAAACGCGTAATGATAGAATATCGAGATAAGATGAAATATCTGATAATATTTCATTTATGGCAAATGAAGTTTTCGTCTGTGGACTTAAAACCTAAGGGTTGAGTTGAATGATTTCCGAGAAGGAAATGAAATGCGTAGAAGGAATTTCGTTATTGTTAATGTGTGTGTTATACTAGGATGATACTATTTAGTATCTACGTATAATACGATGAGTAAATACGAAGTACAATACAATTATTGTACTAGTATTATACGGAGAGAATACGGAAATTATACGTATAGAATACGATTCGTATTATAGAATTAAGTTAAGACTTAATGTTAATTCATTTAGGTTGGATTATGCTTAGTCCAATCAATTGAATGAGCAAGCCCAAGGGATTATTGTGTTAAGCCCGAGTCAAGGCCCAATATTAGATTGGTTAAGCCCAATGCATGAAAACCGAACCGTGGATCGAACCGGTGGGTCACCGAATGGGTAAAACCCATGGGGCAACCTATGGGGAGGTGGGTCGGCCACTTGGTGTGCAAGGCAAGAATATCACTTGGTCACCAAGTATTTTACTTGGTGACAAAGTGTTGAATAGTAAGGAGGTGGGGTGTTTAGTGCATTTTGACCTCCATTTAATTTTCAATAATTAAAAAGCTAGAATTAGCCATTTAATGTTTTTCCAAGATTCAACCAACATATTTGAGAGAGAAAAAGAGCTAGACTTAAATCATTCTTCTACCTTGAAGCTTTTTCATTAGAAGTTTATCAAGAACATTAAGAGTTCTTAAGGTAATATTCCTTATTTCTCATTCCATCTCTTTTGGTTTTCTTTTAGTATGGAGAATCATAAATGTGTGGTGTACGGCTTGTATGGTGGGATAAGAATGACTTACCATTGATTCAATCTCTATAAGTTATGAGATCATAAGAATCATGAGGTTCGATATAGTTTTAAACCATGGAAATATTGATTGATGGGATCGATTGTTGATAAACGATTGAACTCCATCAATACGTTAATATATGCATCTTGCTTAGTTAGGATGTAGATTTGAAATCCATGGAGTATTCCATGTGATTTGGCTTAGAGAACATTAGTAACGAAGTTATGGCGAATTTCACGGAAATAGATGTTAAACGTCAAAAATGTTGAAATTCCGGATTGGAGGTCAAAAGTTGTCGTGAGACTTGAAAACGTTATTTTTTAATGTCAATACGTGAGATAGGGTATTTAAGAGTTGTGGGTTCGAGAATCGTCGGATTCCGACTTAAAACGAAGAAAATGAGCATTGAATGCTCATTAACGTTTATGAACGCTTAGAAAATCAACTCAATAGTGAATTTTGAGTTATTGGATTCGAAAGTGTCGAATTCTTATATAAACGCGTAGAATATGTCATTTATGACGTGTAGGCTTTTGAACGGACCAAATCGAGCTTATAACAAACAAGTTATGGCTCCGGGAATTTCACAAAATTTTCAAACTGTTGGAATTATTCGGTATCGAGGTCTTCAGACCATGATGCCAGACGTATAGTTAAATGCCTGGCGCCTCGGTAGCACCAAGACAAGAATGTCAAGCTTCGCTAAATGGCGTCAGAAGCGCCCATTGGTAGAGCAAAGTCTCACGTCATGTAGCAATTGACGAGACCGTAACTCAGACATCGCTAATCTGGCGCCGCAACGCCAGCCTAAGATAAAGAAGCCCGCCATGCATGGCCATGAGTGCAAGGTTGTGGATAGTGACTTAGGTTTGGAATTTCAATTTTTCAGAGACCTAAAGAAGTAATGTTTGTACACTTCATAAGTGTATTAAAGCTATTCTTATACTACCTATAATAGTATATTATGGATGTAGAACACAAAAGTGTTATTGATAAACCCTAATCGGTAAACAGCGTTGGTACTTCACCAACAATGTTAGAGTCCAGTTAATAAGCCGGGACGAAGGGTAATGAGTTGAGTTGACTTTATTAATGATATTAAGTTAACAAAGACATAGAAGAGAAAGAAGTTGGTAGGAATAATGTGAATAGTTGTTTGATAGCTAATTACAGTGTGCTATGTGAATATATCATGTAGATTCTGTAAAGGCTGTGGTCAGTCGATTAAGTTATTTGAAGACGCTGAAAGGCAAGTTTTCTTAACGTTTGTCTAACTTCCAAGTTAGTCAAGTTTTATGTGATTCATTGTACTGAATTGCATGATTGGTTTTTAAGAAAGGATCAATGCCAGATTTAACTCAGCTAGACTACTCGTAGTATATAGATTGATTGATATTCATATCTTTCTATATAGGAATGTTAGCGCTATCATATGCCAAGTAATTGGTACGGATGTGAAGGTAAGGTTTGTCTATGAACAAACAAAAGTATTTTTCATCGATTATTCGATGGTCACGCGAGTTTGCCAAATATTAAACGTAAATATGTTTAATGAATGAGTGTTGATCAACATAGAGTACTATTGGCTGATCACCTAGAAGTGCTCGTAAGTAATGCGGATGTACAGCCTTAGTGTTATGATATCCTTTTCAAGTATGAAAACACAAAGCTACTACTCATGGTCTATCGATCGGTTCAGAATTCCTAATCTACTCTATACTTTGGGAATTGATGATTTGAAATGTTAAAGGATTATTATTTCATAATACTTCATAACTATTTGTTCAGTTATGTATAAATTGTCATATAATTCACGAATGTGGTATTACTGTTATCCTTTGTTAAAACTTGTTGACTTGTTATGCTCACTTCTTGCGTGAATTATATGATTGCAGTTAAGGATGAACGTCTTGAGAATGCTAAGAGAGATAAGGGCAAGGCTAAGATGGATACTTAACCATCGTGTAATAAACTAGTATGTTTCTAAGTATTATACATTATGAACAAAGAATGATGTAATCGGTTTATGAACCTGGGAAGGATTATACTTTGATTTTAATAAGAAGATAGTAAATACATTCATTTTGTTGTATTTCAATGGAATGATTGTATGATTATGAGTATAGTGTAGCACCATATGTCGAGTTGGAAGATACCCGAATTTTGGGGCGTCACAGGTTGGTATCAAAGCTTTAGGTTATAAAATTTAAGGGGGGAAGAACCTTAGGCTAATAACCTCGTAAGGAAGGTAAAGTTCGAAGAAAGAAATTCGCATTGAATGAATTAATAAAGTATTGAGAAAACTCAGTACTGAAAGATTTAAAAGATGAAAAGTAACCTTAAATAAATTAAATGTGATTTGTGCTTATACTATTGTGTATTATGTACTAATCAACTTGTTATGTGCTGTTGTAGATTTCGATCGATAGCATGATGTATAGAGACATTCACGTTGTGAGTGAAGAGTCATTGAACCAAGTTGAAATTGTACCAATGCCAGTGGCGGAGGTACCGTTAGTTGTACTAGAAGACCCAGACATTGAGGAGTACATCTCTGAGGAGGAATACTCTGAGGAGACGATGGGGTTAGCATCATATCTTAATGAGATGCTTGATGTGGAGGAGGAAATGGAGGTAACATCGATTAATACGGTGGTACCTACTCAGGAGCCAACACCTCCGGATGCAATGAGATAATTGTATCTGGCTGTGTTGGATAGGAATGTGCATCTCTGCAGCATCAGAAAAGTGTGGAATACGTAACGAGGAAATAACCGCCCTATATAAGGTGAAGGAATCTGCAGAGGTGGATTTTGAGATAGAGCACGACGAGAAAGTGCTTATGACAGATAAGGCACGTGACTATAAGTAAGAGGCCGTAGAGCTTCGAAAGAAACTGGTTGAGAAAGACCAGAAAATAGCTAGGATGTCATACATCCATGAATGCTCTCATGAGGATTTCAAGCTAAAAATTACTTGTTATTCTATTGAGTCAGGGCAGACTCGACATACCATAAGTCGAGATATTGTGTCGATACTAGCAAATTAGAAATATGAGAATGCCATTCGACAATGTTAGTAGATCGTTAGATCTTTTTGTATAGAAGTAGTGACGTAAAGCCCTCTTTTGTATAATTAAAGGGTAGTCTTTTTGTAAATCCCAATTTTTGTAGAAGTCAATCGCGGGATAGTATGTAATAGCTTTTCGCTAAAGAAACATGATGTAAATAGTTTTGACTATAAAAGTATATTAATATAATGAAGTTTTTATTTGATGTGCTTGTTGTGGTATGAGTGGTTGTTGTTGTTTGAGAATGATAACCAAGTAATTAAATAGATAATAATGAAACTTTATTTATTTAATCAGAATTATGCCGCCAAGAAGGAGACAACGTAACCAAGAGGACGAGTCTCATAATGAGAATCCGGGGGGTCCTAATAACCCTATGCAAGAGTTCGTTAATTTATTAACTGCTGCATTTAACCAAGTTGGGGGTGGAATTCATGTGGCTCCTGGGGTAGTAAGAACAACTACCTTTAAGGAATTTAAGAGTGTGGGTCCTCCTGAGTTCCGAGGAACGACGGACCCATTAGAAGCCCAGACATGGGTAAAAGAAATTAAAAAGGTGTTTGTGATAACAAACGTAGGTGAGGCGCAAAAGACTTCTTTTGCAACTTACATGATGAAGGGGGAAGCCAATTATTGGTGGGAGGCTTACCAAGGTGGGGCTAGGACCGAAGCTGTTACGTGGGAACAATTTAAGAAGGTTTTCTTCGAAAACTATTTCCCTACTAACATGCAGGGTAGGATGGAGATTAAGTTCCTAGAACTTAAGCAAGGGGATATGACAGTTCCCCTGTATGCTGCCAAATTCAATGAATTAGCGAGGTTTGCTCCACATCAGGTGGACACAGAGGAGAGAAAGGCGCATAGGTTTGAGCAGGGCTTGAAACCCTAGCTCCACAGTAGAATATCAGTTTTTCAGAGTGCTTCTTACAGGACCATTCTGGAGAAGGCGATAATAGCTGAAGGTGGTGGTGAGGCATTGTATCAGTACCACAAAGAGCGAAAGAACAAGAGTAAGTTAGAGGGAGTTCGTAAGGCTAAAGTTTCCAGCGGAAG
Organism: Panax quinquefolius; assembly: GCA_020205615.1. Classification (NCBI taxonomy): domain Eukaryota; kingdom Viridiplantae; phylum Streptophyta; class Magnoliopsida; order Apiales; family Araliaceae; genus Panax; species Panax quinquefolius. The sequence continues at coordinate 59,445,155 of CM035159.1, forward strand.
CGACAACTTACCTAAGAGGAAGAGTTTTAACCTTGGGAATACTGGGGTAAAGCAGGGAGAGCCCAAACGAAGGACGGAAGCATATAAGACATGCGGAAAGACTCATATGGGAGTTTACTTAAAGGGGAGATTAGTCTGCTATAACTGTGGGTAGGAGGGGCATTTGTCACCCAACTGTCCTAACCATAAAAAGAACCAGGGGTGTTTTGTCTGTGGGTCATTGGACCACATGGCAAGAAATTTCCCGAAGAAAAGTTTTGGAGGGAAATAAGGGTTCTGGTAGTGGTAAATTAGCCATTACTAGACCAACACCATCAGTGGGTAGACCCTCTTCTCGTACGTTTAATATGACTGTCCAAGATGCGGTTGCATCAACGGATGTGGTAGCAGGTATCATTCCAGTCAGTGAGATAAATGCTTATGTGCTATTTGACTCGGGTGCTACTTGTTCTTTTATAGCGTGTGAATTTGCTAAGCGATTAGGTTTAATCCATGAGAAGTTACCAATACCTTTAGACGTTAAGGTAGCTAACGAAGAGATAATCCCTATTGAACATATTCATAAGGATTGTTGCATAGATATTAGAGGGAATAAGTTATCGGTAGATTTGGTACCGATAAGATTAAAAGAATTCGATGTAATTCTTGGTATGGATTGGTTGTTTAACCATAAGGCGATAATAGATTTCCATAGGAAAAGAGTGAACCTTCGGCTTTTTAATAAAACCAAGGTAGTGTTCTTCGGTAGTAAATCACCGAGACGCTCTTGTTGTCTGTCGATGACACAAGCTAGGAAGATGTTGAGAAGAGGGTGTGTAGGTTATCTGTGCCATGTTGTGGATACCCAAAGAGTGGGAACATCCTTTGACTAGATACCTATAGTGCAAGAGTTCGCGGATGTATTTTCGGAGGAGTTACAGGGTATTCCACCGGACAGGGAGGTAGAGTTTGTAATTGATCTATTACCGGGAACGACACCAGTTTCAAGGGCACCATACCGGATGGCGCCAGTTGAGATGAAGAAGTTAATGGTTCAATTACAGGAACTATTAGACAGAATGTACATTCAACCTAGTGTGTCTCCTTGGGGAGCACCAGTATTGTTTGTAAAGAAAAAGGATGGGTCGTTAAGGCTTTGTATGGACTATAGAGAGTTGAACAAGTTAACGATTAAGAATAAATACCTGTTGCCCAGGATCAACGATCTATTTGATCAGTTGAAAGGGGCAAAGTATTTTTCTAAAATAGATTTGCGCATGGGGTATCATCGGTTAAAGGTGAGGAAGGAGGATGTACCTAAGACGACATTCAGAACTCGTTATGGTCATTACGAGTTTCTGGTAATGTCGTTTGGTTTAACTAATGCGCCAGCCGCAATTATGGATATGATGAACATAGTGTTCAAACAATATTTGGACAAGTTTGTCATAGTGTTCATTAATGATATTCTAGTCTATTCAAAGACGTCAGAAGATCATGCAGAACATTTAAGAATAGTGTTGGAAACACTAAGAAAGGAAAAGTTGTATGCGAAATTCACAAAGTGTGAATTTTGGCTCGAGAGAGTGCAGTTTCTAGGACATGTTATTGATAAAGATGGCATTTCCGTGGATCCAGCAAAAGTAGAAGCAGTTAATGAGTGGGAGCAACCGAAAATGCCAACTGATGTTCAGAGTTTTCTGGGGTTAGCGGGATACTATAGAAGGTTCATTCCGGACTTTTCTAAAATAGCTACTCCATTGACAAACCGACAAGAAAGTCGGTAGAAAGATGTGTGTGTGGTGAAAAATGTGAGAACGGCCAGGAGTTGAAGAAGAGGTTAAGTGAGGCACCTGTATTGTCCTTACCAGATGATACAGGGAACTTTGTAGTATATAGCGATGCTTCGCATAAAGGACTGGGTTGCGTGCTCATGCAGCATGACAAGGTCATTGCGTATGCATCACGTCAATTGAAGGATTATGAGAAGGTCTATCCTACTCATGATCTGGAATTGGCAGCTGTAGTTTTTGCCTTGAAAATATGGAGGCATTATCTATATAGTTAAAAGTGTGAGATATACACAGACCATAAAAGTCTGAAATATATCTTCACACAGAAGGAGTTGAACATGAGACAGAGAAGATGGTTAGAGCTGATAAAAGATTATGACTGTGATATTTTATATCATCCGGGGAAGGCAAATGTAGTAGCTGATGCGCTAAGTAGGAAGGGTAGAGAGAAACTGTCAATGTTAACAACTCAGAATGAGTTGATAGCAGCGATGGCAAGAATGGAATTAGAAGTTAAATTATCGGAGGAGGCGGTGGAAATGTTATTTTCCATGGAAACCAAACCAACCATAGTGGAACGGGTTAGGGAAGTACAATCGAGCAATGAGGAATGCAAGCAGATACATAAGAGGATAGAAGATAAAGAGAAGACTATATATAACCTCGAGAAGGAGGGATTACTTCATTTTAAAGGAAGAATTTGGGTTCCAAATGATCCCGAATTAAAGGAAGAAATAATGATGGAGGCTCATAGTTCGAGGTACTCGATACATCGCGGTAGTACGAAAATGTATCAAGACCTTCGTCAGAACTTTTGGTGGCCGAATATGAAAAGGGAGATAGCAGAATACGTTAGTAGGTGCTTAACTTGTCAAAAAGTTAAGGCTGAACACCAACGACCTAGCGGGTTGTTACAACCGTTAGAAATTTCAGAGTGGAAATAGGAGCATATCACAATGGATTTTGTTGTGGGACTTCCAACAACAAGGAAAGGATACGATGCTATTTGGGTGATAGTGGATCGATTGATGAAATTAGCTCATTTTCTGCCAATAGGAGTTAGGTATAACCTATATCAGTTAGCTAAGCTGTATGTCAAGGAAATTATTTCCAGACATGGAGTACCTGTTTCGATTGTGTCAGATCGTGATCCACGATTCACATTGAACTTTTGGAGGAGTTTGCAAGAGCAAATGGGAAAGTAGTTAAGATTGAGTACGGCATATCATCCTCAGACGGATGGTCAGAGTGAACGGACAATTCAAACGCTGGAAGATATGTTAAGATCTTGCGTTATGGATTTCAAAGGGAGTTGGGACGAGTATCTACCGTTGGTGGAATTCTCGTACAACAATAGTTTTCACGCTAGTATAGGCATGCCGCCTTACGAAGCATTGTATGGAAGGAAGTGCCGAACTCCATTGTGTTTTGATGAGGTGGGTGAACGTCAGATGTTGGGACCTGAGATGGTACAGCAAACGACGGACATGGTGAAGATAATACGTGCTCGATTAGTAGCTGCCCAAGATAGGCAGAAGAAGTATGCAGATCCTCATAGAGAAAATAGAGAATTTGATGTAGGATCTTTTATATTTCTAAAAGTATCACCTTGGAAGAGGAAGATACGTTTTTGAAAGAAAGGGAAGTTAAGTCCAAGGTTTGTAGGACCTTTTCAGATTTTAAGAAGGGTAGGAGAGGTGGCTTATGAAGTAACCTTACCTCCAGAAATGGAACGCATTCATAATGTGTTTCATGTGTCGGTGTTACGTCCTTATAAACCGGACTATAGACACGTAATAGAGTATGAATCTATTCAGATAGAGAAAGACTTGTCCTATGAGAAACTTCCAGTTCAAATTATTGATAGGAAGGAACAAGTTTTAAGAAATAAGGTCATACCTTCCGTGAAGGTGTTATGGAGAAACCACAATGCTGAGGAAGCAACGTGGGAACTCGAGAGTAAAATGAAGGAAGATTTTTCTCATTTGTTCATGTAATTATAAGCTAAGATTCTGGGGACAAAATCCTTATAAGGGGGAGAGAATGTAACGCCCGAGAAAATTGGATTTTTATGATAATTAAATTTTTATTTGATTATGTGAATTAAATGAATTTAATTGATTTATTATGTGAGTAAGCTATGTGAAGGTCGTTCTATGACCTAGAATGTGCTAATGTGGTTAGTAATCTGGCTATGTGCTAGAATTAATTGTTAAGAATTTCCAAGACGAAAATAAGTGTTTTTCGAGAAATTTCTGTAAAAACACTATTCATCCGTTTCTGTTCGGGGAATTATTTTGAAATTCTGAGAAACGTGTAATGATAGAATATCGAGATAAGATGAAATATTGGATAATATTTCATTTATGGCAAACGAAGTTTTCGCCCGCGAACTTAAAACCTAAGGGTTGAGTTGAATGATTTCCGAGAAGGAAATGAAATGCGTAGAAGGAATTTGGTTATTGTTAATGTGTGTGTTATACTAGGATGATACTATTTAGTATCTACGTATAATACGATGAGTAAATACAAAGTACAATACAATTATCGTACTAGTATTATATGGAGAGAATATGGAAATTATACATATAGAATTCGATTCGTATTATAGAATTAAGTTAAGACTTAATATTAATTCATTTGGGTTGGATTATGTTTAGTCCAATCAATTGAATGAGCAAGCCCAAGGGATTATTGTGTTAAGCATAAGTCAAGGCCCAATATTAGATTGGTTAAGCCCAATGCATGAAAACCGAACCGTGGATCGAACCGGTGGGTCACCGAATGGGTAAAACCCATGGGGCAACTCATGGGGATGACCCATGGGGAGGTGGGCCGACCACTTGGTGTGCAAGGCAAGAATATCACTTGGTCACCAAGTATTTTACTTGGTAACAAAGTGTTGAATAGTAAGGAGGTGGGGTGTTTAGTCCATTTTTCCCTCCATTTCATTTTCTATAAATAGAAAGCTAGAGTTGGCCATTTGATGTTTTTCCAAGATTCAACCAACATATTTGAGAGAGAAAAAGAGCTAGACTTAAATCATTCTTCTACCTTGAAGCTTTTTCATTAGAAGTTTATCAAGAACATTAAGAGTTCTTAAGGTAATATTCCTTATTTCTCATTCCATCTCTTTTGGTTTTCTTTTAGTATGGAGAATCATAAATGGGTGGTGTACGGCTTGTATGGTGGGATAAGAATGACTTACCATAGATTCAATCTCTATAAGTTATGAGATCATAAGAATCATGAGGTTCGATATAGTTTTAAACCATGGAAATATTGATTGATGGGATCGATTGTTGATAAACGATTGAACTCCATCAATACGTTAATATATGCATGTTGCTTGGTTAGGATGTAGATTTGAAATCCATGGAGTATTCCATGTGATTTGTCTTAGAGAACATTAATAACTAAGTTATGGCGAATTTAACGAAAATAGACGTTAAACGTCGAAAATGTTGAAATTCCGGATTGGAGGTCAAAAGTTGCTGTGAGACTTGAAAATGTTGTTTTTCAATGTCAACACGTGAGATAGGGTATTTAAGAGTTGTGGGTTTGAGAATCATCGAATTCTGACTTAAAACGAAGAAATCGAGCATTGAACGCTCATTAACGTTTACGAACGCTTAGAAAATGAACTCAATAGTGAATTTTGAGTTATCGGATTTGAAAGTCTCGAATTCTTATATGAACACGTAAAATATGTCATTTATGATGTGTAGGCTTTTTAACGGACCAAATCGAGCTTATAACGAAGAAGTTATGGCTCCGGGAATTTCACAAAATTTTCAAACTGTTGGAATTATCTCAGATCGAGGTCTCAGCGCATGCACTGAGACATCAGGTTAAATGCCGCATCGCAAAGACCGTAAGACAATAATGTTGGCTTCTGCTAAATGGCGGTACAGTGCCACTGGTAGAGCAAAGTCTCAGCAGCAGTGCACGAGACCGAAACCAGATTTTTAATCAGCCAGCAGCCATTTAGTACTAAGAAGCCCATGCGCAGTCATGAAAGTGCAAGGTTGTGGATAGTGACTTAGGTTTTGAATTTCGATTGTTCAGAGACCTAAAGAAGTAATGTTTGTACACTTCATAAGTGTATTAAAGCTATTCCTATATTACCTATGTTAGTATGTTATGAATGTAGAACACAAAAGTGTTATCGATAAACACTAATCGGTAAACAGCGTTGGTAATTCACCGACAATGTTAGAGTCCAGTTAATAAGCCGGGACGAAGGGTAATGAGTTGAGTTAACTTTATTAATGATATTAAGTTAACAAAGACATAGAAGAGAAAGAAGTTGGTAGGAACAATGTGAATAGTTGTTTGATAGCTAATTACAGTGTGCTATGTGAATATATCATGTAGATTCTGTAAAAGCTGTGGTCAGTCGATTAAGTTATTTGAAGACGCTGAAAGGCAAGTTTTCTTAACGCTTGTCTAACTTCCAAGTTAGTCAAGTTTAATGTGATTCATTGTACTGAATCGCATGATTGGTTTTAAAGAAAGGGTCAATGCCAGATTTAACTCAGCTAGACTACTCGTAGTATATAGATTGATTGATATTCATATCTTTCTATATAGAAATGTTAGCGCTATACTATTCCAAGTAATTGGTACGGATGTGAAGGTAAGGTTTGTCTATGAACAAACAAAAGTATTTTTCATCGATTATTCGATGGGCACGCGAGTTTGCCAAATATTAAACGTAAATACATTTAATGAATGAGTGTTGATCAACATAGAGTACTATAGGTTGATCACCTAGATGTGCTCGTAAGTAATGTGGATGTACAGCCTTAGTGCTGTGATATCCTTTTCAAGTATGAAAATAGAAAGCTATTGTTCATGGTCTATCAACCGGTTAAAAATTCTTAATCTACTCTATACTTTGGGAATTGATGATATGAAATGTTAAAGTATTATTGTTTCATAATACTTCATAACTATTTGTTCAGTTATGTAGAAATTGTCATAAAATTCACGAATGTGGTATTACTGTTATCCTTTGTTAAAACTTGTTGAGCTTGTTATGCTCACTTCTTGCGTGAATTATATGATTGCAGTTAAGGATGAACGTCCTGAGAATGCTAAGAGAGATAAGGGCAAGGCTAAGATGGATACTTAACCATTGTGTAATAAACTAGTATGTTTATAAGTATTATACATTATGAACAACGAACGATGTAATCGGTTTATGAACTTGGGAAGGATTATACTTTGATTTTAATAAGAAGATAGTAAATACATTCATTTTGTTGTATTTCAATGGAATGATTGTATGATTATAAGTATAGTGTAACACCATATATCGGGTTGGAAGATACCCAAATTTGGGGGCGTCACACAAAATCTTTCTTGGCCAGACCGAAAATAACATCTCGACTGATAGTATGTCGAGTCTGCCCTTCTTCTATCGGATACCCAGCTACTTGCTCCTAGAAATCCACATGAGAACTCCTATGTATATAGGACATCCTCTCTACCTCTGTTTCTTAGTCTTTAGCTGCTGCTTGAGCTCAAAGACTTCGCATTTCAGCTCGTGGACCTTGTCCTTAGCTAAAATTTGATCATCATGCTCCTCTTCCCACATACCTTCCATACTAGTCTTTTCCTCCTGGACAGCTTGGAGTTCCTCGTTTAACTCCTTAACCTCCTTACAATATTGGACGTTTCTATCCAATACTGACATAAATAATGCCTTCATTGACTCCCTCGTAGTCAACTCTTCTTGTGGGTGTTATCTGATCAAAAGACATCACATCCACCTCTTCCTCTAACATGCCATCAAACACAGACATGTAGTCTAAGTTATTCGAGTCTCCAGACTCGATTACCACCACTTCTGGTTCTATTGCTATGGAATTTGGTAGTATCTCTACTCGATTCACCGAATCCTCGCTAACAACATGTATATCTCTATACATTTCATTTTCTCCTGACATCTACAACAAAATAATATAGTTTGATTAGTACATGTCAGTAGAATAATAAAAACACATAACATAATTATAATGCCTTTTTATAGGGTTACTTTCCATCTTTTACTTCTTTATCTCTTCTTAAGGTTATGACTTAAGGTTCTAATTTCCCCCTTAAGTTTTATAACCTAGGCTTTGATACCAACCTGTGATGCCCCCAAATCCGGGTATCTTCCAACCCGACATATGGTGCTACACGGTACTACCATTCATACATTCATTCAATTGAAAAACCTCAAAAGAACGAACATGACTTCTATATATTCAAAGTAATATTTACATTTCCCAGTCTCTATACCCATTACAAAGGTTCTTTGTCATAATATCAAATACAATACAACAATAACCTACACTATTACATAGACCGATTAACGATCTGCCTTATCCTTTCCTTTATCCTTATTCGATCCTTCGGGACGTTCAGTCTTAGCTGCATTCATATGGTTCAAGCAAGAGTGAGCATAACTACCTCAGCAAGTATAACAATTTCAATAACAACATGCTTGACACATAAAAATAGTATATCTTCAATAACTGAACAATAGTTATGAAGTACTATTGATAATTCAAAATAGCACTTCATCTTTCCTTCAAACTGTTTCACAATGAATAATATTCAGTAAAACATAAACTCTGGTCTAAGACCTTAAGTATTTCATTCTTTCTTTGAAAAGAACAACCCGACACTAAGTCCGTAAGTCCGGTATTACTTACGAGCACTTCTAGGTGATCAACCTATAGTACTCAATGTTGATCAACACTACATTCATTAAACGTATGTACATTTAATTTGTGGCAACCTTACGTGCATGTCGTATGGCGACAAAACATTTGTTTATCATACTCAGTCTTCTTTTGAAAACCATATCAAGTAGTTGACAAAAGATAACAACATTTAATAACAGTTGGATAGATTATCAACAATCCACCAAATGGATTAAGTCTAGCCAAAATAATTGGCTTTAATTTGATCATACACCAACCAATTCATGCGTAAGGATACATGAATTACAACACTTGTTCAGATTGAACTGGGACAAGGGTTAGAATACTTACCTTCAGCGTCTGCTACTGTATAATTACTTTATGTTCGAGTCTTTCAAGTCTCTACAATACATGATCACATAACGCCTCACATTAGGTCATATATAATCAAGTATGTATACGACTATATCTTACCTTTCATCTCAATCTAATCATGTATTAGATTTATTTACTATTAATTCCGGCTTGCTTTCTACTTACATTCATATTAGAATAAGTTATCATCAACTTTTACGTACTATCCTTAAGGTTTAACAAAGTTTTAACAATGTTACTTCAAGTTCCTTAAGGTAGGTTCACTTTGAGTTAATCCCATTCCATGCTTTGTGCTCATAATTATTCTTTACTATCTTTGATCAAGGATCTGGTCTTTGCGCGCCAATCATAGTTTACATCTCGTATGCGGCATGAAAGTTAGCAAGAGAAGAATATCCCGGACTTGGCGCTATGGCGCGAGTCCTTACTCAGTGGTCCGCACTGCGGTGCCATTCTTCAATAGGTCATAGACTATTCACGGCACCGCGACGCGATGAATTACTCAATGAAAGCCAGTGCATCAGCCAACTCTCAGGCACCGTAAAATTTTGACATTTATTAATTTTTGCGAACTTTCCGGGCTCATAACTTCTTCGTTATAAGTCCAAATTGGCTCGTTCAAAAGCCTACGGTACACAAATTACATACTCTACGCGTTCATGCCAGAATTTTATATATTTGACTTCGTTCGCTAAAAATTCACCTATTAGTTCATTTTTTACGAAAACGATAAACGTTCGTGAACGTTCAACGCTCGTTTCTTCGTTCTAAGTTGGAATTCGGTCATTTTCGAGTCCACAACTCTATAATGCCAACTATGACTTGTCTCCATTGAAAACCAATGTTTTTGAGTTCAAACACAAAATTTGACTTCTATTCCGAGAATCTCACGAATTCGACGATTATCGTCCAATCGTGCAATTTCTGGCAAATCTTCATTACTTATGATTTGTTCATTACTTCAAATGAATTCAATTCACCGTATGAACATCTCAACATACTTAATACAAAAATTTATTTTTATGTTGGATTTTGACTTATTCTTACATTAGCTTATAACTTATTAAAGTATAAACTACTTATAGCTTCATTGTTCATAACTTATGATAATTAAAGTCTTTTAATCATCATCTTTATATGTTCTCAATACATAGTTTCATTCATGTATACATGATACATATTCATACAAATTCTTTACTTTCATACTACTTCTTAAGATAAACTCATATTAAGTTTATATAACTTCTTCATAAGTTTATAACTTATGCAAGTTTAAATGACTTATATCCGATTATGCGGCTTAAGTCCATTGATTAATCATTTTTCTTACTTCTTAACATCCATGTTACTTAATCCATACTTTTCTTATCAACTTATCATGGTAGAGATAGAAGATAAATGAAGAAGAAGTCTTACCCTTTAAAGTTCTTGTGGAAAAGTCTTCTTCTTCTTCTTACAAATGGAAGTAGCTTATTATTGCTTATTCTCTCTAACACTTAAGCACTTTGTAAGTTATTAGTTTAGTTGAACAAGTAATAAATGGCTAGAAATCTCCTTCTATATATAGAATTTACAAAGTTAGGGTAATTTAGTCATTAGGCTAACCCACCTCCTTAAGTCACCTCCTTACTATTCATTACTTGGTTAACACAACTCTTATCTCTTGCTTGGTCATTACACCTAATACTTGGTCATCAAACATTATACTTGATTACCAAGGTTAACCATATTAACATGGTTCGCCCCATGGGTCAATACAACTCATTGGATCCTAGCTTGGGCTTAGATTAACTTAGCTTTTGGGCTTGCATTAATAAACACTAATTTGTTCATTAATTAACATTTGGGCCTTACCATTAATTCACTTGGGCCTGTAACAATTCCTAACAAATCCTACAAGTCCAATACTATTGCTTAATACATAAAACGTATTGTCTATGTATCATTCTCGTATTCTAACTCATATAGAAATTCATTATATACGATATTCCATCATTCATACAAACTCGTATAATACTTCGTATTATACTCGTATTTATTACTTCGTACAATACTCACGTATCATACGATTATCACTTAACTCATTAATACTTCCCTTTCCTTAACGTTCTCAATTTAAGTCCGCAAGCGAAATATTGCATTTTCCATACTTAGATTATTATTACATAATCCATCTTACCTTGACATTCTATCATTACGTATTTCTCGGAAATTCAAAAATAAATTTTATGACCTAGACAATGACAACCATCTTGATAACACATAGAATATAATTTTATTTATTATTTAATTCAATAAAATTATTTTACAATAAAATTCGAATTTCTCGGTCGTTACAGTACCCTAGGCTATAACCTTAGAGAATAAAGGAGAAGATGATAAAGAAGTTAAGAATCAAAAAGTTATATTTAAGTATGGTATAATTGTACTCTTTAATAGTTAATGTATGGTATCTGGGCTAAACGATTCCTTCATAAAGCGAAGGTATATACGAACTAGCAACTCAGAACCTAGTTTGTTGGTTGTTTGTGGAAAACCACTCAGTGTACCATATTGAAACTATTAGAGACTCGATGTATACCAAGTATAGAAATGGATACGTATGATAAAAATGTGGAACTTAAATAAAATGTTGAGCAATGTAAATGAAGTTAGAAATTCTTAAAGGAAGAATTGTTATATAAACAAGAAAATTCAAAGAAGAATCTTGAAGTGATATAAAGATAAGAAATGGGAGTTGCCTAACTACAATAGCCAAGATAACAAATAATGATGAATAGACAAAGTCTGTAAGATTAAAAGCATAAATGAAATCGTAAATGATGAAAAAAAAGAGGATCGTAAAACAAAACGATCACGAGTTAAGAAAAGAATTTTTAAGGGAGATGATTATAGAATCAAATAACGAAGTGATCAGTTTAAGTTATAAAAGAAAGATAGTCTGTAATATTTGAATAATTATAGCTTGATGCTATGAAGATGATGTACTATGAAATAGTACAAGATAAACTCATGAGCAGTTATAGATAATGTGATACGAGGAATTCGTATCGAGCAAAGAGCAAGTTAAGAGTAAGATAGAGTTAGGTGTGATTTCAATTGAGGACTCATGTGATGGCTGAGTTGTACAAACCTTTGTATGGGCGAGGGTTTTGTGCTTGCACTCAATTTATGACATTGAAAATCATTAGAATGTTGGTGTCGCACTATCAATGTATATGTGGTGAAAAGGTGATTCTTTTCTCATGTGTATGTTTGATAGTTAGAAACTATTAAGATTAGTCAGATATTATTAGGATTATGTGCAGTTCTTAAAACTAATGCATATGGTATGTTCATGACTCATAATAATATGGTATGTTTTGAACCCCTCAGCGAATGGATATCTATGGTCTGACTAGGATAAGTTCTTAAACTCATATTATTGTGGCAAGTTCCTGAACTTCCAATGTGCGGTAAGTTTGATGAACTATACTGGGGATATCAGAGGATTATAAGTTGAAATACAAGAATATTTAGCGTAAAGATTGAAATTGATGGAGAAAATTAGGAATTCCAAATCTTCTAGCTTTGTTAGATTTTTGAAATTTATTGACTTCGTGCTGGTAGTTATACTTTTGATTTTTGGAAAAAAAATGTTGAGTCACAGTAGTGAACCAAAGAATTTTTAAAAACAGTGTTATTATTCGTGTATCTATGCTGTTTGTTTCGGCCAGAAAAAAAAAATGATTTTTAAATTTTCAAAATATATTTTAATTATATGTATCGGGTGATATGATAAATGATGGAGTCATCAATGCAATGGAACCTGGTGTTGGATGTGATCATATGATCGTCAGCCCACTATGGTGAGATTGTAACGCCCCAGAAAAATTCAGATTTTTGAGAATTAAATTTTTATTTGATTATGTGGATTAAATGAATTTAATTAATTAATTATGGGAGTAAGCTATTTAAAGGTCGTTCTATGACCTAGACGTATCGAAATGTCGTAGTATTTTGGCTACGTGATAGAATTAAAGTGTTTGAATTTCCAAGACAAAAATAAAAGCTTTCCGAGAAATTTTTTGAAAAATATTATTCACGCATTTCTGCTCGGGAATTATTTTTTAACATTTGAGAAATACGCAATGATAGAATATCAAGGTGAGATAGAATATCCAATAATATTTCAGTTATGGCAAACACAGTTTTTCGCCTACGAACTTAAAATCTAACGATTAGGGAAAATGAATTCTGAGAAGGAATTTAAATACGTATAATGAATTAAAGCAATGATTGTATAATACGTAAGTATTGTACAAGGTAATAAATACGAGTATAATACGAGGTATTATACGAGCAAGTATGAATGATGGAATGTCGTATATTAAATAAGTATACGAGTTAGAATACGAGATTAATACGTAAATTATACGTTATAAGACTTTAAGCCATATGTAATGAATTTGTAGGAATGTGTAGGAGCTTGTAATGTCCAATTGGGATAATAATAAAGCCCAATATGAATTAATGTTAAAGCCCAAATATTTGTAATGATAAGTCCAATGTAAATTAATGAATAAGCTCAATGTTTGTTTAATTACAAGCCCAATGTATAAGATAAGTTAATTAAGCTAATTGAATGAAAAGCCCAAGATAAGATCCAATGGGTAAAGTTTGATCCATGGGGCAACCCATGGGTGAATTGGTGACCAAGAATTAAGTGTGTTGAGCAAGTAGACTTAAGTGTTAAGCAAAGGATAAGTTAAGTAACTTAATTGCTAAGTAAAGTGCTTATGTGTGATGAGCAAGTAAAGTGCTTATGTGTGGTAATTAAGTTAACTTAATGGTTAAGTGTTGTGATGGCCAAAGCAAAGTGTGTGGAGGCCAAGTTAACTTAGTGCTTAAGCTTGGAATAGTCAGGAGGTGATTAAGGAGGTGGAGTGAATTAATGACCCTGATGCCCTAACCTAGCAACTCCTATAAATAGCAAGCTTTGGATTTCAATTGTTCCTTGTTCAAAAACACCAACAACTTATAGCTTATGGGTTAGAGAGAATAAGTGAGAATAAGATAGAAAAGCTAGAAAGTTAGTCTTCATAATTCAAGAAGCAAGAAGGAGAACAAGGATTAATCAAGTGATCTTCATAGGTAAGGACTTAAACAATAATTCTCTTTCTCTTCCATTGGTAGGGAAATGGGTAGTGGTAGAACATGTACGCTAAGGAATGATAAGAATGAGTAATCAAAGGGCTTAAGTCTTAATAAGCCGTATAAGTCATGAATAAGCTATTTGTAATCATATAAGTTATGAAACAAGGAAGAACTCGTAGGAACTTGTTTTATGTTGAAATAATAAGGTTGTATGATAATAAGAAGCAATGATGATGGTTAAAAGATTTAAGCTATAATAAGTCATGCAAAGTGAATTCATAAGTAGTTTATACTTTTACCAGTTATAGGCTAATGAAGAATAGGTAATAACTTATCATATAAATAAGTTAATGAAGTATGTATGTCAAGATGTTAGTTTGATGGATTGAATCCAGTTAACATAATGAACAAATCATAAGAAATGAAGTTAAGCTGTAATTCACACGATTGGACAATTATCGTCGAATTCATGAAATTCTCGGAATGGAAGTCGTATTTTGTGTTTGAGCTTGGAAACATTAGTTTTCAATGGAGACAAGTCTTATTTGGCATTATAGAGTTGCGGACTTGAGAATGACCGAATTCTGACATAGAATGAAGAAACGAGCGTTGAACGTTCACGAACGTTTATCGTTTTCGTTAAAAATGGACTAATAGGTGAATTTTTAGTTAACGAAGTCGAATAGATAAAATTCTTGCATGAACACATAGAGTGTGTAATTTGTGAACCGTATGCTCTTGAACGAGCCAATTCGGACTTATAACGAAGAATTTATGCGCCCGGAATTTTCGCAAAGTTGAAAGTCTGTAAAATTTTTCTAAGGCACAGAGTTGGCGCCGCGGTGCCTACCCAAGGCCAAATGGTATACTATGAAGATCTGATGTCATTACCTATGCGCGATGTCGCTACCATACTCGAGGAGGAGAGTTATGTGTGGCTCCGCAGCGCCTGTCCTAGAGTTTCGTTAGACAAGAATGTTTACAAGTATGAATTGAATGGTAACTCATTAGTAATGAACTAAGTTGTAATTATAACATTGTTAAGGCATTATTAAACACTTAAGGTATGATGATTAAAGGTTGATAATCAATTGAAGAAACATCCTTACAAGTTATTAAAGACCTTAAGTATTATCACTGAAGGTCGACGAAAGATTAATTGGAGATAAGAACAACGTAATGTGCTAAGCCAGCTGTAGAAATTTGTTGACCAAGTTGATTATGAATCCAATGGTTTGCAATACCAATATGGGTCATATAATTACTTAATGAACATGATAAGACCTTTCCTAAATCACTATTATAATAATGACTTTAGGAATTTTGTAAGACCCCAAATTATTAATAAATGAAATTTATTTTCCTCTATTTATTATTTTGAAATAGTAAGGGTTGATTTGATTAATGTGGATAGTTATGGGTAAAATACGCAAATATTTTGAATAAGCAAGTGGTTATAAAATATTCATTATTGTCGGGGAATATTCGTTTGGTCGTGGAATATTCAGATCTTGTCGGGAATATTAAATGCGATGGCGCAGTCTTTTGTGGGCCCCATAACGGAAAGCAATTGGATGAAGAAAACGACAAATATAAGTTGTTTATAAATAACGGTGTAGTTGTTATCGTTAATACTGTTGGAATACCCGGTAGTTAAAACACACTAATACGCGTTGTTGAACAGTAGCACACGGTATTGCACCAATTATTGATTCCTACGTAAGAAGGCACAACTCAATAATTGTTACAGTAATTACTATTCAGTATTTTATTTTATTGATTCAATAATTCACGCATTGATATTTTATATTCTCGTTGTTTCAATAAATTGTCATTACACAAGATTTTCCATTATCGAAGCAATAATTCATATTATCTGAATAATATTATTAGAAAATATTATTGGCAATGTCTAGAAAGTTTACATCTAAGGAGAGGTTTGGTCACCTAATCACTTGGCGCGCGAAGAAGGAGAAATCTTTATCGAAAGCCCCTCTTTCCGGGAACGACACTTTGGTTGCAAGATCTTTGTGATTCTGTAATATTATTTGTGAATAATTAATTATTGATTTATATGATGAGGAAAATATTGATTTTATGTGGATATAGTTGGAGAAAATTTTTAAAATGACAATTGTTGAAAATTAATATTTTATCTTTTCTCGATAAAATAATTCATTTAAATATATTATTTTAATAATATATTAATTGGTAATATTTTTATAATGAATGTGGGATATATGAGTATATGAGGAGGAAGAGTATTTTTGTGGCATTAAATGTTCAACACATATTTTGTGTGTTGGTGGACACAATTATTGACCGAAATTTGATTATAGCCTATAAAATCGCCTGTTTGTAGATTTCGGTCAATTTCTGTTTGGAATTTGGAAACACTTTCTTCTACAAAGTTGTAGAAAATTGAATTTCCTATAAAAAATCGCGAGATTCGAAATTTCTGATAAAAGGGCTATTTATTATGAATTATTGAAGTTCTGAAGTTCCGAAATAATTGATTTTTGGAAGTTTAAAATATTTTTAATTACAAAAACGTTTTTTTCATTTTTGAAACTCATATAACATGTGATTAGGAGGCTGAATTCAGATTGTTAGTGTGCATATGAAGTTGTGAAAAAATTATAATATTAATTTATTAAATTTTCTACTTTGGTGTTCTAAGCATTTTCCTATAAATAGGGTGCTTAGGTTAGAATTGAAAATCACACCAGAAACTGAAGTTTTCTCTCTCTATATTATTGAGCGTATTCTTGTGAGTATTTTGAGTATATTTTGAGTATTGCTATACGGTGCAAGTTCAAGTCATAGCCTATATTCGGTGTTTCTGCTAGAAGTACTGATCTTTCGAGGTAAGGGGTGTTATTTTCTTCAAAAATGATATTATTTCTTCAATATCATTATGCCAAAATATTGGTTGGAATTTTTATCAAATTTGGAACTTTTTCATGTCGGGGTTACTATTCATGAGTTACTATTCACGAGTTACTATTCACGAGTACTATTCACGAAGCGTGATGATGTTTTTTGGAAAATTTCTATCTTTTGGTGTCGGAGTTACTATTCACGTATACGGCACTATTCACGAATACGGCACTATTCACCAAAAAATGAAATTTCTTCTTTTTGGTCAAAATATCTATTATGGATACTAGCTTTGATTGTATCCATGTTTTGATCATTCTTGAATTTTACTCCACTCGATTACTTATGAAGTATTTTTGAACTTGGATTGTTTAAAATATCTGAATCCTTAATATTTGTTCTTTTGTTTCCTTTGGATTCGTTTCCTTTAAAATATTTTTCATCATCCTCGGTCTTAAATGATGATATTTTGAATATCTTTGGCCTCAGTAGTGCAAAGATGAATGATTTCGATGAATATCTTTGGCCCGTAGTGCAAAAAGATGAGCAGTGTTGAGATGAATATGATCGATCGATTAATATCTTTCGCCGTAGTAGTGCAAAGATGAATAGGTGTTTAGATGAACATGATTAATCGATGAATATCTTTGGCCTGTAGTGCAAAGATGAATATTTGATTCCAGATATATATTGATTGATGTTACAGGGATAAAATATCGACGATGAACTTTTAAATTCATATATAAAAGATAGTAGTTTGCATTCTCTACTTAACTCTTCTAATGAATTATTATTTCCACTGCGAAGATTGATTTAAAACTGGTTGTCTATTGTATTCTATTAGATTTTTCCTTGTTGGAGACTAACGATAATATGTTGTATATTATCTTAGTCATAATATTCTTTACTGGGCTAGTTGAGCTCACCCTTTTCCTTGTTGTTCCATTTTTCTTCTCAGGAGGCGAGAATGTAGCGAGTAGCGAGTACTAGTCGGGGTATGGAATGAAGGTTCTAGAGAGAGTTGTTTAGTAGTTCTCACCATTTTTGTAAAATAATGTATCAATAATTATGATGGGGATTTATTTGCGTGTGGATATTGTCTAGATGGCAATATCTGTATTTAAACTCACAGTTTATATGTTGTAATAATAAAGTTGTAGTTATTTCTGTACCATGTATTTGGCGACTCAGAATGGGTTGGATGGAATGGACCTATTTTGGGGGCGTCACAAATTTCATGTTGTTTAATGAGTAGTTAAATGACGAACGTAAAGTATAAAGAACGTGAACCGTATTTAATAATGATAATGACTATAACGTTAAGAGTTACAACTAAAAGTTGTTAAGTAATACGTGAACATAAACGGTATGCATTAAAATGTACTTAACTAACGACGATCGAGGTTCGATTAAAAACGTAAGAATGTTTGTAGGCCGTAAGGAAGAATGATTAACTCAAAACGAGTTGTATTAATGAAGTAAATCCACGTAAGACATAGAAGAGAAAGAAGTTGGTAAGAATGATGTAAAATATAATGGCAAGCCGGAACCAATAGTAATAAATCTAAATACATGATTAGATTAAGAAGAAGGGTAAGATTCATTAGGAACCATGTATGTTCATTCATGACCTAATGTGGTATGTTATGTGGTTATGTATTGTAGAGACCGTAAAGACTGAAAGGAAAAGTTATTTTACTGTAGCAGACGCTGAAGGCAAGTTTTCTTAAAACGCTTGTCTAACCTTCGTGTTAGCCAAGTTTTCTGTGATTCATGTTATGAGATGCATAAAATATTTTACTAAAGGGTCGATGCCAGTTTTACCTCGGCTAGACTAATCATGAAGAGTTGATTGATTTATTTACAAGTCTTTCAATATAGAATTGCTAACGCTATCCTACGTCAATTGTTTGGTACGGATTCATGGTAAGCCTGAGTATGAATAAACAAATGTATTTTTTATCGATTATTCGATGGGCACGCGAGGTTGCCAAAACTTAAATGTACATACGTTTAACAAGATGTAGTGTTGATCAACATAGAGTACTATGGGCTGATCACCTAGAAGTGCTCGTAAGATATGCCGGACTTATGGACTTAGTGTCGGGTTGTCCTTTTCAGAGAAATTATGAACTGCTCATGGTCTTGAGCCATAATTGATATTTTACTGAATATTGTTGTTGTAAAATGTTTTGAATGAAACGAAGTGCTATTTTGAATTATTGATAGTACTTCGTAACTATTGTTCAGTTGCTGAAGATTTATGATTCCTATGTTTCAAGCATGTCGTTTAAAAGAAATTGTTGTACTTGCTGAGCTTGTTATGCTCGCTCTTGCTTGAACCATATGAATGCATCTAGGACCGAACGAACTGAGGAATCTGACAAGGTTAAAGGCAAGACGAAGATGAATGATTAGTTACCTTGTAATAAACTAGTAAGTTGAATATATTATAGTATGATGAATAAAGAATGTAACGGTTTTAGAACCTGGGAACGTGATGTAATGTTATTAATGTAATAAAAATGTTGTTGATATGCACATTTTGATGAATACCGTGTACAGTTATGAGTACCGTGTAACACCATCTGTCGGGTTGGAAGACACCCAGATTTGGTGGCGTCACAGAGATAGTGTATGACAACGTCATAATCATGATGCCATAAAAGGATTTTTGAGATTTCTTTAAGATAAGAGATTATATATATATATATATATATTTCGATTGATGTCCGAATTATTGCAGAAGTTTATGCTATTTGATTCAGCTAGACGATTATTGAAAGATGTTCATGAAATTCAAGTGTTTCTTGAGAAGTTATGCCAAGACAAATTGCTTTGGTGCGGATTCAGATGTTGAAAAGCTGATATGAGCAACCCTTTTATAGGGGAGTACGCGGAAACGTTTAGATGTTTGTGCACAATATATGGTACGAAGGGCTGATCACCCTAAGTACGGGAGTCCCTACAGTCTAATGACTGTTAAGGTTTAAGTTGAAAGAGTATTTATAACCGTGGATAGAGTGCAAAATACATCGTACGAAGGGCTTAATAACCTAAGTACGGGAGTCCCTATAGTCTAATGATTGTTAAGGTTTAAGTTGAAAGAGTACTTATAACCATGGACGTAGTTCAAGGTCTTGTGATCACTCAGCATGATTTGGAATCTTTTAAATTCCTGAGTTATTCATACTACTTCCCAATTATTGAGCAATTGTGGAAGATTCTTTCTATTCTAAAAGGCGAATGTGGTAAGGATGATATTCCTTAAAAAGAAGTGAGTCGTAGAATACGACACTGAATGATGAATATATTGAATAAGTGAGAAAAGAAATTTTGAAATGAGAAGGAGATGAGTTATCAAAGAATAATGTAAAACTTTTAATAGAAAAGTTTAATAATTGTAGAAAGATCTTTGTGGAAAGAAAGTGGTTAAAGAACCCATTGAATGAATAAAGTAATAACGTAAAATCTATTTTGGATATATTGAATGAATGAAGAGTAATAAATAAAATTTTGAGGACAAATTATTAGAAGAATGGGTGAATGTAATATCCCGAGTGTTTATGATAACGATCCTTAGAGAAGAAAATAAATGGGTTAAAGAATATATAATACTCAAAATATAATTGAGTTCAAGTGAAAGTTATGAAATAAAACCTAGAATTTGTTGAGGTAGTGAATGTAATAGAAAATATAAAACCTATATTAAGGTAATGTGTTAAAGATATTCAACGATAAATGTTGAAAAGAGATTTGGTGAAAACCTGGGTAAGGTAGGGTTTCGGTGATTCCGAGGATAAAATCTTTATAAGGGGGAAGAATGTGACAACCCAAATTTTCATAAGTTATTAAAATAAGAATTTAATAATTAAAATTCTTATTATGAGGTGTATGTATTTTGAATTATGTGTTTTGTATGAAGAAATTAATTTTTTTATGAGATTTAATAGTTGACTAAACTATTAAAGAAAATAAAAGAATTAGTCACAATAAAGAATTTAGTGGCGAGAGAAATTAACCTATAAATATTGGGTAATTTAAATTAAGTTGAAATTATATTATGATTAAATGAATTATTATAATGATATTTTAATTTAATTTTTGTAATCAAAGTGATGTGTTAATTTATTAAATAAAATTATAATTATAATAAAATTATAATTTTATTGTGTTGATTTAATGGTAAATTGATTTAATAAATTGTTATTAGATTTAATTTAATTTGAATATGAGAATTTATTTAAATAAAGTGCGATCATAAACTATATTATAAATGACTTATGAAAATAGATTAAAAGAGTTTTAATTTGGTTTTACAAAACAAAGCCTTAGAGCTTTTGAAATTCTTGTTTTAATCTTGTTTTGCCAAATAAGGCTTAAAGGTATTAAGTCTTTAAATTTTAAAGAGTTTTGCCAAACAAAGCCTTATGGCTTTTGAATTTTTGAATTTTAATATAATAAATAAAATAAATAATATATAATATATTTATAATTGAGATACGTATATTATATTATGGCGATATATTTAGTATCGTAGTAAAGGCCATATCGGTTTCTTTTATTTTACGTATACTTGTTATCGATTTTGTTATTTGCTAAACTAAAGAAGAGGATTGAGAGAACTTGAGAGAGAATTTGAGAGAATATCTAAGAATTTCATAGTAATTATCAGTTGGTTAGCAAGGATTGTCTAAGCATAAGAAGGTATTTCTCTTTAATTTTGATATTTTATGTATATATATATATATATATATATATATAGGTTTTACGGCATGAAGCTTCAAAATTTGTGAATTCTATTTTTTGAATTATTGCTATATAACTGAATGATTGCAATTGTAAGTAATTGTAATGCTAGAGTTTATATTTAGATAAGAATTTGTTATGCTAATTACGGTTAAAAAAGAAGAAAAGTATTTACAGTATATATTTTTCATATGGCTTATGAAAGTACCAAATAGGGTGGTCAATTCGTATATTAATCTATAAATTGAGTCTTGATTATGCTAGTCCATTAAGAAATGAAGAGAACGTAGTTTGAACGAAACAATTTGGTGTAGAATTGTGATCACAGTGTTAATTTTTGTGAAGGAACTCAAAAATGGAGTTTTTATATGAAAACATGAAATTTAATGAATTAAATTAGTTAAAGTTGTTGTGAAATTGTTCTAAGTATATGAATATGTGAGGAATCATGTTTGTGATAGTTTTATATCAATTATATATTAATTTCACTGTTTTGTGGGTGAAATTCGTGTTAGTTGGGCTAAAAACAAAACAACATTACCTTTGCATCTCTGTTTACATACATGCACCAACACGTGCAGTGTCTTTGGTGCCAAGGTCGGAAATGGTGCAAATTCTTGTGATCCTAAGCTTATTTGTAAATGCAATTGCGCCATACATCGATCTCGAGGCGTTGGTTTCGCCACTTCTTTGCAGACCTTGGATACCATTATAACTTAGTTTAATGATGTGCTAATGTATCAAGCATGTAATGAGGAGGCTAAAACAGAATCGTGTCATGTCTTTGATAATTTCAAATTTGTAAAAGGATTTCAAAGGCAACCTCGGGCATGTTTTCAAACTTAAGTGGCATTACATATGAGTATTTAGATTCTAAAGGCTTGAGATGCCATGTTACGTTTTATTATGTCTCTAAACATGATTCATAGGTAATGGACATAAAGATGATTTAATCAAACATGAGTTAAAGCATGTTTCAAAGTGTTAAACAATACTAGTTATGAATGAATGATATGAACATCATGATCATATGTACTAACAGATTGTGAGACCTCTATATGTAGAAATATGACCAAAGTTATAAAACATGATAAATACATAACCTTTTTTGCTTTAATTTCATGGAAAGTCATGAACTAAAACTTGTAAAAATGAACTCAAGAATGGTCATATGCTTATGTGAGAACCTTTAACATGTATGTATGTTAAAGTATAAGTGAATAGGTGTGTTAGAGTTGGATGAGAAGCAGAAGTGCAAGCTCAACACAGTCTCGCCAAGGACAACAAAACTGATTCTTGTGAATCCTAAGCTTTAACCAATATGTGAAATTTGCACTACGTGAGGCAATGATGCCTTATTATTTTAACTGTGAATGCGGACCTTAAAGCATATAGGTATGAATGTCTAAAGCTATAATACTTGACATAGATGATGTTTTAAGCATAAGAACATGTAATGGTTATATAAACCACATAGTTGTTAAATTTTGCAAAATGCAAGAACTTTATGAATCATGCATCTATGAGTTTGAAATGTGTAACAAACACATAACAAGTCAAGTGTGTAATAGATATATATTAATGCTGATGTAAAGTACGAGTGGTTAAGGTATACCTATACATACCTAGCCATTCTAAGAGTATGATAAGAAAGTGAAATGTAGGTTTTACAAACCTAGTTAGGAAATAATGTAACATTATTATTATATTAAGAATGTATGAAATATATGACTAATGGATGTGAATCCATGATTATATAACTGTGTAGGAATACATGAAGTGCAGATACACATTAAGCAGTTAAGTCATAGTTTATAAACAACGAATCAGGCAAGTCTTTTAGTTCATATTTGCTATGTGAACTTGATGATTAACTGTTTTAAATCTTTATTGTAAAGAGCATGATGTGTTATATATATGTTAAAAGTATGAAATGTTAAAGTCAATTTATGACTACGTTGATTGATTAAAGCATGTTGATTGAGTAAGGAACTCAATCTTTATACTTGTTATTTTAACTACAACATGTATGTTATGTTAGTCCAATGTTTATGAGATGTATATCGAGCATGTTATTATGTGATATGTGATGCATGAAAACTATTAGATTTTGCTGGGTTGTCGAGCTCAACCTTGCAAATAACCACTTTTGCAGGTTAAAGATTCAAGGTAAAGTTATGTGCTACTTGAAAGACATGAATCTGATGTGATACTTGAAGATTTATATACTTTGGCTGAGTTATTATTATTTAAACCATGTTTAAGGTTCCGAATAATGTATTAATGTTGAATTGTAATATCATTTTGCGATGTAAACTCTTGTAGTATTAAAATGATTCTGAGATATTTAGATGTAAAGGTTGAAAGTTTTGGGGAACGAGAATAGTTTGTAATAGAAAATTTTAATTATTCCGTAAATTTCAATGGTTGTATTATCGTATAATGATGTAAAATCAGAAGTTAGATGTGTTATTAACGACCGAAGTCGATAATTAACTTGTATGAATTTTGGGGTCGTTACAGATAGTTCCTCGTGGGTTCGACACTTTCCTTATCACTGTATTACTTGTTAGACCGCGTATACTTGCACATGTTTAGTGATCGATTTTCTGACCAACAAGTTTTTGGCGCCGTTGTCGGGGAACTATTACTCTAATATTGTCCAATATTGATTTAAATTTATAGTCTTAATTTGAACGTGTATATATATATATATATATATATATATATATATTTATTTTATTTGTTTGATATTCCTTTTTGTTTTTAAGTTACAGGTTATGGACGATCATTGTTATCAATGGCCTTATGAGAGGATGACACAACCAAGCTCGGAACAAGGACTCGAGCAATTACAATTTCAAATTGAAAATATCTTGAGGTTTTCTGACAATCTTGAGTGTCAGTCCACTCAGAATGCCTACTGTCAGGAATAAGCTGACATTGAACTGATCTCCCATCATCCAAACTGTCAGGGTTATCCAAACTCTTGGGACTACAGTCAAAAGCAATATCATGATCCGAATTACTTTTATCCAAATTAGTTTGACTATCAGTCTCCGTTGAAATGTGAGGTCACGTCTCGACCGAATGAGAGCTTGTCTGAGTACTCACCACGAGAAGAAGAGAACAGGCTTGGAGAGCTTCTCACCAACTTTATAGAGAGAAATGAGGTTCGAATGGCAAGCCAAGAGGCCACATTGCAAAGTCTAGAAAATCAATTGGGACAACTCGTCAATGCCATCACAAATCCATTGCAAGGCAATCTACCAGTCATAATTGATCTCGATGATGAAAAAGGAAAACAATGCATGACGGATATGCAAGGAGAAGGCGATGAGTCTCGCACAGTTGTTGAGGGAGACGTCATGGTGCAAACTATCCAACCGATGGAGTCTGAAGTTGGAGACAAAAGTGTGACGCCCCCAAAATAGGTATACACAACACCCATTCTGAGTCGCCAAATACATGGTACAGAAACAACTACAACTTTATTATTACAACAGTAAAACTGTGAGTTTGAATACAAATATTATCTTCTAGACAATATCTATACTCAAATAAATCCTCATCACATTTATTGATACATTATTTTACAAAAATGGTGAGGACTACTAAACAATCCTTTCTAAAACCTTCATTCCATACCCCGACTAGTACTCGCTACATTCTCGCCTCCTGAGAAGAAAAATGGAACAACAAGGAAAAGGGTGAGCTCAACTAGCCCAGTAAAGAATATTATGACTAAGATAATATACAACAAATTATCGTTAGTCTTCAACAGGTAAAAATCTGATAGAATACAATAGACAACAAGTTTCAGATCAATATTCGCAATGAAATAATAATTCATTGAAGAGTTACGTAGAGAATGAAATCTACTATAATCTATGAATTTAACGGTCCATCATCAATATTTTATCCTCGTAACATCAATCAATATGCATCCGGAATCAAATATTCATCTTTGCACTACTGAGCCAAAGATATTCATCGATTGGTCATATTTCATTTAAACACTGCTCATCTTTGCACTCTGAGCCAAAGATATTAATCAATCGGTCATGTTCATCTCAACACTGCTCATCTACGCACTCTGTGCCAAAGATATTCAATAATATCATCATTTAAGACCGAGGATGATGAAAATGTTTTTAAAGAAACGAATCCGATTGAAACAAAATGACAAGGATTAAGGATTAAGGATTCGTACTTGGTTTTATCCACGCCCAAAAATACCTCAAAAATAATCATAGTGGTGTAAAATTCAAGAATGATCAAAACATGGATACAATCGAGTTAGTATCCGGGATAGATGTTTTGAGACGAAAAGAAGAAATTTTATTTTTCTATGAATAGTACCGTATACGTGAATAGTGTCAGATATCGTGAATAGTGTAAATACACGTGAATAGTAACTCAGACACCAAAAGATAGAAATTCCACAAAAACATCTTTCACGCTTAATGAATTAATAGTACTCGTGAATAGTAACTCGTGAATAGTAACTCATGAATAGTAACCCATGAATAGTAACCCCGAGCATGAAAAAGTTCCAAATTTGATAAAACTTCAGATCGACATTTCAAAGATAATGATATGAAGAAATAATATCATTACGAAAAAATAATATCCTTACCTCGAAAGATCAAGATTTCTTAAATTAAAAACAGGATATAAGCTATGACTTGGACTTGCACCGTATAGCAATACTCAAAGTATACACAAAATACTCACAAGAATACGCTCGATAATATAGAGAGAAAACTTGATCGCGGTGTGATTTTCAATTCTAACCTAAGCACCCTATTTATAGGAAATTGCTTAGAACACCAAAGCAAAAAATTTAATAAATTAATAATATAATTATATTATTTTTACACATGTCTAGAATCTGATTTCAGCCATCAAACACATGCCACCTTCTAGAAAAAATAAGAAAAAACGTTTTCTAATTTTAAATATTTTAAACTTCCAAAAATCAATTATTTTTGAGCTTGAACTTCAATAATTCATAATAAATAGCCCTTTCATCGAAAAATTGAATCTCACGAGTTTTATAGGAAATTCAATTTCTACAACTTTGCGAAGAAAGTTTTTCCAAATTCCAATCGAAATTGACCGAAATCCACAAACGGGCAATTTTACTGTGCTATAATCAAATTTCATCAATAAATGGGGTCCATTGAGCATGTTTAACATGTTTTAAACATTTATTGCAACAAAAATACTCTTCCTCCTCAGATACTCATATATCCCACATTCGTTGTAAAAATATCACCAATTAATATATTATTAAAATAATATATTTAAATGAATTATTTTATCGAAAAAGATAAAATATTAATTTTCAACAATTGTCATTTTAAAAATTTTTCCATCTATATCCACATAAAATCAATATTTTCTTCATCATATAAATCAATAATTAATTATTCACAAATAATATTACGAATCACAATATTGACAACCGAGTGCGGTTCAGGAAAGAGGGGCTTTCCAATAAGAATTTCTTCTTCTTCGGCGGCGCAATTAGGTGACCAAACCTCTCCTTGGATGTAACTTTCTAGACATTGCCAATAATGTTATCTAATAATATTATTAGGATAATATGAATTATTGCTTCGATAATGAAAGATGTGTAATGACAATTATTGAAACAACAAAGAATATAAAATATCAACGCAAACAATTATTAACTCAATAAAATCTTGAACGAAGAATTATCGTAACCATTATTGAGTAGTGCCTCTTCACGTAAGAATCAATAATTGGTGCAATACCGTGTGCTATCTTGTTCAACAACGCGATTAGTGTGTTTTAACCACGGGTATTCCAACAAGATAATCTCTGAATAACTACGCTGTTATTTAAAAACAACTTATATTTGTCATTTTCTTCATCCAATCGCTTTTCAGTTATGGGGCCCACACATGGTCGCTGGCCGTGCATACGAATATTCCCTAATCGCATTTAATATTCCACGACCAAACGAATATTCCCAAAACAACAATGAATATTTTATAATCACTTGCTTATTTTGAAATATTTGCATATTTAACCCTTAACTATCCACATTAATCAAATCAACCCTTACTATTTCAAAATAATAAATAAAGGAAATTCCTTTTATTTAAAAAAAAAAAATTCGAGGGTCTTACAACCTCCCTCCTTATGAAATTTCGTCCTCGAAATTGACGACGACGTCTGTGTGTTTGAAAAGGTGAGGATACCTCGCTTTCATTTCCGTTTCCAATTCCTGTGTCATTTCTCTATAGCATGATTCCTCCACAAAACTTTAACTTGTGGTATGACCTTTGCGCGTAGGACATGCTCCTTCCTATCCAAAATCTTGACAGGTACCTCCTCATACGTTAAGTCTTCGGCTATCTCGTCCGGTTCTAACTCAATAACGTGGTTCGGGTCTTTCACATATTTACGAAGTACAGATATGTGAAACACATTATGAACACGAGACATACTCGGAGGTAACGCAAGTCTATAGGCTACATTTCCTACTCGATCAAGAATTTGAAATGGACCAATAAATCATGGATTGAGCTTTCCTCTCTTCCCAAATCTTGTAACACCCTTCCATGGAGCAACTCGCAACAATACATGATCCCCTACATTAAATTCCACGTCCTTTCAATGAAGATCCGCATAACTCTTTTGTCGATCTTGTGTTGCTTTGTATATCGTTGTCGAATCATTAGTCATGCGTATTAACTCGGGTCCCAACAATGTTGCTTCACCCACCTCATCCCAACATATTGAGAACGACATTTTCGTCCATATAATGCTTGAATGGAACCATGCCTATATTTGTTTAATAACTATTGTTGTATGAGGATTCCACCAATGGCAAGTACTTATCCCAACTTCCTTTGAAATCTAGGACATGTAGTTTTAATATATCTTCAAGAGTTTGAGTAGTCCTTTTCGATTGCCCATCCGTTTTGAGGATGGTATGCCAGCCCGAATCAGAATTCGTGCCCATAGCTTTCTACAAACTAACCCAAAATCATGAAGTGAATCTTGGGTCACGATCTAAAACTATGGATCTTGGCATGCCATGCAATCTCACAATCTCATTTACGCACATACGAGAAAGGCGTTCAAGGAATAAGTCTCCGTGTCGGCAAGAAATGAAAGCGGACTTGGTTAATCTATCAACAATAACCCAAATAGCATTGATGCCTTGAGAAACCGTAGGAAGACCAGAAGAACGAAATCCATAGTAATGTGTTCCCACTTCCATTAGGAATCTCAAGTGGTTGCAACGGACCCTTAGGTACAAGATGCTCCGCCTTTACACGTTGGCAAGTTAAACACATCGAGATAAACTTTGCAATCTCTCTCTTCATATTGCTCCACCAAAATGTATGTTGAAGATCATAATACATTTTGGTACTCCCAAGATGGATTGCAAATGGCGTATTGTGTGCCTCCATCATAATCTTGTACTTCAAATCAGAGTCGTTAGGAACACAAAGTCTAGAGTGGACTCGAAGTATTCCTTCTTCATCAATTCTCGCTTCCGGAATAGCTCCTTCTTGTACTTTCTTCTTCATACGCATCAGCTCCGAGTCGGTGGCTTGAGCAATCTTAACTTTTTCTATTAAAGTTGGCTCTGTCGTATACTTGACATCATCGCACTCGTTCCCGCATATGATCTTCTACTCATCGCGTCAGCTACCACGTTCGCTTTTCCAGGATGGCATGGTTAGAATATGTGCTGAAATGAGTCGCCTCTTGAGCTCTTGGAAAATCTTCTCGCATTCCTCGCTCCATACGAATTTTGTATCTTTCGAGTCACTAAGTTAACGGAATAGCGATTCGAGAATATCCTTCAACGAATCTCGATAATAACCAACTAAGCCTAGAAAGCTACGTATTTCGATAATCGACTTAGGTTGCTCTCAATCGTGACTCATATCCCAATCTTGGATAGCACGTCACAATGACACCTATCGGATTTACTATCGCATCGAATATGACGTCCCTACAGAGAGTTCGGCTTAGGTGAATTCCACAAAGGAAGTCACAAAATAAAGGCTCGGTACCAAATTCTATAGTTGAAATTTTAACTCCTCAAGTTCAATAGAGCCATTCGATATGAGATTTTAGAAATGAGTTTTGTCTTAGGGTTCAAATTCGATACAAAATTTAATATCAAGCTTTGGGAGTAAGCCAAGAAATTCTTCTTGAAATACGCCGGGAAAAATCAATAACAATGGGAATATTATTCAAATCGGCGTGTCTTTATTCAAATCCATAACATGGACTAAGAAAATTTGACATCCGTAATAAACGAATGACTTCATGGCTTGATATGAAAATGTTTGACTACAATGGTTTGATTGCTTGAATTGAATAACAGTTGCTTAGAATATGAAAACTAACAACCTTACGAAAATAATCAATTTCGGCGTGATGAGTAGTTAACCTTAAAATCACATCAAAACAAATATCTCTATAGAAATAAGGTTAATGGTAATGTGATAGTGCCAACTGAATCAAGCAAGATTTGTAAATAGTGGATGTGATGAAAGTTTCTCCTAACGGAGTTTCCACAGATAGGTCAAAGTCTAATTCTCCCGAGTCAAGTTTAAGCGTTGGTAAGCAAAAGAGATAAAAGAATGTGTAGAACCAATATCTAGTAAGGTATATATCAGAAGAATTTATAATTAACTAACCCGTGCTAAACCGTTCGGGTTCTCGATTTTGACCGGTCACAACAAACGCTCTTCCGGAATCGTTGACTTTGACTTTTTTCCGGGACGATCTTTTGAGTCACCGTCCCCACCGAACTAGGTTTCGCTCATCGTACAATCTCGGCGATATGTCCTTCCTTTCCACAATTATAGCATACCTTGAACTGTTGTGGCCAGGCGGCCAATGATATGTCCCTCTTTCCCAAGATTTGTAACATACTGACCGGTGGTCGTTCTCCTCCTTAAAACTAGTCACTCTCGGTATGCCGACGTCTTCACATGGTCGTTGTTGAATCTCCTCTTTTAAAATCTCCTCAGGACTCGCTTCTTCTATTTTCATGGCTACCACGATTACCACCGGAGTGGTTACCGCCTTTAATTCGTATTCTTCTTTCTCCGTGGTTATCGTTATTACGATGATCGCTATCTTCAGATGATCCTGGTTATGGTCCCTCGGTTGAACGTACTCGTTATCTCGCTCTAACAATCGAGCCCCTCCTGACAACATCTCGAATAGAGAGAAAATTTATGAGAAATGAGATATTGACGTATGTCGGGTTTCAAACCTCTCGAAACATCCGCGTCATACGTTCCTCATTCTCCACCAAATGAGGTGCAAACTCGATAACTCCGCGAACTTCGCCTCGTCGGGACACCGCCATGTTATTTCGCTCTAGTCTAATAAACTCCACTTCCTTCATATGACGAATACTTTCGTGGAAGTACTTGTCATTGAACTATTTTCAAACGTCTCCCATGACATACGCCGAGTGCGGTGGATGGGTACGCTTCACGTGATTCCCACCAAGAATCGCCTCGTTACGGAACATAAAAGTAGCGAATGGAACTTTTCGATCCTCCATGCATCCCAAGACATCGAATATCTTGGTAATTTGTTTGACCCACGCGTCTCGCCTTTAATCGGATCCGGCTTTCCTGCACTCGTGGTCCCAACTCTTTGAAGCGCTTGGTTGTGACCACCGTGAATTGCTATCATTTCCTCCGTATTTTGAACACGAAGTCTCCTCGTCGATTTTGCATGAACTGCAAAAAGCTTCTAAACATCCCTCGCTCATCATCATTCGGTGGTGTTGTTCACGGGAGGAACATTACCACTTTTGCAGACGTTCTCCTCGTTGGTGAGTACAGGGCATCTCCACGGTCTCATTTACTCCTTTGTTAATATTCTCAAATCGACATTCTCAACATCGTCATAAAATAAGGGTTAATTAAGGAAATCAATATATCACATAATATCCCTATATACTAACCAACTAACAAATAAGCTTAGGTAGGACACACTAGCGAAGGATTTACTCGCCTCTCCTCCTAGTTCAATTCCCCGATCTCATGGAGATCATATCCCTAAGCTATGATACCAACCGTGACGCCCCAAAATAGGTATACACAACACCCATTTCGAAGTCGCCAAATACATGGTATGTAAACAACTACAACTTTATTATTACAACAGTAAAACTGTGAGTTTGAATACAAATATTATCTTCTAGACAATATCTATACTCAAATAAATCCTCATCACATTTATTGATACATTATTTTAAAAAAATGGTGAGGACTACTAAACAATCCTTTCTAAAACCTTCATTCCATACCCCGACTAGTACTCGCTACATTCTCGCCTCCTGAGAAGAAAAAATGGAACAACAAGGAAAAGGGTGAGCTCAACTAGCCCGAAGAAGAATATTATGACTAAGATAATATACAACAAATTATCGTTAGTCTTCAACAGGAAAAATCGATAGAATACAATAGACAACAAGTTTCGGATCAATATTCGAAATGGAAATAATAATTCATAGAAGAGTTACGTAGAGAATGAAATCTACTATAATCTATGAATTTAACGGTCCATCATCAATATTTTATCCCTGTAACATCAATCAATATGCATCCGAATCAAATATTCATCTTTGCACTCACAGCCAAAGATATTCATCATTGGTCATGTTCATTTAAACACTGTTCATCTTTGCACTACTGAGCCAAAGATATTAATCAATCGGTCATGTTCATCTCAACACTGTTCATCTTTGCACCACTGTGCCAAAGATATTCAATAATATCATCATTTAAGACCGAGGATGATGAAAAATGTTTTAAAGAAACGAATCCGGTGAAACAAAATGACAAGGATTAAGGATTAAGGATTCGTACTTGGTTTTATCCACGCCCAAAAAATACCTCAAAAATAATCATAGTGGTGTAAAATTCAAGAATGATCAAAACATGGATACAATCGAGTTAGTATCCGAGAATAGATGTTTTGGATTTAAAAGAAGAAATTTTATTTTTAAATTGAATAAATCAGATATCGTGAATAGTCAGAGTATCGTGAATAGTCTCGATATCGTGAATAGTAACTCCAACACCAAAAGATAGAAATTCCACAAAAACATCTTCACACTTCATGAATAGTACTCGTGAATAGTAACTCGTGAATAAGAACTCATGAATAGTAACTCGTGAATAGTAACTCGTGAATAGTAACCCATGAATAGTAACCCGAGCATGAAAAAGTTCTAAATTTGATAAAACTTCAGATCAACATTTCAAAGATAATGATATTGAAGAAATAATATCATTACAAAAAAAATAATATCCCTTACCTCGAAAGATCAAGATTTAAATTAAAAACAGGATATAGGCTATGACTTGGACTTGCACCAGTATAGCAATACTCAAAGTATACTCAAAATACTCACAAGAATACGCCGATAATATAGAGAGAAAACTTCAGGTTTCGTGTGATTTTCAATTCTAACCTAAGCACCCTATTTATAGGAAATTGCTAGAACACCAAAGCGTAAAATTTAATAAATTAATAATATAATTATATTATTTTTACACATGTCTAGAATCTGATTTCAGCCATCAAACACATGCCACCTTCTAGAAAAAAATAAGAAAAAACGTTTTCTAATTTTAAATATTTTAAACTTCCAAAATCAATTATTTTGAGACTTGAACTTCAATAATTCATAATAAATAGCCCGGTCATCAGAAAATTCAAATCTCATGAGTTTTTATAGGAAATTCAATTCTCTAAAACTTTGCAGAAGAAAGTTTTTCCAAATTCCAATCAGAAATTGACCGAAATCCACAAACGGGCAATTTTACTGTGCTATAATCAAATTTTCGTCAATAAATGGGGTCCATCGACATGTTTAACATGTTTTAAACATTTATTGCAACAAAAAATACTCTTCCTCCTCGTATACTCATATATCCCACATTCGTTGTAAAAATATCACCGTTAATATATTATTAAAATAATATATTTAAATGAATTATTTTATCGGAAAAAGATAAAATATTAATTTTCAACAATTGTCATTTAAAAATTTTCTCCATCTATATCCACATAAAATCAATATTTTCCTCATCATATAAATCAATAATTAATTATTCACAAATAATATTACAGAATCACAATATTGACAACCGTGCGGTTCTAGAAAGAGGGGCTTTCAATAAGAATTTCTTCTTCTTGGCGCCGCAATTAGGTGACCAAACCTCTCCTTAGATGTAACTTTCTAGACATTGCCAATAATGTTATCTAATAATATTATTCAGATAATATGAATTATTGCTTCAATAATGAAAGATCTTGTGTAATGACAATTATTGAAACAACAAAGAATATAAAATATCAACGCAAAGAATTATTAACTCAATAAAATCTTTGAGCAAGAATTACTGTAACCATTATCGAGTAGTGCCTTCACGTAAGAATCAATAATTGGTGCAATACCGTGTGCTCTTGTTTCAACAACGCGTATTAGTGTGTTTTAACCAACGGGTATTCCAACAAATGATAATCTGTGAATAACTACGCCGTTATTTAAAAAAACAACTTATATTTTTCGTTTTCTTCATCCAATCGCTTTCCGTTATGGGGCCCACACATGGCTGCGCCGTCGTACGAATATTCCCGACCGTACGAATATTCCACGACCAAACGAATATTCCCCAACAACAATGAATATTTTATAACCACTTGCTTATTTTGAAATATTTGCATATTTAACCCTTAACTATCCACATTAATCAAATCAACCCTTACTATTTCAAAATAATAAATAAAGGAAATTCCTTTTTATTTAAAAAAAATAAATTTCGGGGTCTTACAAAAAGGATCAACAATGGTTGTATAGTCAAGACTGATGAACAACCAGGAACCACGCTCTCGACTGTAGAAACCCGGGAGGGCCCGCTAGAGCACAAAGAACACTTTTAAATTAATGAACAAGGTGAATTAGTGGATAATTCCAGTGGTGAAAGATTCTTTGTGCCGATGGGTGAAGAAAACTAGAATGGCCAATCATCCATGTCGGCCAAAAATTTAAAGGAATTAACAAATAGGCGGCATGAGATGGTCATTTTTGCTTATGAGCCGGATTGAGCGACATCGGTATAGTCAAGCCGACAACTTTAAAACAAGCGCTTGGTAGGGAGGCACCGCAATCTCAGTATCAATTTTCCTTATTTTACTTTACTTATGTCTAGTTAATATTGCATCTTTTCTGTTTACTTTGTTAACATTGTTGCCAGTTTAATTGCAATGCATTATCGTATCTGATGTGCATGATTTTGCAATTATAGGATGCAGGCAGCATGTTTATTTAGTATGTTGCTAGTGTATATCTTAGTTAGAAATAAGGGATATCTATCTTGTATGATATCTGTGTAAGTTATGTTAGCTAATACATAGCTTTTATGCAGGAAAAACTCAGATACAACACTAGTGCCGCAACGCCAGCATACACATTGGACTTCGTGCCGCAACGTCATGTTTAAAATCCAGATTTTCACTCTCGCGCCGCAGCGCCAAGGAACAAAGAGGACCTCGCGCCGCGGCGCCATTAAGAAGTCTCGCCTACTGCTAATCTGCGTCGCAGCGCCAACCAACAAAGGCTAACCCGCACCGCAGTGCCACCAACGAGTCCAACATATTGCTAATTCGAGCAGCGACGCCACTCAACAAAAGAAATCTCGCGCCGCAGCGCGAGAAGCAAAATTTGGTTTTTATAAACAGTTTCAGGCCAACAGTTTAACCCCCCCATGCCTTATTTCTCTCTCAAACCAATCTCAGCAGCCTATGCACAAGCGTCACCAGTAGCCCATCAGTTGCCTAATGTGACAGCCCCAAATCTGGTACTTCCATTTCCACAGGATTTGGTGTTCACTGTACAAACATCATCTATCTATCTACTCATAAATAAATGCAAACCATGCAATAGATAGAAATAAATAATAAATCTCTCCCCTTATGGGGTTACATCAACTGCATAATAAATAAATCCTAGGTTACTCTAACCTTAAATCATCTGTGCGGAAACATAAACAAATAAGTCTTAAATAACATCAATTCTAAATATCATTACATAACCACATAAATAATCAGTCTTCATTACTTGCTAATCTTGCCTTTGCCCTTACTAGTGGAAGGTTAAATGCATTTTTTCGTTCTTTCTTCGCAATGTTATTATTACGCAAGAGTGAGCACGATTGCCCACAAGTATATAACAATATAACAATGAATAATAACATGCGAGAGAAATAATAACTTCTGATATAAAGCTCAACTTTTGAATCAAGAATGAATAACAAGAATCAAAAGAAATTTTGAGGGTTATAAGACCTTGAACTATGTCCTAGGTTGTCAAGTGTTTTTACTTGAAACCTTTAATAGTCATAAGACTATGGACTCTTCTTCTCGTACTTAGGGGGTCACCCTTAGTACCATACATCTGCATTAATATCTTAACGCTAAAGCGTAAATAATCCCCTATCTGAGGTTGTTCAACTCTGTTTTGACATTCGAGTCCGCACCAAAGGAAGTTTGGTTTGGATAATTCATCAAGGGATTCTGAAATTTAGAACGCTCATCAACTATGGACTAGTCGAATCAATAAGGGTTCGCTAGTCTAACAAGGTTTAACAGTGAATGAATATTTAACTTGAATAACATCTAAAAAGGTATACAATAGAATAATTATTATATAACAACATCATGCTTGAAGATTAATAAACTTTAATATTTAAGACAAGCTTGATCAATAATAATGAGAACTTGCTCAATATCGGAAGATGAATTAATCAACTTATATAACAATAACAAGTAGGGTTAGGAAACTTGCTCAACGAAAGTTTAGGGTAACAAACTTGCCTCGTACGTAGATTACACGTTAATAAAACTCATTCTTTGATTTAGATCCTACATATCATTCATGTTCACAATACCAGTCAATTATCACGTAATAAACATCACAAGTTTATTCTTTGTCTAACTCGAGTTCATGACTATACTTAGCTAATTACTACACTTATTGCCAAAAATTAAGACTTCATAAAAAATAAACTAATTATGCATTTGATCATTCAATCCACACGTAATTGTGTTATGGACATGTTAATAATTCATTTTAACACCTCATTATATGTCTAACAAGTTTTTATACTCATTAGATTAAGTTAATAGCACATTGCCACACTTAAACATTTTTAAAAACTCATTTCGCGTTATTCTCGCTAAGTAGCTGTATTTCACTTTTTATCTTGGTATTGGCGTTGCCGAGGCGCTTAGTATTGAAGATATGGCATAGCCTTCATGTTGGATGGTCTTTGTGATGTGGTGAGGTTTAATTTCTTTGAGTTGGCGCATGATGCGTAAACTCCAGATTTTGATTCTCAGTTCGCGAAGAACACAGAGGTCAGCGAATTCATCACTTCTTTAACACTTATTCCACCAAATTAAACATACCCACATGTTATAATTCATAAATAATCAATACTTAACATCCATGGAGTGATTTTCACCCATTAAAACACATAATCACAGAATTAAAGCATGCAAATTGGACTGTTCTTGATGTTCTTGAAGTTCTTGAACAAAAACATGGATTTTAATGCTACGGATTCGTTATAAAGCCAAATCCAACCATTCAAGTTTCATTTTGTTCATTTTAACATGCATAATCATATCAATGTGTGAATTTTGTAAAATAAATTATATTTGACATATAAAAATCACGTATAAGGCCATATGGCCATATCAATACATCAGTAAATTTTTGAAATAACAAGCCATAATCATACGTTGTAATCTTATGAAATTGATGATATGGAAACACACAATATATATATATATATATATATATATATATATATATATATATATAACATTCCATACAACTCGAATTATTACAAATATTCTCATAACAACAAAATTTCCCAAATACAGAGACTCACAAAAGTATGAAAGCCATTTTTTATGAAAACTTAAAAGACGTAAAATAAGAATTTGGGTTGAAGAGAATTACCCAAAGCGTAGATTAATTTACTAGAAAGTGAATTCCTCCTCCACAAAACTCTGAATTCTCAACTCTCTCTTTGTATCTTTCTCTGAAACTCTCTCTGACACTTTCTAGACTTAGGAAAATTAATAAAGAAAAGGAAGGGGAAAACATATAATAAAGAAGACGTCTGACGAGTTGTGGTTAGTTACCAGTCATGGGTAACTTCCCACAACTCCCATTAAGGCCATGTTTGGCTAGCATACTAGGTTTCAAAACCCATTATTTTAATAAAACCTTATCATATAGTTTAAAAAATGTCACATCCATTATAAAATAAATTAAATATCTAGTTTAATTTACTTTAAATAAAATATAATAATTTCTCATTAATACACATAGTCACATAATTCAAATTCTCTTTGATTAATAATGTCAAATTATTAAATCTCTAATTAATAATTAAATTAATTAAAATAACATAAGCTTATTAAATATTTCTTTTAATTCAATAAACTCACATAATCACATACTTGAATAATAAAAATTCTCCACATTAAATTAATAAATGTAACACATATAATTAAATTAATCTATCACAACTTCATCAATTAATTATTTAATCTAATAATTAATTCATCGAAAAATATTTATTCAATCCAATAAATATTAAAATTAAATTACAAATTTACGGTTGTCACATCTTTCCCCTCTTAAAAGGATTCTGTCCTCAGAATCACAACTCAATAATTCATCCCGTTACATTCTCTCCCCCTTACAAAGATTTGGTCCCCAAAATCGCATATAACAATCTAAGTAAATAAATGAGGATAATTCTTCATCATATTCTCTTCGAGTTCCTATGCTTCTTCTTTCAAATAGTCGTGGTTCCTCCAAATTACCTTAATGAAGGTATTACTTTATTTCTCGAACTTGTTCTTTTGATTACGATAATTTGAAGAGGAATTTCTTCGTAAGACAAGTCTTTGTCGAAATGTAGGGGTTCATATTCAATCACGTGCTTGTAATCAGGTTTGTAGGGTCGTAGGACTGAGACATGGAAAACATTGTGGACATTCTCTAGAGATGGAGGTAAGGCTACCTCATAAGCAACTTCTTCGACTCTTCTCAAAACTTCAAAGGGTCCAATGAATCTTGGGCTCAATTTTCCTTTCTTTCCGAATCTGATCTTTCCCTTCCAAGGAGAGACCTTTAAGAACACATAACTGCCTGGTTCGAACTCAACATTCTTACGGTGCGGATCTGCGTATTTCTTCTGTCTGTCTTGGGCTGCTATCAATCTCTCTCGAATCACTTTGACTATTTCTGCTGTTTGTTGTACTAATTCCGAGCCTAGTAGTTGTCTTTTGCCAACTTCATCCCAATATAGTGGAGTTCTGCACTTTCTACCGTATAACGCTTCATAAGGCGGCATTCCAATACTAGCGTGGTAATGTTGTTATGTAAGAACTCTCAAGCGGTAAATGGTCATCCCAATTTTCTTTAAAATCCATTATACAAGCTCTTAACATATCTTCCAATGTCTAAATTGTTCTTTCACTCTGTCCATCTATCTGAGGGTGATATGATGTGCTCATTCGCAACTGTGTACCCATGCATTCCTGTAGACGTTTCAAGAAGTTCGATGTAAAATGCGGATCTCTATTAGAAACAATTGACACCGGAACTCCGTGCCTTGAAACAATCTCTTTCACATATAACCTTGCCAACTGATCTAGGTTGAATCTAATTCTGATCGGAAGGAAGTGTGTGGATTTCGTCAATCGGTCAACAATAACCCATACTGCGTCGTAGCCTTTCTGAGTCGTTGGTAGGCCAACCATGAAATCCATCGTAATATGTTCCCATTTCCATTCTGGAATCTCTAAAGGTTGTAGTAACCCACTCGGTCTTTGATGTTCTGTTTTCACTTTCTGACATGTCAGGCATTTGGCAACACATTCTGCAACCTCTCGTTTTAAATTTGGCCACCAGAAGTGTTGTCGAAGATCTTGGTACATCTTGGTGCTACCAGGGTGAATCGAATATCTTGAGTTATGAGCCTCGCTCAAAATTTCTTCCTTAATCTCTGGTACTGGCGGTACCTAAATTCTGCTCTCAAATCTTAGTAGTCCCTCACTGTCTATTTTGAATCTTGGTTCAGTCCTTTCAGATATCTTCTTCTACACTTTCTCACATTCTTCATCCTGAAGTTGAGCCTTCTTAACTTTATCCACTAAGGTTATACCAGCTTGTATCTGGAATATCTTCTCGTCAGTTTCTATAGGATACTTCACTTCCAATTCCAACTTTTCCTTTGCTAAAATTAGCTCCTCCTAAGCGGTCAACATCATCAATTTCTCCCGACCTTTTCTACTTAGGGCGTTAGCCACCACATTTGCCTTACCTGGATGGTATAGAATCTCACAATCATAGTCCTTAATTAACTCCAACCACCTTCTTTGACGCATGTTCAAGTCTTTTTGTGTAAAAATATATTTCAGACTCTTGTAGTCTGTATATATTTCACACTTCTCCCCATAGAGATAGTGCCTCCAGATTTTCAAAGCAAAAACCAATGCAGCTAACTCCAAATCATAGGTCGGATACCCCTTCTCATAATCTTTTAGTTGTCATGACGTATACGCAATGACTCTGCCATTCTGCATAAGCACACAGCCAAGTCCTTTATGCGACGCATCACTATATACCACAAAATTTCCTGTATCATCCGGAAGAGATAACACAGGTGCTGAACTTAACCTCTTCTTTAGTTCTTGAAAACTTTCCTCACACTTCTCCGTCTAAACGAATTTCACCGATTTCCTAGTCAAATTCGTAAGCGGAGTTGCGATCTTGGAAAAATCCTGAATGAATCTTCTGTAATACCCTGCCAATCCAAGAAACTTCTTACTTTCGACGGTGTCTTTGGCTGATCCTAGTTAATCACAGCTTTGACTTTGGAGGGATCCACCGAAATTCCGTCTCGATTGATCACATGTCCAAGAAATTGTACTCTTTCAATCTAAAATTCACATTTCAAAAACATAGCATACAACTTCTCTCTTCTCAATGTCTCTAATGTCATCCTCAAATGCTCTTCGTGTTCTTCCTTGGTTTTTGAATATACCAAAATGTTATCTATAAATACCATTACGAATTTGTCCAAAAACGGCTTGAACACTCCATTCATTAAGCCCATTAATGCTGCAGGAGCATTCGTTAGACCAAATGACATTACCAGAAATTCATAATGACCGTATCGTGTTCTAAACGTTGTCTTCGATACATCCTCTGGTCTCACCTTCAGTTGATGATAACCACTTCTCAAATCTAACTTTGAAAAATATCTTGCTCCCTTTAACTAATCGAATAGATCGTCAATTCGTGGTAATGGATACCTATTCTTAATCATGACCTTATTCAGTTCTCTATAGTCGATGCAGAGCCGCATTGTCCCATCTTTATTTTTCACAAATAAAACCGGCGCTCCCCAAGGTGATACGCTTGGTTGAATATACTTCTTGTCCAATAATTCTTGTAGTTGGACCATCAATTCTTTCATCTCTACCAGTGCCATTTGGTACGGTGCCTTCGATATTGGGTCCATTACTAGAGCCAAATCGATAACGAATTCAAATGCTCTATCTGGAGGAAGTCCCGGAAAATCATTCAAAAATACGTCTGCGAAATCTCTCACTACTGGTATCTCATCAATTTTTGGGTTCTCTTTACGACTATCGACTATGTAAGCTAGATATCCTACACAGCCTTGTCTTAACAATCTCCTAGCCTGCATCATTGTCAG
This sequence comes from Panax quinquefolius, assembly GCA_020205615.1. Taxonomy (NCBI): domain Eukaryota; kingdom Viridiplantae; phylum Streptophyta; class Magnoliopsida; order Apiales; family Araliaceae; genus Panax; species Panax quinquefolius. The sequence continues at coordinate 59,486,606 of CM035159.1, forward strand.
ACAACTCGCTTGTCTAGGCGACTTGCTACCATAAAACACCACCTTTGACGGAGTCATAACGTTAATACGCTTCTTCTAGCAGTCAATTACCGCCCCTTAATTGGATAACTAATCCATACCCAAAATAACATCAAATTCTCCAAGTCGAATAGGGATAAGATCTACATTCATGATATTACCCTTAATATCTACTCTACAGTTCTTGTGCACATACTTAACAGGGATAATTTCTCTATTCGCAATTTCTATGTTCATGGGGTATTCTAACTCGTCCTTAAGAAATTCTAAGTTCTTAGCAAAGTCATCGGATATAAATGAACAAGTAGCACCCGAATCAAATAACATATAAACATTAACTTTATTGATCGGAATGATACCTGACACCACATCGCGAGACTGCATTGCGTCTTGCACTGTCATGTTGAATGTTCTGGCTGTTGGTCGGTTGGTTGCGGTTGGTGCTGTGATTGTCAGAGTGCTTCCACCAGTATTTCCTATGTTTCCTCCTGAACTCGTCCCTCCCGATTCCTTCTTAGGACAATCTCTTGCAAGATTGTCCTTTGATCCACTTGTGAAACAGGCACCCTTCTTTGGGTTCGGATAGTTAGGTGCTATGTGGCCTTCCTGACCACAATTATAGCAAACTCGTTTCCCCTTCAGACAAACTCCCAAATGCGTTTTTCTGCAGGTTGGGCACGATTCAATCTTCTTCTTCTGCCCTCCCTATTGACTTCCGGCCGACAAATTTTCAGACCACTTCCTCTTTTGATTGTGATTACCCCCAGTGCTACTCCCACCAGTCTTGTTATTACCTTCCTTCTCACTCTTCTTCTTCTTTTGCTCCTGATTATACTTCATTACTGCATCACTTTCAACCTCAGCAAGTATGGCCTTCTCTAACACTCCCGCAAAAGTGTTCAGTTGGAACATTGACACTTTGCTATACAACCAGGGCTTCAGTCCCTGCTCAAATCGTCTTGCCTTTCTCTCATTAGTGTGCACTTGGCATGTGGCGAACCTAGCCAACTCGTTAAACCTTTCAGCATAATCAGCTACTGACATATTCCCTTATTTTAACTTTAGAAACTGAACCTCCATCTGATTTTGCGAACTAGTCGGAAAATACATCTCGAAGAACATCTCTTTGAATCTCTCCTAGGATATTACACCTTCACCTCCTCTCACTTTGTTTGCCTGCCACCAATAGCTGGCTTCGGACTTTAACATAATTGTTGCATACGGGGTTTTCTGGTCTTCCCTTACTTTAGCAACATCGAACACCTTCTTCATCTCCATAACCCAGGTCTGAGCCTCGATTGGGTTTATGGAACCCTTAAACTCTGACGATCCCACCGCCTTGAAGTCCTTAAACGAGGTGTTTGGTGGAGCTTGTGGTTGATTATTAAGTGCTCCAGCTAAAAGGTTCACCAATTGCTGAACGGGGTTAGCATTGGCGTTGTTGTTATTATTTGTTGACCCTTCTTGGGCTTGCTGATGATTTTGTCTTCTTCTAGGCGGCATATTTCGTTTAAGAAAATACGCTTATTATGTTTTTATTAAATCTCTTAAACATTTAAGACTTAACTAAAACATTTAATCATAACTCACTTAACACATCAATTAAAATAAACTTTGACATTCTCATTAAATTCAAAAGTTTTAACATCATAAGATAACGTCACTGCTATTTACATCAACTATCCCGAGATAAGAAATCTACAGGATTTAAAACATCAACATATTCCTTTATTTATGAACATATCGAAATTTACATCATTAACTATCAAATAGTTTTCACATATTTAAACTAATACTATCACTGTTTGTTAAGGCGCTGGATGGCCTTGCTATGTTCCTCCTCCATGATGCGAGACATCGTTCTGCGATCTAGCATATATGATGGTAGATCCTCAAACTGGATTGGATACTTCCTAACTCGGTCTTGGACCGCATCCATTGCATTTTGTAGTGTAGAGTACGTCTCCTCAAGTTTAGCCTTCTTCGCACGGCGATCATCTTCTGCACGATTAGCACGCCGTGACTCTCGTACCCAGCCCTCCTCTGCTATGGCAAGCCTCTCTGAGCTCTCCTTCAGATCCTTCTTCAACTTTACTATCTCTGCGGACATATCCTGGGTCTGACCCTTCTCGTGAACCAGATCCCACTCCATGTTTCCTAAACGTGTGTGAAGAGTCACAATCTCTCTATCCTCTCGCTTCAATAGTAATCGCTAACTAATTGCTTTGCTTTCGGTTAGATCCCGAATAGTATCCTGCAACTCTACATTATGATCATAGAGTGCATCATACATCTCTGCATCAATGGAGTTCGGTGGGAACTCCTCTTGTTCCTCTTCTTCCTCAAGATCCTCCTCTAGATCACTCTCAGGCTCATGCTCCTGACCAACAACGGTGATCAAAGCAGATGGCTCTCTCTGCACCAGCTGTTCCCTGACGACATGAATGTCTCGGGCCTCCTCCTCTGTAGGTACTCGGGGTTCCTCCTCCCCAGCTTGACTAGCTCCTCCAACATCCGACATCCTGAAAACAAAATTTTAAGTTTTAGTTACTAATCCGTGCTAGCGAACACATAGATTAACACATAAGCACATAAAGTTTTTTATTATCTTCAATGAATTCAGAAATTCATTTCTTAGAACTCGATAAAAGTTTACCATCACTATGTTCTTGATCTCCTATAAGGCTACTACCTAAGGTTGTTTCCCCCACCTAAGGTTCATAACCTTACAGCTTTGATATCAACCTGTGACACCCCCAAATCCGGTACTTCCATTTCCACAGGATTTGGTGTTCACTGTACAAACATCATCTATCTATCTACTCATAAATAATTGCAAACCATGCAATAGATAGAAATAAATAATAAATCTCTCCCTTATGGGGTTACATCAACTGCATAATAAATAAATTCCCAGGTTACTCTAACCTTAAATCATCTGTGCGGAAACATAAACAAATAAGTCTTAAATAACATCAATTCTAAATATCATTACATAACCACATAAATAATCAGTCTTCATTACTTGCTAATCTTGCCTTTTCCCTTACTAGTGGAAGGTTAAATTCGCTCTTTCGTTCTTAACTGCAATGTTATTATTACGCAAGAGTGAGCACGATTGCCCACAAGTATAACAATATAACAATGAATAATAACATGTGAGAGAAATAATAACTTTTGATATAAAGCTCAACTTTTGAATCAAGAATGAATAACAAGAATCAAAAGAAATTCTGAGGGTCATAAGACCTTGAACTATGTCCTAGGTTGTCAAGTGTTTTACTTGAAACAGATTAACGATCTATAAGACTATGGACTCTTCTTCTCATTTAGGGGGATCGACTCTTAGTACCATCATGTGCATTAATATCTTAACGCTAAAGCGTAAATAATCCCCTATACAAGGTTGTTCATCTCAGGTTTGACATTCGAGTCCGCACCAAAGGAAGTTTGATTTGGATAATTCATCAAGGGATTCTAAAATTTAGAACGCTCATCAACTATGGACTAGTCGAATCAATAAGGGTTCGCTAGTCTAACAAGTTTTAACAGTGAATGAATATTTAACTTGAATAACATCTAAAATGGTATACAATAGAATAATTATTGTATAACAACATCATGCTTGAAGATTAATAAACTTTAATATATAAGACAAGCTTGATCAATAATAATGAGAACTTGCTCAATATCGAAAGATGAATTAATCAACTTATATAACAATAACAAGTAGAGTTAGGAAACTTGCTCAACGAAAGTTTAGGGTAAGAAACTTGCCTCGTGCGTAGATTACACGTTAATAAAACTCGTTCTTTGATTTAGATCCTACATATCATTCATGTTCACAATACCAATCAATTATCACGTAATAAACATCACAAGTTTATTCTTTGGCTAACTCGAGTTCATGACTATACTTAGCTAATTACCCAAAGCGTAGATTAATTTACTAGGAAGTGAATTCCTCCTCCACAAAACTCTGAATTCTCAACTCTCTCTTTGTATCTTTCTCTGAAACACTCTCTGACACTTTCTAGACTTAGGAAAATTAATAAAGAAAAGGAAGGGGAAAACGTATAATAAAGAAGACGTCTGACGAGTTGTGGTCAGTTACCCAGTCATGGGTAACTTCCCTCAACTCCCATTAAGGCCATGTTTGGCTAGCATACTAGGTTTCAAAACCCATTATTTTAATAAAACCTTATCATATAGTTTAAAAAATGTCACATCCATTATAAAATAAATCAAATATCTAGTTTAATTTACTTTAAATAAAATATAATAATTTCTCATTAATACACATAGTCACATAATTCAAATTCTCTTTGATTAATAATGTCAAATTATTAAATCTCTAATTAATAATTAAATTAATTAAAATAACATAGGCTTATTAAATATTTCTTTTAATTCAATAAGCTCACATAATCACATACTTCGAATAATAAAAATTCTCCACATTAAATTAATAAATGTAACACATATAATTAAATTAATCTATCACAACTTCATCAATTAATTATTTAATCTAATAATTAATTCATCGAAAAATATTTATTCAATCCAATAAATATTAAAATTAAATTACAAATTTACGGTTGTCACACCTAACTCCCAAACACCCCTAGCTTTCGATCAATTCTACCTGCAAGAAAGCTATTCTTACATCCTTCCCAAAAGCCCCAAGCCAGTGCACGCAGACAAAGGGGGCAGAATCAAACTAGGGTTTGCAACTCAAGTTATTTTTGTTGGATTTCATTTAAGCAAAAATATTTTTGGTTTTATTGTGGTTTTGTGCAATTCTTGTTATCTGTTTGTGTGATTTCCACTGACAGAAATTGGGTTAGAGCACTGCTAGCAAAGGCTGTCCAAGTTTGGTATTAAGAACACACACAAGGTGTTTGAGAAATTTTCTGAACCAAACAGTTGACTGAATTGGGCTATCTGCACTAAGTTGGGGATTATCTGCACTAAGTTGGGGGAGTGTGTGCTTCAGTTTTCTGCTTGTGTTCATACCAAGTGCTGCAATTTCTGACATGGCACAAAAGAGGCAACACCTTAGTATGGGAGGATCATCGTCCGCAGCACCACCGACGGCATGGGACAACACCAAGTTCATCAATGAGGAGGCCTGGAAAAGGTACAAAAGCTCCTTTGCCACACGAAATTTGATTCCTGAGTGGGGGTTTATGCCGGACAAAAAGGCTGGTGAGCTAACAACCATGATACTTGAACGCAACTGGGTGCATTTCACAAAACCATATGGGTTAGATATTGTATCTGTGGTTCAGGAGTTTTATACAAATGCCAATCCCGAAGGTCCTGCTGTTGTCCATGTTAGGGGGAAGTGTGATGCCCCCAAATTTGGGTCTTTTCCAACCCAACATATGGTGCTACACGGTGCTACAGTTCACTCAAAAATTCAATTGAAATGCCTTAAAAGAATGAATATGTCTTATAAATATTCCAAAACAATACTAACATTCCCCAAGTTCTTTATAACCATTACATTCGTTCTTGTCATAATATTAAATATTATCATTACAAACCTATACTATTACATAAGTAACCTACAGGTTCGCCTTAGCATCTCCTTTATCCTTGTCGAATCCTTTGGTCCGTTTGGTCTAAGCTACATTCATATGGTTCAAGCAAGAGTGAGCATAACAAGCTCAGCAAGTACAACAATTTCTTTTAAACTACATGCTTGAAACATAGGAATCGTATATCTTCAGTAATTGGATAATAGTTACGAAGTGCTATCAATAATTCCAAATAGCACTTCTTTTCCTTCAAAACGTTTTACAATAACAATATTCAGTAAAACATCAATCTGGTCCAAGACCATGAGCGTTTCATAATTTCTTTAAAAAGTCCGTAAGTCCGATATATCTTACGAGCACTTCTGGGCGATCAGCCCATAGTACTCTATGTTGATCAACACTACATCCTTTAAACGTGTGTACGTTTAAGTTTTGGCAACCTCACGTGCCCATCGAATAATCGATGAAAAATACATTTGTTTATTCATACTCAGGCTTTCCTTGAATCCGTACCAAATAATTGGCGTAGGATAGCGTTATCAATTCTATATTGAAAGACTTGCAAATAAATCAATCAATCTTCAAGATTAGTCTAGCCGAGGTAAAACTGGCATTGACATTTTCATAAAATAATCCATGCGTCTTATAACATGAATCACTGAAAACCTAGCTAACACTAAGGTTAAACAAGCGTTTAAGAAAATCTTGCCTTCAGCGTCTGCTACAGTAAAATTACATTTCCTTTCAGTCTTTACAGTCTCTACAATACATAACCACATAACATACCACATTAGGTCATTAATGAACATGCATGGTTCCTAATGAATCTTACCCTTATTCTCAATCTAATCATGTATTAGATTTATTATTATTGGTTCTGGCTTGCCATTATCTTTTACATCATTCTTACCAACTTCTTTCTCTTCTATATCTTACGTGAATTTACTTCATTAATAGAACTTGTTTCTAGTTAGTCATCCTTCCTCACGGCTTACTAACATTCTTACATTATTAATTGAAACTCGAACATTAAGTACACTTATTGCATACCGTTCAAGTTCACGTATTACTTAACAACTATAAGTTGTAACTCTCAACGTTAAAGTCATCATCATTATACAATACATTTCACTTTCTTATACTTTACATTCTTTGTTTAATTATTCATTAAACAACATTAAATTCCTAAAGTCATCACTATAAAAGTGATTTAGGAAAGGTCTTATTATGTTCATTAACCAATTATATGTCCCATACTTGTCTTGCAACCCATTGGGTTCAAAAACAACTTGGTCAAAAAAAAATCCATCTTTGGGCCCATAACACAGCATCCCTTGTACTAGTAAAGCACTACTGGCGCCACTTTCCAAAGACTCCGTCTCTATTGTGCATGGTGTCATGGGCTGAGCGTTATGCCTTCGAGTAATAGCTGCAAAGACGACTCTGCAGTGTCCACTTCCTTCATCATCTTTATGCCACAATGACATACATTTTGCCTTCGATCGCGGCTGTGGCGCCATCCTCAAACACTGTAAAAACTTTGATAGATAACTTTTTATGTGAGATTCCCAGGCTTATAACTTCTTTGTTATAAGTCTGAATTGGCTCGTTCAAGAGCCTACGGTTCATAAATTAGATACTTTACATGTTCATGCAAGAATTTTATCTATTTGACTTTTTAAACAAAAAATTCACTTATTAGTCCACTTTTAACAGAAACAATAAACGTTCATGAACGTTCAAAGCTCGTTTCTTCGTTCTAAGTCAGAATTTGGTCATTCTCGAGTCCGTAACTCTATAATGCCAAATAAGACTTGTCTCTATTGAAAACTAATGTTTCCAAGCTCAATATCAAAATTCGACTTCCATTCCGAGAATTTCATGAATTCGACGATTAACGTCCAATCGTGTGAATTCCGGCATAACTTCGTTTCTTATGATTTGTTCATCATTTCAAATGGATTCAATCCATCATACTAACATCTTAACATATATAATTCATTAACTTATTTACATGATAGGTTATTACTTATTCTTCATAAGTTTAGAATTTATAAAAATATAAACTACTTATGATTTCATTTCACATGACTTATTATAGATTAAGTCTTTTAACCACCATTCTTGCTCCTTATTATCATATAATCTTATTAAGGTAAACATATGAGTAGTTCATCTAAGTTCCTCATAAGTTCATAACTTAATTAAGTTTCAATTACTTATTCATGACTTATACGACTTAAGTCCATTGATTAATCATTCTTATCATTTCTTAGCATACATGTTCTACCACTACCCACTTCTTTAACAATGGAAGAGAAAGAGATTCATGGTTTAAGTTCTTACTCGTGATAATCACTTGGTTAATCTTTAATCTCCTTCTTGCTTCTTGAATTCTCAAAGACTAACTTGTTCTAGCTTTTGTAGCTTTTTCTCTCTAACCAATAAGCTATAAGTTATTGGATGAAAATCTAACAACTAACAAATGAGCTAGCAAGCTTCCTATTTATAGGAAAACCAAAGTGAGGGCATAAGGGTCATTAATCCAACCCACCTCCTTAATCACCTCCTTACTATTCATTACCTAGACCTTAAGTTAACTTGGCCTCCACATTTACTTAACTCTTAAGTATACTTGCTTAACACATAGCTTATCCTTTACTTGCTCACCAAATTAATTACTTGGCCATCACAACACTTAGCCATTAAGTTACTTGATTATCACATATAAGCACTTTGCTTGCTCATCACATTTCTTTGCCATCAAGTCTACTTAACTTATCCTTTGCTTAACACTTTAGTCTACTTGCTCATCACACTTATTTCTTGCCCACCAAGATCACCCATGTGATCATGGGTTGCCCCATGGATCCTCCTAATCCATTGGATTAATAGTTTGGGCTTAAGGTTTAATTAACCTAACTTATACATTGGGCTTGCATTAACAATTCTTTGGACTTTACCAATAGCTTGCATTGGGCTTGCACATTAATCCCTATTGGACTTACCCATTTCTATACTTGGGTCTTATCAATTCTCATTGGACTTTACAATGTTCTACACAATCCTATAAGTCAAATTAATTTAACTTAAAGCCTTATAACGTATAATTTATGTATTCATCTCATATTCCCACCCGTATACTTATTCATATATGACATACTGTGCTTCATTCATACTCGTATAACACTTCATATTATACTCGTATTCCTTACCTCGTACAATACCTACATATTATACGATCATTGCTTTAATTCATTATACACATTTAAATTTCTTCTAGGAAATCACTTTCCCTAACCGTTAGATTTTAAGTCCGCAGGTGAAAAATTGTGTTTGCCATAACTGAAATATTATCAGATATTCTATCTCGCCACGATATTCTATCATTACGTATTTCTCGGAAGTTCAAAAATAATTCCCGAGCAGAAATGCGTGAATAGTGTTTTTCAGAGAATTTCTCGGAAAGCTTTTATTTTCGTCTTGGAAATTAATCAAACACTTTAATTCTACCACGTAGCCAGAATACTATGATGTTCTAACATGCTTAGGTCATCGAACGACCTTCAAATAGCTTACTCCCATGAATAATCAATTAAATTTATTTAATCCACATAATCAAATAAAAATTTAATTCTCAAAAAAAATTGAATTTTCTGGGGCGTTGCAGGAAGTTTGTGTCTTTTGGAAGCCTAGCCATCAATGCACTATTTGCGGCACCCAATTATCAGGGCAGGGGCTATCTGGAGCCGGGACTTCGCATCTATAATCTCGAGGATATCATTAGGAGGCTCTGCAAGCCTAGGACTATATGGAAGACTAATTACTATACGGGTGAAAAGACCAGTTTCCCGTCTTCAGCACTCAATCGCTATGGGAAGGCGTGGTTCAGCTTTATTTGTGACAACATGATCCCGACCCGTCACTTGAGCGACGTGACTAAGGATAGGGCGATTCTGTTATTCACCATTGTCACGGGTCTGCATGTAGGTATTAGAGTTCTTATTCACAAGTCAATTCTGAAGGCAATCAAGAGTAACGTCATTGCAGGACTTCCACATCCATCATTGATCACCCGCTTGTGAAAGTAAACATGTATTCAATGGGGGCCAGAGGAGATAGCCTTGCCACCTGTGGCAGTCATTAACCATCCGACCATCGCCCGCTACAATGTGTGGGACGAGGCAGATTCTCATGTCAGAGGCAAAGGATACGGGCAACCTACCGGACCACCTACCGTGCCACCTCCCACAGTAGAGGTCGAGCCCTCGTAGCCTCCAGACGCAGGCCCAGCTGCACAGGGACTACTAGCTGACATCATGGCATCCCTCACCTTGCAGCATCAAAAGCACGACGCCGAGGCTCGAAGACAACAGAGGCACATTGCAGCAGTGGCGCAGAGGCAGGACATAGCTATACAGTACTAGGCTGAGCTGGTGAACACCATGCAGAGCATATACACCAATTATTGTGGCGAGAACGCTGAGTTCATGCCATACCAGTTCCCAGAGCCTCTTGTCTTCCCACCATACCCTCCACCATCACCGCCCACCGAAGCTGATGAGGACGATGATGATGCTGAGTGAGCAATCTTCAGGGAAGCTCTCTTATATACGATTGATCTATGTTTAGTAATGAGGGCATTTCTCACCTTAAGTTTGGGGGTGTTAAGGCCTATTATCTTGTTATTTCTGTCTATTGCCATGTTAGGTTGCATATTTAGTACTTTGCTTTTGTTTTTCAGTATTGTGGTGTAGTCGTTTTGAACTACGGGATTATGTTTTGGATTTTTATTATTATGGATGCCATGAACTATTTTTGGTAATTATTTATTAATGCTTTGATTATTATCAGCATGCTTTGATTATTATCAAAATGGCTTTTTACCATATTTTAAGCTGCTATTAAGCAAGGGTGTTATATTTATCATTATTTTTTTTTTATTGTGGCTAATGACAAGCGCCAAATGATTTTGTCTCTCTTAGAGTCATATCAAGCATGTATGAACTAGGGGTTTGTTTAGTTGATAAGTTGAGACTGTTATTGATCTGTCCTTCTAGCAAGCACCGACCAACTGTGTTAACTAGTTCTTTTTCAAATTTAGTTCGCGTGTTTGTTGCTTTTAGAGTTTGTTCACTCTTATATACTTTCATTTTTACAAGGTAATAATAGACTTAGACGTTTATACAGTTTTGGATCTTGGATTTTGGCATGTTGACATATATATAAAAAAAAGTAACAAAGGAATAAAAAAAGATATAAAGATTGAATATCGAAAGTCTTGCAGTGGGTCGAGATGAAGCGTAAAACGCACTCACCCATAAATGCAGGACCGATATTAAGATGGAGCATAAAATGCACTCGCCTAATAATCTTCGATTTTTGTAAAGTCTAATTCGGCTTGTGTTAATTACGTGGCCTTTGCTGCTCGAGTTACTAGATTCTTAGGGGTGTTCTACACCTAGTGCCCTAAAGTCGTCTGGCTTGGGAGTCACTGAACAAAAGCTCATTAATGGGTAGTTTTGAATAGCCTAAGGTAATTAAGGACTGTCCGAGTTAGATTTTACTTTCTTCATGCTAGAACCTTGTGATCCTTTCCTGCACTTGTGTCTTATTCTTAATGCTTGTTGAATGTTTAAGTTACGTAGTGTGCATATTAGTATTAACAATCGACTGTGAAAACTTATTTTAGCTATGATTAGTTAGGATGGTTGGTCTCCACACACACATATAGAATGGATCGAATACAATCTTATACTTGACATAGAATGAGCCCTTAATTATATATCTGTGTTTGCCTTGTTCTCTGGGAGTAGCTATGATTGAGATTTGTATCCACGATGCTAGCATATAGTTTTATATTTCTTTCGCATATTAATTTACTATTGTTATTTTTGTGTTAGACAGTTTGCTCGAGGACAAACAAAGACTTAAGTTTTGAGGTATTTGATGAGTGGGATTTATACCCGCGAATCGGATACTTTATGACTTAAATAGTTGTCTGATCTCGTAGATTTTATATAGTTTTATATGATTATAGTGTTATTATACTTAACTGATGCAATGCAGGGCTTATTAGGTCTTTCCAAAGCTTTCAGGGACAAAACGGCCATTTTGCATGTAGTCGCGCTGCGGCGCCAATGTCTAGTGTTATTCTCGCACCGCGGCGCCGTCCCCTGGTCCTTACTGATGTCACTTTGGCACTACAGCGCCACTGATACTTCTTAGCCTCGCATTACAGCGCGAGCTCTGATTTTTCCAAGCAAACGTGGCACCGCAGCGCCACCCATGGGTCTATTGCCCAGCGCCGCAACGTGAGCTCCAGTACCTAGGCAGAGAATGCTTGTTTTTGACCTAGCAAAGGGGGGAAATGATATAAAAGGAAAGGAAGCCTCTACATCTAAATATATATCATATAGCAGACATTATACAACATAATATTAGCTTAGTATAGATTAGCTTAGTTCTTTCTCTTCTTTTATACTTTATCTCTCTAGTTCTTAGTTAATGTCTGTAAATATAGATTAGGAAGAAGTTTGGATTTTCCTTGGAGGGACACAAGCAGTGAGCTACACGGATTAGAAAGCTTGATTTGAGTGGAATGTTTGGAGATTGATGGCTTTGACAGAGTTTTCTATTATCCATTTATTTCCTCTAATTTCGTATTCCATAAATGTTGTCTGTATTGCTACTTATATTTTGTTCAATAGCTATGAACTGAGTATTTGCTCTAAGGTTATAATGGAACCCTTTGTTATTTAAATTGACTGTCTTATCTCTTTGGTTGGCACCATGTGATTTGGTTTAATATATTTATGCTTAATGATTCTCGCTAAGATATTAGTGATGATTTTGGTAATTTACATGATATTGAAAGAAGGATTGTAGATTTACACCGTAATATATTAGCATGTTATTATGGGTTTCGACTGCATAAGTTATGCGTAGAATAGACATATATATGTGCGGCACGTGCGACCTATTTAAGAACTTATGCCTAAATCCTTGTTATGATTAATTCGCATAGACATGTGTGGGATTGTATCTAGCTTGGACATTCTTTTCTGTTGTATTCTTTATCGGGTGGATTTGGAAAGGATATGTTTGTGCATACCTCGATAGAGGTGTATGAGCATCTGTGTGTTTTTGTTCAACAAATTGTCGTGACCATTAAGACCAAAGAGAGAAGGGTAGGAAGTTTGATGAAGCATAGCACGCCAGGTGTTCGATAGAATGCCTGTGTGGGCTGAAGTTGTAACCTTAGCTTGTAATTCCTTCGATTACCATTCGTTATCCATTTACTTGCTTTGATAATTAGTTATACTTAGATTAATCACACTTCCATTTATTGTTGTTCGAATAAGACTTTAGAGATACAAAGTCGGTACTTGGTAAATATTAGTGATAGTTCCTCGTGCATTCGACACTTTCCTTATCACTGTATTACTTGTTAGACTGCATATACTTGTGCGTGTTTAGTGATCAATTTTCTGACCAATAGTGACCTTTGATGATATCAAAGTACATAAATTCTGTAACGACCCGAAAATTCGGATCGTCCAGAATTTAAGTTTAAAGAATTAGTTATTAATAAAATGAATTTTTATTAATAATATTATGTGCTATGTGTTTATTAATCGTTCTAAAACCTATGATGATTATAAGTCGGGAGGATTATGGCTACGAGCTAGACTGAACGAGTAATAATTTTCAAGCCAAAAATAAAAAAATTTCGGGAACAAAAATATTTCCGGGGAAAAAGACGAAATAGGCACTATTCACCTGACGAAACCTAAGGGTTAGGGTTTGAATAACCTAAGCCTTTCTGAGAGTTCGGTATGTCGAAATCACATTCTGTCAAAAGATTTGACGATAATATATCTTGAAAAGTTAAGTAAGCCGATAAAAGTTTTTCTCAAAAAACGTGCAGAAATCGGATGAAATAAAAACGACGAAAAGTACTTTTATGTACTTTTCATTCGTTTAGCTACGTTAGGGTAAAACATGAAGGAAAATGATTAACGCCAAAAAGTGTTTTTTAGTTTTTCAACAATCCGAAGAATACGTAAAAGTTAATCAGTAAAGGAAAGATGAAATATCCAAAACTATTTGGATTCCGAGAATCGCAGTTTTTAAAACTGTCGGATGAAAACCCGAACGACGGAACCACGTAACTTAAAGGCTAATTAAACTTAAGGGCTAAGTTAACTTAACACTTAAGTCATTAATAGTAAGGAGGTGTGAATATTAAGGAGGTTAGGGGTGAAATGACTATTTTGCCCTAGCTTTGAAAAATCTATAAATAGGAAGTTTATTTCATTTAAATGGGATTTTGAAAAATCCTACACTAGAGAGAGAGAGAGAGAGAGAATTCGGATGGAGATGGAGAAGGAAGAGCATGAGCATGATTTATCGGATAAAAAATGTTCGTAAAATAGAAAAGCTAGCAAATTGTCGGTTTTGTCTAGCGGAAGAAAAATAAAGAGGAAATGTATTAAAACCTAACTTCTATGTTAGATTTTCTTTAAGTTTTATATGTTTAAAACATAACTTAATGAGAATAAGAAGTATATGATGTTAGTGATGATTTCATATGGTTGAAATCATGAGAAATAAATAAAATAAGAATTTGAAGTTTAGTAAATAAATTTCTTAAGAAAGTATATGATTCGTAATGAATTAGAATGATCCGAGTGGATTATATTAATAAGTAGGTGAAATAAGTAAGGAATAATGTTCTATAACATCAAATTCCAATAAAAAGTGAAATCGTAATCCAAAATATCGATTAAAATGAAGAACGAACGAAGAACACGAAGAACATGCAAAGAACACGAAGAACGTTGTTGATGGACAAATTAAAAACCATCGTAGGATATTTGTTGTTGATGGACAAGTTTAAAACCATTGCGTATAAGTTAGATGCATATTGCTTGGTTAGGAACGGTAGAAACGTTCATGAAGAACAGATTAAAACTTAGCTATAACGAAGTTATGGAAAAAATTTCGTAAAAGATGAACGAAAATTAAAAAGTTAGTAAATGAACCCGAATGTTTAGGATTTCATAAGAATGTAAGAGAACCTAGAAAACGTGGGTCGTGGAATTAAGAACGAACAAATTCCGAGTTCGGATGACCGAATTACGGACGAACGAACGAAGAGCGTTAAAAACGTAAAACGAATGAAGGGTGAAGATCAAGCCAATTGAATGGCACGTTAACAGATTTAGAATGAAGTTCTGTCCAGGGGGTATTGAAGTACGTAAGATAAGGAAGATAATGGCTTTGGAACGACCTCGTTCCGAGTTATAATGAAAGAGTTGTGAGATCAGGAAGTAACATCTCAAAATGAAGTTACCACTTTGAAGAAATTTTCAAAAATTAGGGCTTGGCGCCGCGGCACCAACCATGCCTTGTAAGGTGGTGCTGCAGCGCTAGACCAAGAAGTCAGGTACTGTAAACTCGTGCCGTGGCATGAGAGATTGAAGGGAGAGTGGCGCCGCAGCTCCAGTGTAGAGAAAAAGCCAGAGAAGAGCTTTTAACTGCTCAACTCTTGGGGGAAACGTAAGGGAAGATAAAGAACATAATGTTCAATTAATGTAACCCTTAATCAAGTGTATTAAACCTTTAATGAAGGTTGAACAGAAGGATTAATCAAGATTAAAAGATAGAGAATTTAAGAGGCGGATTACGGAACTGATAACTGGGGACCGTAGTTACGATAAATGAACGTGGAGGATTGCTATGGTTGTGATTCCTTAAACGTTGAGCGATGAGGGTAATGAATAACATTTTGATGTTATGTTATGATAGTGAGAGATAAGTGTAAAGCTTATAGACACTGCAAATGCAACGCTGTTGCGATAAATGAGCGGTCTTAGCATACAACGAACGGTATGGCTTGGATATTAAGAATGACTATTGAACGGTAATAAGATGAATGGAAGCCGAATGTGAGTCGGATGAGAACATTAGAATAAAATATATGCGTTGAACACTTTAATCGACGTGAAGGTTGAGGGTACGCAAATATTAAACGGATAGAACCTACACCCCATGTATGGTTTGACCGTAAGATGATGAAGATCAATGATTAAACCGTGAACAGTAAAGAAGTTGAATTAAAGATAATAATGTTTAATGTAACGAAGCCGAGTTAAGGATTAAAGGGAATGATCGCTCTGAGTATAAAAAAGACTGTATGACTTAGACGATAAAGAGTGAATATTGGGGTATGGCATTTAGTTTCCAGGAAGCCATAAGGAATGAGAAATTAACTTAACGATCATATATTTTAATAGTTCGTATAAGTTAAGATAAGTTAAGTTGTAGTACAATCGTAACCTTTGATGGTTGACATATGGGAGCTGGGCTAAAAATTTCCTTCAGAAAGCGAAGGTATATACAAAATTGGAAACTGATCTAACTCACTGTGTGGGCAGTGTAGATGAGACGGGAACTTGTTTTTTGGTTATTTGAGGGAAACCACTTAGAGTAGCATATGGACTACTAGCAGAGAAGCAATGTGTGCTGAGTCTTAGAGAAGTTATAAGAAGAAGATAAGATGTAAAAAATCAAAGATGATGAACGTAAAAGTAAGACATCTCCGAATGTCATGAAGCCGTAGAACGGTAATGAAAGTGGTCGCGTAAACTTAGGTTACAAGAACGCGAACCCTAAGAAGTAAAGTTAAGCAAACTAATGCATAAGTCAAATATACATGACTAATTAGTGTATGTGTTGTTTTTCTTATGTGCTACATAGGAACTGGAATGAGCAGTTCAGCTTAAGCTGTAGCTATGCGTAAGGCAAGTTTCCTAACTTCATTCATATTTCAAATGAATGATAGTTTCTTGAACTTCTCAGATGTTGAACTTGAGAAGTTCTGTCTATGTGCGAATGTGCGATATTTGTACAAGGTGGTAGAACGTATGAGGCCTTGAGCCACAATTTGAACACTTTGGTGTTTCTATGATATGAAATGTTTTGTGATTGAGCTGTTCAATACAAGTATGTTCTGTTAATACATGAACCGTTATTGATTAAGTCTGTGCTAATGGTTCTAGCCAGACATGATGTGTATGAGAAAGGTAGAGGAATGAAGTATTTGAAAATAAAAATGAATATGGTTTTAAAATGATACGAATCGAGATTATTCCTATTGTTCAAGCTACTTCATAACTTTTGTTCGGTTATCGAAGTTCTAAAGAAATGTTTGAATCTTAAAGTTGTTTGTTCAACTGCTATGACTTGCTGGGTAATTGAATGCTCACACTTGTTTTAAATGAAAAACATTTTTAGCGAACGATGTTAAAAGAACTTAAGGATCCCGTAAAGATCAAGTTGACGGTATCCAGATGAAGTGCCATTCAGAATGTGAATGAGCGAGAAGATCAAGTGAAGACTTGTAATATAGAAATATGAAATTGAACAATAGACTAGTTTAAGAAACTGTTATGTTTCCTTGGTGGCGGATAAAAGTCGCTCTTGTAAGATGAAATGAATAATGTATTTATCATTATTTAATGAAAAAGGTTATAAGGGTTTTAGAACCTGGGATTTGAGAGTATATGTTGTTATATTTATCCATACAATGATGTATGTTTGGAAGAAGATGAGATCGTGACGTACGGAATCCGGGTGTGAAGATAGACCAGATTTTGGGGCGTTACAGATTGGTATCAAAGCTGATAGGTTATAAATCTTCGGTAAGAGTATCTAAGACTATAATCGTAGAGAGAGGGATAAGAAGATCACCACGTGATCATAGTGAATCGTAGTAACAGGTGAGCTATTAAACGATGAATGATTTATAGTACTATGAAGTAGTACAGGAAGAAAAACTCAGATTGAGTTATGAAGGATAGTATATGAATTAAAGAAAATTCGTATTACGTTAAGAGAGATTTAGGAGTTGTAAAATTTCAATTGAGGACTCATGTGATAGCTGAGTTGTATGAACCTTTGTTATGGGTAGAGGTTTGTGCTTGGTGTAACAACTGTTTAGCTTATTATATTGATAATCATTGGAATTGGTCGCGCTGTCAAGATGTATATGACGAGAAGGTGAATCTTTTCTCATGTATATACTTGATAGGTAGAGAACGATAAGGTAGGTGCGAGTTCTTGAAACTCATACTTATGGTACGTTCGTGACTCGTAATGATATGGTAGGTTTTTGAACTTCTCAGCGAATGGATGCTTATGGTCTGTCTGAGATAGTTCTTAAACTTATATTATTGTAGAAAGTTCCTGAACTCATAATGTGTGGTAAGTTGATGGACTGTACTAAGGTAGAGGGATGTTTAGACTGAAAATAAGTTATTTTCAGTAGGCTTAGTATTGAAGGTGCTAGAGAAGATTAAGTATTGTCGCAATAAGACAATGAAGGAAGATGGAGAATAGGATATTCCAAGTCATCTAGCTATGCTAGATTTCGAAGTTTATTAAAATCGTGCTTATGTGTTCATATTTTGAAAATGAAAGAATTGGTTCAACTTTCGGAATCAATAGATTTTTAAAAGAACTATTCTTGGTATGTGTACGCTAATTGTTTCGGCTAGACAAAAATTGATTTGAAATATCAAAATAAATTTTATATCATCAGTGCATTTGATGCAAGGATGGTAAAAGGACGGAGTTATTAATGCAATTGAACCTAGTGTTGGATGTGATCTTAGGATCAACAACCCGCTATGGTATGATGTATAATGACGAAGTCACAAACTGACGAAGTCTTCAACGTACTATGAAAAGTACGGTATCATGACGTCATAAAACATTTTGATGTATTGCGAAAAGAATTTACAGAAGTAGTCGATGTCAATTGAGTTGACTAGACGAATGTTTCACGTTGATATCCAATTTATTGGTATGGTCTAAGCTACTTGATTCGGCAAGACAAATGGTATGTCATGTTTAAAAGAAAATCGAGCTTTCTTTGAAGAAGTTGTGCCAAACCAAATTGTTTTGGTGCGGAATCTAATAATTTAGTATGAGGTGAACATATCCCAAAATGGGGTATACGATGGGTAAGAGGTAGTTTGCTTTCTTTGTGATTGTAAACTAACCGTGGAAGAAAGGTTACATCGTCATGCTATTAAACCTAGTAAGAGTTCATGGTCGATTTGACCCTTCAGCAAAAGTATGAAATATTTTAAAGGAATTCTTATATTCCTCATTGTTCATTCTACTTCTTTGAAGAGAAGTTGAGAAAATGGGTAGGCTAAAATTTCGAGGATGAAATTCTGTGAAGAAGGGGTGAATGTGATGACTCGGGTATGGGTATGGTTTTAAGAAATTTCGAGGAAGAAATTTTTATAAGAGGGGAAGAGTGTAACGACCCGAAAATTCGGATCGTCCAGAATTTAAGTTTAAAGAATTAGTTATTAATAAAATGAATTTTTATTAATAATATAATGTGCTATATGTTTATTAATCATTCTAGAACCTAGGATGATTATAAGTCGGGAGGATTCTGGCTACGAGCTAGACTGAACGAGTGATAATTTTCTAGACAAAAATAAAAATTTTCCAGGAACAAAAATATTTCCGGGGAAAAAGACGAAATAGGCACTATTCACCTGACGAAGCCTAAGGGTTAGGGTTTGAATAACCTAAGCCTTTCTGAGAGTTCGGTATGTCGAAATGACATTCCGTCAAAACATTTGACGATAATATATCTTGAAAAGTTAAGTAAGTCGATAAAAGTTTTTCTCGAAAAACGTGCGGAAATCGGATGAAATAAAAACGACGAAAAGTACTTTTATGTACTTTTCATTCGTTTAGCTACGTTAGGGTAAGACGTGAACGAAAATGCTTAATGCCAAAAAGTGTTTTTCAGTTTTTCAGAAATTCAAAGAATACGTAAAAGTTAATCGGTAAAGGAAAGATGAAATATCCAAAAATATTTGGATTAGAAAATCATAGCTTTTAAAACCGCTTGACGAAAACCCGAATGACGGAACCACGTAACTTAAAGGCTAAGTAGACGTAAGGGCTAAGTTAACTTAACACTTAAGTCATGAATAGTAAGGAGGTGTGAATAGTAAGGAGGTTAGGGGTGAAATGACTATTTTGCCCTAGCTTTGAAAAATCTATAAATATGAAGCTTATTTCATTTAAATGGGATTTTGACAAAATCCTACACTAGAGAGAGAGAGAGAGAATTCAGATGGAGAGGGAGAAGGAAGAGCATGAGCATGATTGATCGGATAAAAAATGTTCGTAAAATAGAAAAGCTAGCAAATCGCCGATTTTGTCTAGCGGAAGAAAAATAAAGAGGAAAGGTATTAAAACCTAACATCTATGTTAGTTTTTCTTTAAGTTTTATATGTTTAAAACATAACTTAATGAGAATAAGAAGTATATGATGTTAGTGATGATTTCATATGGTTGAAATCATGAGAAATAAAGAAAATAAGAATTTAAAGTTTAGTAAATAAATTTCTTAAGGAAGTATAAGATTCGTAATGAATTAGAATGATCCGAGTGGATTATATGAATAAGTAGGTGAAATAAGTAAGGACTGATGTTCTATAACATCAAATTCCAATAAAAAGTGAAATCGTAATCCAAAATATCGATTAAAATGAAGAACGAAAGAAGAACACGAAGAACGTTGTTGATGGACAAATTTAAAACCATCGTAGGATATTTGTTGTTGATGGACAAGTTTAAAACCATCGCGTATAAGTTAGATGCATATTTATTGGTTAAGAACGATTGAAATGTTAATGAATAACGGATTAAAACTTAGCTAAAACGAAGTTATGGCAAAAATTTTATAAAAGACGAACGAAAATTAGAACGTTAGTAAATGAACCCGAACGTGTAGGGTTTCATAAGAATGTAAGAGAACATAGAAAATGTGAGTCATGGACTCAAGAACGAACAAATTCCGAGTTTGGATGACCAAATTACAAACAAACGAACGAAGAGCGTTAAAAACATAAAACGAATGAAGGGTGAAGATCAAGCCAATTGAATGGCATGTTAATGGATTTAGAACGAAGTTCTGTCTGGGGGGTATTGAAGTACATAAGATAAGGAAGAGAATTTCTTTAGAACGACCTCGTTTCGAGTTATAATGAAAGAGTTGTGAGATCAGGAAGTAGCATCTCAAAATGAAGTTAACACTTAGAAGAAATTTTCAAGAATTAGGGCTTGGCGCCGCGGCGCCAACCATGCTTTGTAAGGTAAATACTGCAGACTGCTGTGAAGTCAGGTGCATCGCAAACTCACGCCTCGGTGTGAAAAGAAAAGGAGAGTGGCAGTTGGCGCGGTGTAGGGAAAAAGCCAGAGAAGAGCTTTTAACTTCTCAACTCTTGGGGGAAACATAAGGGATGATAAAGAACATAATGTTCAATTAATGTAACCCTAAATTAAGTTTATTAAACCTTTAATGAAGGTTGAATAGAAGGATTAATCAAGATTAAAAGATAGAAAATTTTAGAGGCGGATTACGGAACCGATAACCGGGGACCGTAGTTAAGATAAACGAACGTGGAGGATTGCTATGGTTGTGATTCCTTAAATGTTGAGCGATGAGGGTAATGAATAACATTTTGATGTTATGTCATAATAGTGAGAGATAAGTGTAAAGCGTATAGACGCTGCAAATGCAACGCTATTGCGATAAACGAGCGGTCTGAGCATACAACGAACGGTATGTCTTGGACATTAAGAAAGACTATTGAACGGTAATAAGATTAATGGAAGCCGAATGTGAGTCGGATGAGAACGTTAGAATAAAATGTATGCGTTGAACCCTTTAACCGGCGTAAAGGTTGAGGGTACGCAAATATTAAACGGATAAAACCTACACCCCGTGTATGGTTTGACTGTAAGATGATGAAGATCAATGATTAAACCGTGAACGGTAAAGAAGTTGAATTAAAGATAATAACGTTTAACATAACGAAGCCTAGTTAAGGATTAAAGGGAATGATCACTCTGAGTATACAAAAGACTGTATGACTTAGACGATAAAGAGTGAATACTGAGGTATGACATTTAGTTGCCAGGAAGCCATAAGGAATGAGAAATTAACTTAACGATCATATAGTTTAATAGTTCGTATAAGTTAAGATAAGTTAAGTTGTAGTACAATCGTAACCTTTGATGGTTGACATATGGGAGTTGGGCTAAATAATTCCTTCAGAGAGCGAAGGTATATACAAAACTAGCAACCGATCCAACTTACTGTGTGGGCAGTGTAGATGAGACGGGAACTTGTTTGTTGGTTGTTTGTGGGAAACCACTCAGAGTAGCATATGGACTACTAGTAGAGAAGCGATGTGTGCTGAGTCTTAGAGAAGTTTTAAGAAGAAGATAAGATGCAAAACATCAAAGATGATGAACGTAAAAGTAAGACATCTCCAAATGTCATGAAGCCGTAGAACGGTAATGAAAGTGGACGCGTAAACTTAGGTTATAAGAACGTGAACCCTAAGTAGTAAAGTTAAGCAAACTAATACATAAGTCAAATATACATGACTAATTAGTGTATGTGTTATTTTTCTTATGTGCTACATAGGAACTGGAATGAGCAGTTCAGCCTAAGCTGTAGCTGTATGTAAGGCAAGTTTCCTAACTTCATTCATATTTCAAATGAATGCTAGTTTCTTGAACTTCTCAAATGTTGAACTTGAGATGTTCTGTCTATGTGCGAATGTGCGATATTTGTACAAGGTGGTAGAACGTATGAGGCCTTGAGCCACAATTTGAACACTTCGGTGTTTCTATGATATGAAATGTTTTGTGATTGAGCTGTTCAATATAAGTATGTTCTATTTATACATGAACCGTTATTGATTAAGTATGTGCTAATGATTCTAGCCAGACATGATGTGTATGAGAAAAGTAAAAGAATGAAAGTATTTGAAAAACAAATGAATATGGTTTCAAAATGATAGGAATCGAGATTATTCCTATTTTTCAAGCTGTTTCATAACTTTTGTTCAGTTATCGAAGTTCTAAAGAAATGTTTGAATCTTAAAGTTGTTTGTTCAACTGCTATGACTTGCTGGGCAATTGAATGCTCATACTTGCTTTAAATGAAAAAAATTTTCAGCGAACGATGTTAGAAGAACTTAAGGATCCCGTAAACATCAAGCTGACGATATCCAGATGAAATGCCATTCAGAATGTGAATGAGCGAGAAGATCAAGTGAAGACTTGTAATATAGAAATATGAAATTGAACTATAGACTAGTTTAAGAAACTGTTATGTATCCTTGGTGGCGGATAAAAGTCACTCTTGTAAGATGAAATGAATAATGTATTTGTAAGACCCCAAATTATTAATAAATGAAATTTATTTTCCTCTATTTATTATTTTGAAATGGTAAGGGTTGATTTGATTAATGTAGATAGTTATGGGTAAAATACGCAAATATTTCGAATAAGCAAGTGGTTATAAAATATTCATTATTGTCGGAGAATATTCGTTTGGTCGTGGAATATTCGTACTGTCGGGGAATATTCGTACGACGACGCAGTCTTTTGTGGGCCCCATAACGGAAAGCGATTGGATGAAGAAAACGACAAATATAAGTTGTTTATAAATAACTACATGGCGTAGTTATTACTGAATTATCTTTGTTGGAATACCGGTGGTTAAAACACACTAATCTGGCGTTGTTGAGAAAGTAGCACAGTATTGCACCAATTATTGATTCTTACGTAAGAAGGCACTACTCAATAATTATTACGATAATTATTATTCAAAGATTTTATTTTATTGATTCAATAATTGTTCGTTGATATTTTATATTGTTGTTGTTTCAATAATTGTCATTACACAATATTTTTTATTATCTAGAGCAATAATTCATATTATCTGAATAATATTATTAGAAAACATTATTGGCAATGTCTAGAAAGTTACATCTAAGGAGAGGTTTGGTCACCTAATTGCAGCCAAGAGAAGGAGAAATTCTTATTCGAAAGCCCCTCTTTCTGAGACTACCTGGTTGCCAGAGATTGTGATTTCGTAATATTATTTGTGAATAATTAATTATTGATTTATATGATGAGGAAAATATTGATTTTATATGGATATAGATGGAGAAAATTTTTAATGTGACAATTGTTGAAAATTAATATTTTATCTTTTTACGATAAAATAATTCATTTAAATATATTATTTTAATAATATATTAACGGTGATATTTTATAATGAATGAATGGGATATATGAGTATATGAGGAGGAAGAGTATTTTGTGGCAATAAATGTTTAACACATATTTTGTGTGTTGGTGGACACAATTATTAATAGAAATTTGATTATAACTTTGTAAAATTGCCCGTTTATGGATTTGGTCAATTTACATTTGGAATTTGGAAAAACTTTCTTACGTAAAGTTGTAGAGAATTGAATTTCCTATAACAAGTTGCAAGATTCGAATTTTCTGATAAAAGGGCTATTTATTATGAATTATTGAAGTTCAAGCTCAAAATAATTGATTTTGGAAGTTTAAAATAATTTAAATAAGAAAACGTTTTTTATTACTTTTTCTAGAAGGTTGGCATGTGGGAAATGTTAGAGCTGATTTCCAAAGAAGCGCAGGAAAATTTATTATTAATAATATATTATATTAAATTTTACGCTTTGGTGTTCTAAGCAATTTCCTATAAATAGGGTGCTTAGGTTAGAATTGAAAATCACATCGTAAACTGAAGTTTTCTCTATTTTCTCTCGATATATTGAGCGTATTCTTGTGAGTATACTTTGAGTATTGCTACTCTACGGTGCAAGTTCAAGTCATAGCCTATATATCCAGGTGTTTCAACTAGAAGTCTTGTCTTTCGAGGTAAGGGATGTTATTTTCTTCTCAAATGATATTATTTCTTCAATATCATTATCTTTGAAATATTGGTTGGAACTTTTATCAAATTTGGAACTTTTTCATGTCGGGGTTACTATTCATGAGTTACTATTCACGAGTTACTATTCATGAGTTACTATTCACGAGTTCCTATTCACGAAAGTACTATTCATGAAGCGTAAAGATGTTTTTTTGTGGAATTTCTATCTTTTGGTGTCTGAGTTACTACTATTCACGATATACGGCACTATTCACGTATAATGATACTATTCACGAATCACGACACTATTCATAGAAAAATGAAAATTTTTCTTTTCATCTAAAATATCTATTACGGATACTAGCTTTGATTGTATCCATGTTTTGATCATTCTTGAATTTTACACCCCTATGATTATTTTTGAGGTATTTTTGGGCGTGGATAAAACAAAGTACTAATCCTTAATCCTTAATCCTTGTCATTTAGTTTTTCCTTTGGATTCGTTTCTTTAAAAATATTTTTCATCATCTTCGGTCTTAAATGATGATATTATGGAATATCTTTGCTTTTGTAGTAAAAGATGAATGATTCTGAAGAATATCTTTGGCACGTAGTACAAAGATGAGCAGTGTTTAGATGAACATGATTAATCGATGAATATCTTTGGCTGTAGTGCAAAAGATGAATATTTGATTCGGATGTATGTTGATTGATGTTATAGGGATAAAAGATGAGGCGGCGAACTTTTAAATTCATACATAGAAGATAGTAGTTGCATTCTCTACTTAACTCTTCTAATGAATTATTATTTCCGCTGCGAATATTGGTTTAAAAACTTGTTGTCTAGTGTATTCTATTAGTTTTTTTTTTCCCTGTTGAAGACTAATGATAATTTGTTGTATATTATCTTAGTCATAATAATCTTTACTGGGCTAGTTGAGCTCACCCTTTTCCTTGTTGTTCCATTTTTCTTCTCAGGAGGCGAGAATGTAGCGAGTACTAGTCGGGGTATGGAATGAAGGTTCTAGAGAGAGTTGTTTAGTAGTCCTCACCATTTTTGTAAAATAATGTATCAATAATTATGATGGGGATTTATTTGCGTGTGGATATTGTCTAGATGGCAATATCTGTATTTAAACTCATAGTTTATATGTTGTAATAATAAAGTTGTAGTTATTTTGGTCCATGTATTTGGCGACTCAGAATGGGTTGGATGGAATGGACCTATTTTGGGGCGCCACGGTTGGTATCGAGCTTAGGATATGATCTCTGGCAAGGAGATGGGGAATAGAACTAGGAGGGAAAGGCGAGTAAATCCTTCGCGCTAGTGTGTCCTACCTAAGCTTATTTGTTAGTTGGTGGATATATAGGGATATTATTTGATATATTGATTTCCTTAATTAACCCTTGTCTTATGATAGTATTTGAGAATGTCGATCGAGAATATTAACATGATTGGAGTAAATGAGACCGTGGAGATGCATGTACTTACCAACGAGGAGAGCGTGCAACAGTCGACAATGTACCTCCTGTGAACAACACCATCGGAAAGCGATGATGAACGAGGGATGTTTAGAAGCTTTTTGCATAGTTCATGCAAAATCAAACGAGGGAGACTCGTGTTCAAAATCTGAGAGAAAATGATAGCAATTCACGGATTGTCACACGTGGCAAGTTCAAAGAGTTGGGACCACGAATTTAAGGGAAAGCGAGATCCGATCATGGCGGAAACATGGGTCAAGCAAATTACCAAGTTATTCGATGTCTTGGGATGCATTTGAGGAACGAAGGTTCCATTCGCTACTTTTATGTTCCGTGGCGAAGGCGAGAATCTTTGGTGGGAGTCTCGTGAAGCGTACCCATCTAGTCGCACTCAAAGATGTCATGGGAGACATTTCAGAAGCAGTTCAATGACAAGTACTTTCGAAAGTATTCGTCATATAAAGGAAGTGGAGTTTATTAGACCGAGTAGAATAACGATTTGTCCCAAAGACGATCTGAGCGAAGTTCGCGGAGTTATCCGAGTTTGCACCTCATTTAGTGGAGAATGAGGAACGTATGACGCGAATGTTTACGAGAGGTTTGAAACCCAAGATATCGTCGATATCTCATTTCTCATAAATTTTCTCTCTATTCAGATGTTGTCAACAGGGCTCAGTTGTTAGAGCGAGATAATGAGTACGTTCAACCGAGGGACCATAACCAGGATCATACCGAAGATAGCAGTCATCAGAATAACGATAACCAGCGGAGAAAGAAGAATACGGACAAAGGCGGTAACCACTCTGGTGGTAATCGTGGCCATAAAAATAGAAGAAGCGAATCAGGAGGAGATTTTAAAAAGAGGAGATTTAACAACGACCATGTGAAGACGACAGTACCGGTAGCAATTAGTTCCAAGGGAGGAGAAAGACCACCGGTCGTATGTTACAAATGCGGGAAAGAGGGACATATCAGCCCAAACTGCCCACAACAGTTTAAGGTATGCTATAATTGTGGAAAAGAAGGACATATCGCTCGAGATTGTATGATATCGAAACCCAGTCCAGCGGGAATGGTGACTCAAAAGGATGTCCCAAAAAAGTCAAAGTCAACGGTTCCTGGAAGAGCGTTTGTCGTGACCGGTTAAAATGCGAGGAACCCAAACGAAGTTAGCACGGGTTAGTTAATTATAAATTCTTACGAAGTTTATACCTTACTAGATACCGGTTCTACCCATTCTTTTATCTCTCTTACTTGCGCTCAACGTTTGAACTTGACTCTGGAGAAATTAGACTTTGACCTATCTGTGGAGACTCCATTAGGAGAAACTTTCATTACATCCGTTGTTTAGAAATCTTGCTTGATTCAGGTTGGCACTATCACATTACCTGTTAACCTTATTTCTATAGAGATATTTGCTTTTGATGTGATTTTAAGGTTAACTACTCATTATGCCAAAATTGATTACTTTCGTAAGGTTGTTAGTTTTCATATTCCTAAGCAAACTTTGTTATTCAATTCAAGCAATCAAACCATTGTAGTCAAACATTTTCATATCAAGCCATGAAGTCATTCGTTTATTACGGATGTCAAGTTTTCTTAGTCCATGTTATGGATTTGAATAAAGACACGTCGATTTGAATAATATTCTGTTGTTATTAATTTTTCCCGACGTATTTCTGAAGAATTTCTTGGTTTACTCCCAAAGATCGATATTAAATTTTGTATCGACTTTGAACCCCAGACAAAACTCATTTCTAAAATCTCATATCGAATGGCTCCTATTGAACTTCGTGGAGTTAAAAATTCAACTATAGAATTTGGTACCTGAGCCTTTATCTGTTGACTTCCTTTGTGGAATGCACCGAAGCCAGACTCTCCGTTGGGGACACCATATTCGTGCGATAGTAAATTGATAGGTGTCATTGTAACGTGTTATCCAAGGTTGGGATATGAGTCACAGTTGAGAACAACCTAAATTCAGTAATCGAAATACGTAGCTTTCTAGGCTTAGTTGGTTATTATCGGAGATTCGTTGAAGGATATTCTTGAATCGCTATTCCATTAACTCAGCTGACTCGTAGAGATACAAAATTCGAATGGAGCAAGGAATGTGGGAAGAGCTTCGAAGAACTCAAGAGGAGACTCATTTCAACACATGTTCTAACCATGCCATCTTGGAAAAGCGAACGTGGTAGCTGACGTGTTGAGTAGAAGATCGTATACAAGTACGAGTATGATATTGTCAAAGACTCATTTCGTATAATTTACAAATAATAGAGATGGAGATGAAAACTCTAGGTACCCACGTGATGATATACGAGTATAATCGACTTTAATCGATAAAGTTAAAGCTGTTCAAGCTACACACCGGAGCTGATGAATTTGAAGAAGGAGGTGCAAGAAGTTGTTATTTCAAAAGCGAGAATCAGTGAGGTGAGGAAAGCTCAAACCTTCGATTTATTAATCCATTTGAAATTCTCGATCGAATAGGAACTGTGGCCTATAGACTCATTTTACCGCCAAGTATGACGCGTGTTCATAACGTTTTTCACGTATCGATGTTACGTAAATATGTGGACGACCCGAACTACGTCATTGAGTTAGAACCGGACGAGATAGCTGAAGACTTAACGTACGAGGAGGTACCTGTCAAGATCTTGGATAGGAAAGAACATGTCCTATGTACCGAGGTTATACCACAAGTTAAAGTTTTGTGGAGAAACCATGCTATTGAGGAAATGACTTGGGAGTTGGAAACGGAAATGAAAGCGAGGTATTCTCATCTTTTCGAAACACTAGGTACGTACGTCAATTTCGAGGATAAAATTTCATAAGGAGGGGAGGTTGTAAGACCCCAAATTATTAATAAATGAAATTTATTTTCCTCTATTTATTATTTTGAAATGGTAAGGGTTGATTTGATTAATGTGGATAGTTATGGGTAAAATACGCAAATATTTCGAATAAGCAAGTGGTTATAAAATATTCATTATTGTCGGAGAATATTCGTTTGGTCGTAGAATATTAAATCTTGTCGAGAGAATATTCGATGACGGACAGTAGCGATCTTTTTGTGGGCCCCATAACTGAAAGCGATTGGATAAAGAAAACGACAAATATAAGTTGTTTATAAATAACTGGCGTAGTTATTACTGATTATCATTGTTGGAATACCCTTATGGTTAAAACACACTAATCTCGGCGTTGTTGAACAAGTAGCACACCAGTATTGCACCAATTATTGATTCTTACGTAAGAAGGCACTACTCAATAATTGTTACGGTAATTCTTATTCGATATTTTATTTTATTGATTCAATAATTGTTGCGTTGATATTTTATATTGCTGTTGTTTCAATAATTGTCATTACACAATATTTTTTATTATCGGAGAAATAATTCATATTATCTGAATAATATTATTAGAAAACATTATTGGCAATGTCTAGAAAGTTACATCTAAGGAGAGGTTTGGTCACCTAATTGCTTGCGCCAAGAAGAGAAATTCTTATTGGAAAGCCCCTCTTTCTGAGAAGCTACTTTGGTTGCTAATCTTGTGATTCTCGTAATATTATTTGTGAATAATTAATTATTGATTTATATGATGAGGAAAATATTGATTTTATATGGATATAGATGGAAAAAAATTTTAATGTGACAATTGTTGAAAATTAATATTTTATCTTTTTCTGATAAAATAATTCATTTAAATATATTATTTTAATAATATATTGACGGTGATATTTTTATAATGAATGTGGGATATATGAGTATATGTGGAAGAGTTATTTTGTGGCAATAAATGTTTAACACATATTTTGTGTGTTGGTGGACACAATTATTGACCGAAATTTGATTATAGCCTGTAAAATTGCCCGTTTATGGATTTCGGTCAATTTCTGTTTGGAATTTGGAAAAACTTTCTTCCGTAAAGTTGTAGAGAATTGAATTTCCTATAAAAAATGCGAGATTCGAATTTTCTGATAAAAGGGCTATTTATTATGAATTATTGAAGTTCCGAAGCTCCGAAATTATTGATTTTTGGAAGTTTAAAATAATTTAAATAAGAAAAACGTTTTTTTATTACTTTTTCTAGAAGGTTGGCATGTGGGAAATGTTAGGAGCTGATTTCCAAAGAGGCGTAGGAAAATTTATTATTAATAATATATTATATTAAATTTTCTGCTTTGGTGTTCTAAGCAATTTCTTATAAATAGGGTGCTTAGGTTAGAATTGAAAATCACACCAGAAACTGAAGTTTTCTCTCTATTTCTCTCTCGATATATTGAGCGTATTCTTGTGAGTATACTTTGAGTATTGCTATACTAATTGCAAGTTCAAGTCATAGCCTATATCAAAGTGTTTCAACTAAATCTTGTCTTCGAGGTAAAGGATGTTATTTTTCTTCTCAAATGATATTATTTCTTCAATATCATTATGCTGAAATATTGGTTGGAACTTTTTATCAAATTTGGAACTTTTTCATGTCGGGGTTACTATTCATGAGTTACTATTCACGAGTTACTATTCATGAGTTACTATTCACGAGTTCCTATTCACGAGTACTATTCATGAAGCGTGAAGATGTTTTTTGTGGAATTTCTATCTTTTGGTGTCGGAGTTACTATTCACGTATATGACACTATTCACGAATACGACACTATTCACCGAAAAATGAAAATTTTTCTTTTCATCTAAAATATCTATTCTGGATACTAGCTTTGATTGTATCCATGTTTTGATCTAAGATGTTTTAAGTGGTTCAGAGTACAACTAACTCCTAGTCCACTTCTACTCTACGAGTAGGAAATCCACTAAAGATGCAGGGGTCACTTAGACCAGATCACAAGGAACTATTACACATCTAAATCACTAAGATTCCTTCAAGTCACTTAGACTCAGCAGATGTCACTAAGACATGGTTACTAAGACCAGTTCACTTAGAACTCTTTAAGTCACTTAGACTTGGAACAATGGTCACTAAGACCAGATGAATCACAGTTGAAAGTTGTTGTTTGAGGTGTTGCTTAATTTGCATTGAGCTCAACTACTTAAGACTTAGAAACAAAATAGTTGATTGCTTTTTGTAGAGTAGGACTCTTGTTGCTTTGCCAGAGGTTCAGCTTTGTACTTAGATTTGAATCCTCGTACTCTTTTATAGGATTCCTCAAAATATTCCCGTTGGAAAGTTGACGTTCCTTCATTAAGTGCACTGATCCTTGAAGATTTATGATGTTGACTTGTAAGGCGAATGTGTAAGCTTGCTTCCGGCTCTGACTGGTCACATCAGATTGTAGCTTCGCCTACTACAACAACATGGAGAGGCAAGAATGTGGTATGCTAGACTTAACAATGCTAAGATCCATAACTGGGAGGAGTTGACCCATGCTTTCTTGACTCAGTATAGTTTTTAATCCTAGTTGGCTCTAGATCGTTACCAGATGTCCAGGATTAAGAAACAACGCAACGAATCTTTTCGAGATTATGCTCAAAGGCGGAGAAAGATGGCCGACCAAGTAAATCCTCTCATGGATGAAAACGAAATGGTGATGACGTTCATTAACATCCAAGAAACACCTTATTACGAAAGGATCTTGGCAGGTATTGGCAAACCTTTCTTGAAAATGATCAAGCACGAGGATATGGCAAAAATGAGTTTAAGGTCTGGGAAAATAAAACTCTTCACAACTCTTAAAGATGGTTGAACACCTCCAGGCAAGGAATTATGGAAGTGCTACTAAGAGAAGTTAGAAGAAGAAAGAGGAAGATGTGTCCCGCATTTTATAGGGGCAATTTAGAAGACAAAACAATAATCCCCCAATCCAAATGCGAGAGAAGAGTCTGCCACAACAACAACCCACATTTAACCAAAGCAATAATAAGCGAAGGAAATTCGAGAATAGACAAGATCGGGAATTCACCCCTTTACGTGATTTCCTGGAAGACATATTGGCACTATTGGTTGCCTAAAAGAAGATTATCGACTTAGTTCTGCCATTAGATCTGAAGAGTAGGAGGTATGATCTAAGTAAGCATTTTGCGTATCATTCAAGATCACTAGGACATGATACACAATAAAGTTGGTTATTGAAGCATAAAATTCAGAATTTGATTAAAAATGGCGATATTGTGGTTAAGCAATCCGATCAACCCAATGTTAATATCAATCCTTTGCCATAACATAATACGAAAGGTGTGAACATGATTGAATCAGGAAATGTCAGATTGGACCCAAATCATAAATATATATATATACAAAGAATCGAAGAATACAGCCTAAAGGGATGAGACAAATTTCTTAGGTTGGGAGCATCAAGAAGAAGGCGGAATCATGAAATAAGAGTTAAAAATGATCAGGTATCAAATAAATCAATTGACAGAACTAGTGATACACCAACATCAGCTCACAAGGCAGCTCTTCACTCAACACCAGATATCGAGAGTCAAAGAAAAGGAATAGGTTGGCAGAAGTACGAACCTACATCCTTCAAAAGCAATCCAACTAACTAAAGAGGATCTAAAAAGGTTGAATGAACAAGAAAAATAGACCAACAAAATTGTCAGAGAATCACGTCAATGGAGCTCTAAAGAAAGAAGTCACCTAGAAGGGTAGGAACTTTCGAGTAGGAAAAGAAGGATAAAATAGCATCAATAAAAGACCAAAAATTCATCCCCTCAAACAAATTAAAAGAAGAAGTGCTGCATCTTTTGATGAACAAATGGAAGATTACATATTTGTTGCCCTCTCCAAATTCCATAGTAAAGAGATATAAACCCACCAAGATATGAATCTATCATTCTAACTCGCTTAGACATGCAATCGAAGAGTGTTAGGCTTTGCAACATAAAATTTAGAATCTCATTGAAGATAAATTTAGAATCACCACCGATAAAGAGGATAAAATAAAGTTGAAAAGTTTCAAATATCTACAAAAGATAGATAGTTCAGAGGAAGTGGTAGCCATGATCACCAATCTCGACGAGACAGAAAGTGAACCAATTGTAATTGAAGGATGGACGAAGAAAATAAAAAAAGAAAACCCAGTGGAGATATCGGCATTCGAACCTGTCGTCTTAATAGCCATGCCTCAAATCCCATTATAAAACTGAAAGGTATCCCATAGAACTATGAAGAAGGGTCAAATGGGGCCACTGACTGAGGGTCAGTACTGCCAAAGAATAACCTTTGTGTTTATCAGAGCGAGTGAATAAATAAATGAAAAAGCCTATTATGAAGGTTTCGAAAGAAAAAGTAGTCAAATTTTTGAAGAAAATGGGGCATAGTGATGTGGGAATAGTAAAGAAGTTAAAAGAAGCACCTATGACACTCCCAAATTCGGGTCTATACCACCCAATTTGAGTAGTCAAAATACATACTACAAACATAAATTCTCCCACCAAAATCAAATATTAAAATGTTGTGAACATATGATAATACAAATATTTTAAGTTCTCAGTACAATTATTGTCATATTATTTTCCAATGTATTGAGAACTATTACATTTACTAACTGGGACCATCACTTCATTCCACTACTCTCCCCGCTAAACCCAACTACACTCTTATTTCTTGAAAGGAATTATGAAACAAAAGGGTTAACACAAATAGCCCAGTAAAGAATATCATGACTAAGATAAATAAGTTATCATTATATTTTTACAATAATAAATCAAATATTTAGAACATATACTAGATGATATAAGTTTTTCAATAAATAACTACATCAAAATGAGAAATCCATTAGAAGAGTCAAATCGATTATAATGTTTACTATATTCTCCGATTGAAAATTTTACCATCAATATTTCATCAGCTGTAATGTTATGATCATACCAATCAATAGTTCCTGGTCATAATCATGCCAATCAATAATTTCTCTTTTTATACCAAGCCAAAGAGAACTTCCACCACGTGTCTTTATCTGAACACTACTAGTCATAATCATGTCAATCAACAGTTTCTCTTTGCACCCAGGCTAAAGAGAACTTTCACCATGTGCCTTTACCACATATTCTAAGATACTCAACAATCATATTGTCTATGCACCCATGCCAAAGACATTTACAACAACTTAATTTTGATGATTAATACAAATAAGAATAATATGTATGATGAACATAAATAATCAGAATAGAATATAGAATAAACATTAGAGATTTTCAATTTAATTTACACACAGTCCAAATTATCACACAATGGTTAGAAAATCTATTAGAGTTCTTGATATAATATCAAGTTCAAGAAAATGTAAGGTTAACAGTTCAAATATAACGATCAAAATTTAATAGGAAAATTCAGGTAAAAATATTAGATGAAACACAAACTATTCTCTAATCAATTCAGGAAATTTTACCATTTAATGGTTAGGCTGTAGAAACAAATTATAATTTCTTACCATAAATTTAGGAGTATGAAAGAAAATGATCCATTACCTTAGTACGTGACTAGATGTTGTTTTCTATTAGCTTGATCAGCTTGAACAATTCTTGCACTCTTATGTTTATTTTCTCTCTATCTCTCTACCTTATAATTCTCTCTCTACTTCTTTTGCTATGTTTTTTATGTGTTCTTCGTTGCTCAACTGAACAACTTATTTATAGGAGAATGGGAGCACATCAAGTTTGACAAACTTGCAGGCATATCCTGTTAGTTTGCAAGGCACACTTTTACTTTATTAAAGGAAGAGACATCTAATTATAAGTGATGCTTGTCGACGCCTTTGGTAGGCTTGGTGTTGTAGACTGTCTTAGTCATATATATGGTTGAGACCAAGTTTTATCATAATATAAACACATTATTGCATGGACCATGGCAGTAACAGCCCCAAATTTGAGTACCTTTAAATTTTGAATATGGTGCTTCACGGTAGTAAACATTCACATCTATACATACACAATACATTGCTAATATTAAAGTAAGTACTAGTTGTTATAGACATATTATTAAATACTCAGGTTCTAAAACCTTAAATCTTTAATACATGATAATTAACATTAATTATTTACAATAAACCTATCTATTACATATAAGATCCATATCCTTTTATTCATTCATCTTGCCTTTGCCCTTGTCCTTTTCAGAACCTCCTGCTTGCTCAATTTTCGTTGAAAACATTTAATTTAAAGCAAGAATGAGCATTTACATGCTCAAGAAGTATAACAATTGCATATAAAACAACAAAATCAAGAATTATGCTTTCATACTTCCAAACCTTTAACAAAAAAACAAAAGTTGCGAAGAGATCGTAAATGACAGAAAATTACTTCCTTTGTTTTCAAAATATATTTTTGAAATGATATATTTCCTTTAGCTAAGTGGTCATACAACCTCAAACTTTCATTTTCATTTAAAAAGGGTTTGAACATCTATTTCGCTGTAAATCGTCATAACTCCCGGGCATGATGGGTGATCAGCCCTTTGTACCCTGTGTTGATCAACACTACATGGCGAACGACTGATTTTGTGTTCTTACTTCACTCGACATTTCATGTCGACAATATTAAAATATTTCCTTAATATTAGGGTTGTTCATTTTCAAACTGATTCCGTACCAAGTAGAAATTGGTTTTAAAGCTTTACTTAACCTCAATAACAATTTAATCGAACAAAATTAGATCATTAAAAGGTTTTAACATTTGTCTAGCCGATATAAATGTTATTGAAATACTTCTTAAATAGTTCATGCATATCAGAACTTGAAAACTTGAACATTTTATGTAACCACCCAAAAATTCATACAATTTAACTATCGACTTCGGTCGTTAATAATACGTCTAACTTTTGATTTTACATCATTATTTGATGTTAAACTTAATAAAATGAGAAATAATTAAAAAATTTATGTCTTCTTACTTTAATTCCCTGAATCAAAACCTTTATCATTTACACATTTCTGAATCAATTTTATTTTATGATTTGCTTTATCAAAGTTATTATATAAAATCTTACATTTCAATCAGATAACCTTTCAGATATCGGATAACTCAAACTTTATAGTTTATTATTACATAATTATTATGATTTATCAAGTAAATTTCTCAGAACCTTTATCTTTACCTACCTTTGAACCATACTTAGTTTATTACTCACTTTATTAGAGTTAATAGATAAAACATACATCCAGGTTCAATACCCTTTATACAACAGACAAAACTTAAACTTTATAACTTAACATCTAATATACATCATAAAACATTGAGTACATCTTATGAACCTTAATCATGGTTTAAAGAATAACAATCTTTAGCTAACATATTAATTTTCGTGTATTATTTTTGATCCACTTCATTAAAGTAGCACATAGTGTTACCTTCAATCCTTAACCTGCAAAAATGATTATTTCATAATATAATTTTCAACTTAATTAAATTAACTAATATTATTTAGTTAATTTCCTTTCCGTAACAATCTCATTTAATTTCTTCAATAGTTAAATTAACTATTAAACCTCATTTTCCTAACGTATACATCTCTTTTATATTCACACTTAATCTCTTCACATCAAATCACATATTTCAAGATGAATTGCAAATATATATACTTACCCACACTCAAAACACATAATTCAAAATATATACATCTCATAATAAGAATTTTAATTAATAAATTGTTATTTTAATAACTTATAAAAATTCGAGTTGTCACATCTTTCTCACTTTATAAGGATTTCTTCCTTGGAATCAACGAAATCTCTTTTACTCGGTTATCACCAAATCTCTTTTTAAAATTTATCGTTGCATATCTTCAACACATTACCTTAATATATGTTTTATTTATTACCACTCCAACCATTCTTCTCAATAAATTCTTATAAGTTATATTTCATAACATTTACGTAGACTCAATTATATTTGAGTATTACATATTCTTTGACCCGTTCATTATCTTTCTCTAAGGATCATTATCATGTACTAGATTCTCAAACTCTCGGGACATTACATTCACCCCTTCTTCTAAAAATTTTGTCCTCAAAATTTTGACTTACTAATATCCATTCATTCCATTTATCAAAATAGATTTTATGTTAATATTTATTTATTCATTAGGTTCTGCAAATAAATTATTTCTCTAAGGATCTTTCTAAGATTATCATATTCCTCACCTCTTCCTCTTCTAAGAGTCACATTTCCTTTCTTTCTGGAATTTTATTTATTTCCTGAAATTATTATGTTTTGCTTAATTTACTCCTCCCCTTCTTATTTCAGAATTTCTTTTCTTACTTGATCAATATATTGATCATTAGATGTTACATTCTACAACTTACTTCTTTCAAAGGAACATCCTCCTTCCCAAATTCATTTCAGAATAACATGAATCTTCCATAATTGCTCAATAATTGGGAAGCAGTACGAATAAATCAGGATTTTAAAAGATCCAATCATGCTGAGGGGTCACAAGACCATGAACTCATCTTTAGGTTTAATAGTGCTTCACCCCCGGTTCTTCACACTTTAAACCCTTTTAACAGAATATTTATCAATCACAAAGACTAAAAACACCCTCTGCAAGTACTCTAGGTGATCAGCCTATCGTACCACTATGTTGTGCACAACATATTACATCTTAACATCGTAACGACTATATGCGTTACTTTTGGAACCATTGTCTTCGATAACATGTCCCCTTTTATAGGGTTGTTCAGCTCAGCTTCTTTACATCTAAATCCGCACCAAAACAATTTGGTTTGGTATAGTTTGACAAAGAACACTTGAATTTCATGAACATCTTCTAATATTTGTCTAGCTAAATCAAATAGCATAGACTTCTACAACAACTCAGACATCAATCGAAATAGTTTTAGCCAATTCATGTGGTATATATTTCTTAGTTTAAAGAAAACCAAAAATCATTTTTATGATGATCAGGATACCATACTATTTTAATAGTACGTTGAGGATTCTGTCATTATATGACTTCGTCATGCTACATCATACCATAGTGGGCTGACGATCCTATGATCACATCCAACATCAAGTTCAATTGCATTGATGACTTCCTCATTTTTCATATCAGCATCATATTTAGTGATGCCTTAATGACAATGGAAAAATAAAATGCATTTTGATATGTTTAAATCATTTTTGTCTAGCCAAAATAATTAGCATAGACATACGAATAACGGTATTGTTTTTTTAAAAACTAACTGGTTCAATCATTTGATCCAATGTTTTTCAAGGAAACAGAAGTAGAAAAATTAGCACAAAGTCAATAAATTTTGAAAATCTAGCAAAGCTTGAAGATCTGGAATATCGAATTCTCTCCATCAACTTTAATATTTACTACATTACTTCTTTACTGTCTAATTCTATTTATTTTTAACACCACAAATGTTCTTGTACTAAACATTCTTGTATTTCAACTTACAATCTTCCTATACCCTAGTATAGTTCATCAAACTTACATCACATTAGATGTTTAGGAACTTGCCATAATAATATGAGTTTAGGAACTTATCCTAGCAATATGTAATGCAAGAACCCATTAGGGATTGTCCATACGCTTAGCCGTTCAAAAACATACATATGATTATGAGACATCAACTTACCATAAGTATGAGTTTTATGAACTCATGCTTAATCCTAATAACATCTTACTAATCTTAATAGTCTCTAACTATCAAATATACACATGAGAAAAGAATCACCTTTTCACCTCATACATTGATAGCGCGACACCAACATTCCAATGATTATCAATGTGATAAACTGAGTGCAAACACAAGACCCTAGCCCATACAAAGGTTTTTTCAACTCGGCCTATCACATGAGTGCTCAATTGAAATCCCACCTAACTCTATCTTGCTCATAACTTGCTTCTTTTACTCGATACTGAGTTTTTCAGATCTCATCATTCATAACTCCTCGTGAGTTTGCCTCGTACTATTTCATAGTAAATTATCTTATAGCATTAAGCTATAACTATTCATTCATCACAGACCATCTATCATTTTACAACTTAACTAGATCACATAGTGATCTTATTCTATAATCATCTTCTTTATGATTCCTTTCTTATATTATGATCGTTTTGGTTTTATGATCCTAATTACTTCCTCTTTAATTAAGTAGTCTTATGATTGTTCGACTCAATTTTAACTTTTCAGGTTCTTCTTTGAACCCAAAC
This sequence comes from Panax quinquefolius, assembly GCA_020205615.1. Taxonomy (NCBI): domain Eukaryota; kingdom Viridiplantae; phylum Streptophyta; class Magnoliopsida; order Apiales; family Araliaceae; genus Panax; species Panax quinquefolius. Next base: position 59,525,585 of record CM035159.1, read on the forward strand.
ATATTATCTTAACTTGTTTCATAAGCATTCTCTGAATATATCATCAATTAAACTCTATTTGAGTTCATTATTATTATTAATTTAGTCACCTTCATCTTGTAGACATTGTCTATTTAATAACACTTAAAATCTTATTACTAGAGTCAATTAACTCTAAATTCATGTCTTTTATGAGTCTTAAAGATTCTTCTTCGAACCTTCTCATATACATTTTAATCCCTTCTTTATACATTTCTTAAATTTATTTCTTATTGATCTAACTCTATCCGAGTTTATTCTTTATCATCTTCTCCTTTTTTCTCTAAGGTTATAGCCTAGGGTACTCTTACCTAAGGTTTATAACTTACAGCTCTGATACCAACTGTGTGACACCCCTAAATCCGGGTATCTTTCAACCCGACAGATGGTGCTACGCGGTACTACCATTCATTCATTCATTCCATGAAATAGTCTCAAAAGGACCAATATAACTTCTATATATTCAAAATAATATTATATTTCCCAGGTTCTTTGTAACCCATTCGTTTGTTCTTGTCATAATATTCAATATATTACAATCATTGAACTACTCTATTACATACTAAGCTAAGGGTTCGTCTTCGCCTTGCCCTTATCTTTGCCCGAGCCTTCAATCCGCTCGATCTTGGTTGTGTTCATATGGTTCAAATAAGAGTGAGCATGACTAGCTCAGCAAGTACTACAATTCTAATAAACAACATGCTTGAAACATAGAACTTATATATCTTCAGTAACTGAATAATAGTTACGAAGTACTATCAATAATTCAAAATAGCACTTCTTTTCATTCAAAATGTTTTCCAACAACAATATTCAATAGAATATCAACTAAGGCTCGGAACTATGAGCAGTTCATAATTTCTTTTGAAAACGACAACCAGAAACTCTGTCGAAGATCTTGATACATCTTAGTACTACCAGGATGAATCGAAAACCTTGAACTATGAGCCTCTTGTAGAACCTGCTCCCTTAATTCCGTCTAATTTGGAACCCAAATTCGCCCTTCAGATCTCAATAATCCCTCATTATCAAGACTGTACTTAGTATATTTTTCATTGGCTAGCCGCTCCTTTATCCGGTCACACTCATCTGTTTTGAGTTGTATTTCACCGTCTTCCTCGTCAAGTTAGTCAACGGAGTAGCTATCTTCGGAAAATCCTGGATGAATCTCCGATAGTAGCCCGCTAACCCTAGGAAACTCCGCACCTCAGTCGACGTTTTCGGTTGTTCCCAATTCATCACGGCTTCCACCTTCGCTGGATCTACTGAAATTCCCTTATGGTTAATGACATGACCTAAAAATTGCACCTTCTCTAACCAAAATTCACACTTAGTGAACTTCGCATACAATTTCTCCTTCCTAAATGTCTCCAACACTAATCTTAGGTGTTCAGCATGATCTTCCGGCGTCTGAGAATAGACTAGAATATCATCTATAAACACCACGACTAGCTTGTCCAAATATTGTTTTCACACTCTATTCATCATATCCATAAATGTAGCTGGTGAATTTGTCAACCCAAACGACATCACCAGAAACTTGTAATGACCATAACGAGTCCTGAATGTTGTCTTTGGCACATCCTCCTTCCTAACCTTCAACTGATGATACCCCGTTCTTAAATCTATTTTTGAAAAATACTTAGCCCCTTTCAACTGATCAAAGAGATCATCGATCCTGGAAAATGGGTATTTATTCTTTATCGTTAACTTGTTCAACTCTCGATAGTCGATACACAGTCTTAACGATCCATCCTTCTTTTTGACAAACAGTACCGGTGCTCCCCACGACGAAACACTCGGTTGAATGTACTTTCTGTCTAACAGTTCTTGCAACTACACCATCAACTCCTTCATCTCCACTGGCACCATACGATACGATGTCCTGGAAACTGGTGCCGCTCCTGGCACAATGTCTATCACAAACTCTGTCTCCCTATCCGTGGAAGACCGGCGTAATTCACCGGAAATACATCGGTAATTCTCTCACTATAGGTATTTGTTCCATGGTTGCTACCACTCTCTGGGTATCAACAACATGACACAAATAGCCTAAGCATCCCTTCCTTAACAATTTCCTAGTTTGTGTCATGGTTAGACAACCCGATCGTCCCGATGATCTACTCCCGTAAAATACTACCCGAGGTTGTTCTAACGTCTTAATGTTCACACATTTATTTTGACAATCTATAATTGCCCCATGGTTCACTAACCAATCCATTCCGAAAATTACATCGAATTCACCTAACTTTATCGGTAACAAATCTACCAATAATTTACAACCCTGTATATCTACACAACAACTATTATGAACATCTTCAACAGGAATTATTTCTTCGTTTGCTACCTTAATATTTAAAGGTATAGGCAACTTTTCGAGAAGTAATCCTAAACGTCTAGCAAAATCGCATGCTATAAATGAACAAGTATCACCCGAATCAAACAGCACATACGCATTGATATCGTTGATCGGAATAATACTACATTGACGGCGTCCCCTGCTATAACCGTGCATCTTGATCGTCATGTTAAAGGTACGGCCCATCACCTACCAGTCACTGCTATTTGTCCACTAATAGCTAGCTTACCGCTATTAGCACCCCGATTCCCGTCCGTCCCCTTCTTCGGGCAGTTCTTTGCCATGTGGTCAGTTGATCCACACATAAAGCATCCGTGGTTCTTCTTCAGACTCGGACAATTAGGCGCAATGTGCCCCTCTTGTCAACAATTGTAACAGACAGCCTTCCCCTTGAGACAGACTTTTAACTGATTCTTCCCACAGGTCTTGCAGGCCTCCATTCTTTTTTTTAGGTCTCCTTGCTTCATTTCGGTATTCCCAGAGCTAAATACCTTCCTTTTCTGAACCTCGCCACTACCACTGGCTCCCTCGATCTTTACTCCCCCATCTACCTTACCTTTATTTTTCTTTTCTTTGTGGTATTGGCTCAACGCCTCACTACCACCTTCGGTGATTATCGCCTTCTCTAAAATGGTTCTGAAAGAAGTACTTTGGAACACCGATATATGGTTATAGAGCCAGGGTTTCAGGTCCTGCTCAAACCGTCGCGCCTTCCTCACCTCAGTATCCACTTGATATGGAGCGAACCTTGCCAGTTCATTAAACTTGGCAACGTATTAGGGAAACGTCATGTCCTTTGTTTCAACTCCAGAAACCGCATCTCCATCCTCCCTTGCATGCTCGTGGGAAAGTAGTTCTCGAAGAATATCTCCTTGAACCTATCCCACGCCCGATTCGCTTATCCCAACCCTACCGATTGGCTTCCCACCAAAAGTTGGCCTCTCCTTCATCATATAGGTCGCAAGGGCAACCTTTTGGGCCTCGTCGACATTTGCTATTACAAATGCCTTCTCTATCTCCTTAACCCACGTTTGGGCTTCAATAGGGTCCGTAGTTCCTTTGAACTCCGGCAGACCTACACTCTTAAAATCCTTAAAGGTAGTAGCTCGTGCTACTCCTGGATTTACGGGGATATTAGCCCCTATTCTATTAAAGGCAGCTGTTAATAAGTTAACAAACTCCTGCATCAGATTAACCGAACCTCCCTCCGTTTGATTCACGTTCGTACCTTGATTACGTTGCACTCTTCTTGGTGGCATTTTGCTGATACAATAAACACATTGCGTTATTATTTCCTTCTTTATTAGTTATCATTTAATATTAACCATAATTCCAACATCCATAACTCATTTCTTTCCAAAAATAGGACTTATATTCATTCTTCATAGTATAATACTACATTGGTTACATACACAGCCTAAGCTGATTACATTACTTTCCTGCTATTGCTTTCCAAAAATTGAGATTTACAAAAGACTACCCTTTACTATACAAAAAGTGCTTTACATCACTACTACTTACAAAATATTTACATACTACTCTGACTACCCCTAATCTACATCTGCCTCAAGGCATTATCGAAATCTGCCTTGGCAAGACCGGCAATAATATCACGGCTAATAGTATGTCGTGTTTGCCCACCTCCAATAGGATATCCAACTACCGTCATTGAAAATCCGTGTGAGAACTCCTATAGATATAGGACATTCTCCTTATCTTTCGCACCTTTGTCTTTAGCTCCTCCTTGAGCTCAAAGACCTCGTGCTTTAAATCCTTAACTTTGTCCTTAGCCAAAATCCTCTCGTCATGTTTCTGCTACCACATGGACTCGACATCAGTCTTGTCCTCTATAACCATCTGGAGATCTGCCTTCAACTCCTTGACTTCCTGACAGTAATGGATATTTCTATCCAACACTGACATAAAAAGAGACATCATCTACCCTCCAGGAGCTATCTCTACTGCTTTAGCCACCGGGTTAAAGGAAACTGTCTCTACCTCCTCCTCTATCATCCCGTCAACTACTGACATGTAGTCAGCATTATCTGAGTCTCTAGACTCAATAACCACAACTTCAGGCTCTGCCGCTATAGGGTTCGGTATAACCTCTACTTGGTTCACCAATTCTTCACTAATGGCTTGACCATCTACAAACATTCCGTTTACTCCTGACATCTACACAAAACAATTAAGTTGATTAGTACACGTCAGTAGAATAATAAAAACACATAACATAATCATAATGCATTTTTATAAGGTTATTTTCTTTTTATACTTCTTTGACTTCTCTTAAGGTTATGACTTAAGGTTTTTAATCCCCCCCCCCCTTAAGTTTTATAACCTAATGCTTTGATACCAACCTATGACGCCCCCAAATCCAGGTATCTTCCAACCCGACAGATGGTGCTACATGGTACTACCATTCATTCATTCCATGAAATAGTCTCAAAAGGACCAATATAACTTCTATATATTCAAAATAATATTACATTTTCCAGGTTCTTTGTAACCCATTCGTTTATTCTTGACATAATATTCAATATATTACAATCATTGAACTACTCTATTACATACTAAGTTAAGGGTTCGTCTTCGCGCGCTCTTATCTTTGCCCAGAAGCATTCAACTCATTCGATCTTGGCTGTGTTCATATGGTTCAAGCAAGAGTGAGCATGACTAGCTTAGCAAGTACTACAATTCTAATAAACAACATGCTTGAAACATAGAACTTATATATCTTCAGTAACTGAACAATAGTTACGAAGTACTATCGATAATTCAAAATAGCACTTCTTTTTATTCAAAACGTTTTCCTACAACAATATTCAATAGAATATCAACTAAGGCTCGGAACTATTAGAAGTTCATAATTTCTTTTGAAAAGGACAACCCAAGCACTAAGTTCGTAAGTTCTAAGATAGCTTACGAGCACTTCGGGTGATCACCCACAAGACTTCTATGTTGATCAACACTACATTCATTAAAGGTGTATACGTTTAAGTTGTGGCAACCTCACGTGCCTGTCGTTAAACGACAAAAACATTTTAGCATACTTGGTCTTCGATTGAAAACCATACCAATATAACTCAGTAAACATAAATCATGCTTGACAGAATCATAATATAAGTCTAGCCGAAAGAATTGGCTTTAGACTTCATCGTTCAAAACTTCATGTGAAAGAATACATGAATTACAAAACTTGTCCAGACTGAACTGGAACAAGGGTTAGAATACTTGCCTTCAGCGTCTGCTTACTGATTAACACACGTACACTTTAAGTCTCTACGTTTCTACAATACATGATCATATAACATACCACATTAGGTTATATATAATCAAGTATGTATACAATTATATCTTACCCTTCATCTCAATGTAAATCTTGACTTAGATCTACTATTATGGGTTTCCGGCTTTCATTATGTCATTCATATTTCATTCATCTTTATTTGATTATTAACTCTTAATCATCATTCATTAGTGTCTTACAATGTCTTAACAACGTTATGCATATACTTTAATTCATTACTATCAAGACCCCTTTCATTCTATACTTGAAGACATTCTTTTCTAGCAATTTTTTGATGAAGGTATGGCTTATTACACTTAACTCTGATCTCTCACGCCATGCCATGTGAGTTAGCAGTATGCATGGTTCTAGCCTCGCGTTGTGGCGTGGGCTTTAAGGCTGTGAATTGCGCCGCGGCGTGGACTCTGTGCCTCAGATAATTTTACAGATTTAAAAATTTTACGAACTTCCCGGACGCATAACTTCTTCGTTATAAGTCCGAATTGTTCCGTTCAAAAGCCTACGGTTCACAAATTACATACTCTATGCGTTAATGCAAGAATTTTATCTATTTGTCTTCGTTTTCTAAAATTTCACCTATTAGTTCATTTTTAACGAAAATGATAAACGTTCGTGAACGTTCAACGCTCGTTTCTTCGTTCTAAGTCGAAATTTGGTCATTTTTGAGTCTGCAACTCTATAATGCCAAATATAACCTGTCTCCATCGAAAACCAATGTTTCCGACTTCAAACACAAAATACGACTTCCATTCCTAGAATTTCACGAATTCGACGATAATCGTCTAATCGTGTGAATTCCGACAAAACTACATTCTTAATGATTCTAAATGGATTTCAACCAACATAAGATCATCACAAGTTATTTATTACACCAACTTATAATCAAAGTAGGTTTTCACTTATTCTCATAAATCAATGACTTATTTAACTTATGAACTACAATTCCTCATGATTATGACTTACTATAAACTTAAGTCCACTAATCAATGTTCTTATGCTATATTCAATATACTAATCATCTTATGATAACATATGATAAGTTCTTCATAGTTCTAGCAACTTATTAATGTTCAAGTTGCTTAACCAAATTATTCGGCTTAAGTTCATTCCTTATTAACCTATTACATGATCTTATCAAACAATCCCCCTTCTCTATCAATCCTATCATAGAAGAGATAAAGATAAAAGATATGAGTCTTACCCTTGAAGACTATGACTTCAATTCACTTTGGAAAATCTAACAAAGGTTGAAGTGGCTTATAAGTGCTTAAGTAGCTTATTCTCTCTATCAAATAAGTAGCTTATCTTGAGAGGAGTTGGATGAAATTTGAACAACCAACAAATGAAATGAGGCTTCTCTATTTATAGGCCATCCAAATCTAGGGTAAAATGGTCATTACAACCTTCCACCTCCTTAACTAACCTCCTCATTTCACCTCCTTAATCCTCCACCTCCTTACTATTCATAACCTAGCCATTAAGTAACTTGCTAGCCACAATACTTGCTCATCATAGCACTTGGTCACCACAAAATAGATTTTATGTTAATATTTATTTATTCATTAGGTTCTGCAAATAAATTATTTCTCTAAGGATCTTTCTAAGATTATCATATTCCTCACCTCTTCCTCTTCTAAGAGTCACATTTCCTTTCTTTCTGGAATTTTATTTATTTCCTGAAATTATTATGTTTTGCTTAATTTACTCCTCCCCTTCTTATTTCAGAATTTCTTTTCTTACTTGATCAATATATTGTTCATTAGATGTTACATTCTACAACTTACTTCTTTTCAAAGGAACATCCTCCTTCCCAAATTCATTTCGAGAATAACATGAATCTTCCATAATTGCTCAATAATTGGGAAGCAAGATTTAATAAATCAGGATTTTAAAAGATCCAATCATGCTGAGGGGTCACAAGACCATGAACTCATCTTTAGGTTTAATAGTGCTTCACCCCCGGTTCTTCACACTTTAAACCCTTTTAACAGAATATTTATCAATCACAAAGACTAAAAACACCCTCTGCAAGTACTCTAGGTGATCAGCCTATCGTACCACTACATTGTGCACAACGTATTACATCTTAACATCGTAACGACTATATGCGTTCCTTTTGGAACCATTGTCTTCGATAACATGTCCCCTTTTATAGGGTTGTTCAGCTCAGCTTCTTTACATCTAAATCCGCACCAAAACAATTTGGTTTGGTAAAGTTTGACAAAGAACACTTGAATTTCATGAACATCTTTCAATATTTGTCTAGCTAAATCAAATAGCATAGACTTCTACAACAACTCGGACATCAATCGAAATAGTTTTAGCCAATTCATGTGGTATATATTTCTTAGTTTAAAGAAAACCAAAAATCATTTTTATGATGGTCAGGATACCATACTATTTTAATAGTACGTTGAGGATTCTGTCATTATATGACTTCGTCATGCTACATCATACCATAGTGGGCTGACGATCCTATGATCACATCCAACATCAAGTTCAATTGCATTGATGACTTCCTCATTTTTCATATCAGCATCATATTTAGTGATGCCTTAATGACAATGGAAAAATAAAATGCATTTTGATATGTTTAAATCATTTTTGTCTAGCCAAAATAATTAGCATAGAAATACGAATAACGGTATTATTTTTTTAAAAACTAACTGGTTCAATCATTTGATCCAATGTTTTTCAAGGAAACAGAAGTAGAAACATTAGCACAAAGTCAATAAATTTTGAAAATCTAGCAAAGCTTGAGGATCTGGAATATCGAATTCTCTCCATCAACTTTAATATTTACTCCATTACTTCTTTACTGTCTAATTCTTTTTATTTTTAACACCACAAATGTTCTTGTACTAAACATTCTTGTATTTCAACTTACAATCTTCCTATACCCCTAGTATAGTTCATCAAACTTACATCACATTAGATGTTTAGGAACTTGCCATAATAATATGAGTTTAGGAACTTATCCTAGCAATATGTAATCCAAGAACCCATTAGGGATTGTCCATACGCTTAGCCGTTCAAAAACATACATATGATTATGAGACATCAACTTACCATAAGTATGAGTTTTATGAACTCGTGCTTAATCCTAATAACATCTTACTAATCTTAATAGTCTCTAACTATCAAATATACACATGAGAAAAGAATCACCTTTTTACCTCATACATTGATAGCGCGACACCAACATTCCAATGATTATCAATGTGATAAACTGAGTGCAAACACAAGACCCTCGCCCATACAAAGGTTTTTTCAACTCAGCTATCACATGAGTGCTCAATTGAAATCCCACCTAACTCTATCTTGCTCATAACTTGCTCTTTACTCGATACGAGTTTTTCCTATCTCATCATTCATAACTCCTCGTGAGTTTGCCTCGTACTATTTCATAGTACATTATCTTATAGCATTAAGCTATAACTATTCATTCATCACAGACCATCTATCATTTTACAACTTAACTAGATCACATAGTGATCTTATTCTACAATCATCTTCTTTATGATTCCTTTCTTATATTATGATCGTTTTGGTTTTATGATCCTCATTACTTCCTCTTTAATTAAGTAGTCTTATGATTGTTCGACTCAATTTTAACTTTTCAGGTTCTTCTTTGAACCCAAACATATTATCTTAACTTGTTTCATAAGCATTCTCTGAATATATCATCAATTAAACTCTATTTGAGTACATTATTATTATTAATTTAGTCACCTTCATCTTGTAGACATTGTCTATTTAATAACACTTAACATCTTATTACTGGAGTCAATTAACTCTAAATTCATGTCTTTTATGAGTCTTAATGATTCTTCTTCGAACCTTCTCATATACATTTTAATCCCTTCTTTATACATTTCTTAAATTTATTTCTTATTGATCAAACTCTATCTGAGTTTATTCTTTATCATCTTCTCCTTTATTCTCTAAGGTTATAGCCTAGGGTACTCTTACCTAAGGTTTATAACTTACAGCTCTGATACCAACTGTGTGACGCCCCTAAATCCGGGTATCTTTCAACCCGATGACAGATGAAAGCACGCTGTGAGACTACCATTCATTCATTCATTCCATGAAATAGTCTCAAAAGGACCAATATAACTTCTATATATTCAAAATAATATTACATTTCCCAGGTTCTTTGTAACCCATTCGTTTGTTCTTGTCATAATATTCAATATATTACAATCATTGAACTACTTTATTACATACTAAGCTAAGGGTTCGTCTTCGCCTTGCCCTTATCTTTGCCCGAGCCTTCAATCCGCTCGATCTTGGCTGTGTTCATATGGTTCAAATAAGAGTGAGCATGACTAGCTCAGCAAGTACTAGAATTCTAATAAACAACATGCTTGAAACATAGAACTTATATATCTTCAGTAACTGAACAATAGTTACGAAGTACTATAAATAATTCAAAATAGCACTTCTTTTCATTCAAAATGTTTTCCAACAACAATATTCAATAGAATATCAACTAAGGCTCGGAACTATGAGCAGTTCATAATTTCTTTTGAAAAGGACAACCAGAAACTCTATTGAAGATCTTGATACATCTTAGTACTACCAGGATGAATCGAAAACCTTAAACTATGAGCCTCTTGTAGAACCTGCTCCCTTAATTTCGTCTAATTTGGAACCCAAATTCGTCCTTCAGATCTCAATAATCCCTCATTATCAAGACTGTACTTAGTATATTTTTCATTGGCTAGCCGCTCCTTTATCCGGTCACACTCATCAGTTTTGATTTGTACCTTCTTAATTCTTTCTACAATGGTCGGTTGCATCTCTCATTTAAAGCGACATTTGTTCTCCTTCACTTGGCGCCTTCACTTCCAACTCCATCCTAGCCATCTCTCGTTATTAACTCGGTTTGAGCCGTTAACAAAGACAACTTTTCCGACCCTTCCTACTTAAGGCGCCTAAGAACTACATGGCTTTTCGGGTGATACTGAGATTTCACGATCGTAATCCTTTATCAACTCCGACCATCTCCTCTCGCTTCATATTCAACTCCTTCTGTGTGAAGATATATTTTAGACTTTTGTGGTCCGTGTATATCTCACATTTTTCTCCATAAAGATAATGTCTCCATATCTTTAGAGAAAAAACTACTGCGACCAGTTCCAGATCATGAGTAAGGTAAACTTTCTCATAATCCTTTAACTGCCTAGATGCATACGCAATGACCTTGCCATGCTGCATGAGCACGCAACCAAGTCCACTATGCGAAGCATCACTATAAACTACAAAATTTCTTGTGTCATCAGTCAATGACAAAACAGGCGCTTCATTCAATCTCTTCTTTAGTTCTTGAAAACTGTCCTCGCACTTGTCAGTCCAAGCGTATTTCACCATCTTCCTCGTCAAGTTAGTCAACAGAGTAGCTATCTTCGAAAAATCCTAGATGAATCTCCGATAGTAGCCCGCTAACCCTAGGAAACTCCGCACCTCAGTCGACGTTTTCGGTTGTTCCCAATTCATCACGGCTTCCACCTTCGCTGGATCTACTGAAATTCCCTTATGGTCAATGACATGACCTAAAAATTGCACCTTCTCTAACCAAAATTCACACTTAGTGAACTTCGCATACAATTTCTCCTTCCTAAGTGTCTCCAACACTAATCTTAGGTGTTCAGCATGATCTTCCGGCGTCTGAGAATAGACTAGAATATCATCTATAAACACCACGACTAGCTTGTCCAAATATTGTTTTCACACTCTATTCATCATATCCATAAATGTAGCTGGTGAATTTGTCAACCCAAACGACATCACCAGAAACTTGTAATGACCATAACGAGTCCTGAATGTTGTCTTTGGCACATCCTCCTTCCTAACCTTCAACTGATGATACCCCGTTCTTAAATCTATTTTTGAAAAATACTTAGCCCATTTCAACTGATTAAAGAGATCATCGATCCTGGGCAATTGGTATTTATTCTTTATCGTTAACTTGTTCAACTCTCGATAGTCGATACACGCCTTAACGATCCATCCTTTCTTTTGACGACAAAAGCGATCTTGGGTGCTCCACGCGTGAAACACTTTCGGTTGAATGTACTTTCTGTCTAACAGTTCTTGCAACTACACCATCAACTCCTTCATCTCCACTGGCCCCATACGATACGATGTCCTGGAAACTGGTGCCGCTCCTGGCACAATGTCTATCACAAACTCTGTCTCCCTATCCGGCGGAAGACCCGGCAATTCACTCGGAAATACATCAGCGAATTCTCTCACTATAGGTATTTGTTCCATGGTTGCTACCACTCTCTAGGTATCAACAACATGACACAAATAGCCTAAGCATCCCTTCCTTAACAATTTCCTAGTTTGTGTCATGGTTAGACAACCCGATCGTCCCGACGATCTATTCCCGTAAAATAATACCCGAGGTTGTTCTAACGTCTTAATGTTCACACATTTATTTTGACAATCTATAATTGCCCCATGGTTCACTAACCAATCCATTCCAAGAATTACATCGAATTCTCCTAACTTTATCGGTAACAAATCTACCGATAATTTACAACCCCGTATATCTACACAACAACTCTTATGAACATCGTCAACAGGAATTATTTCTTCGTTTGCTACCTTAATATTTAAAGGTATAGGCAACTTTTCGAGAAGTAATCCTAATCGTCTAGCAAAATCGCATGTTATAAATGAACAAGTAGCACCCGAATCAAACAGCACATACGCATTGATATCATTGATCGGAATAATACCTGCGACGACGTCCCCTGTTATAAATCTTGATTTGATCAAGTTAAAGGTACTTACCCATCATTACCTACCAATGCTATTTGGTCCACTAATAGCTAACTTACCGCTATTACCACCCCGATTCCCGTCCGTCCCCTTCTTGAGGCAGCTTCTTTGCCATGTGGTGGGTTGATCCACACACAAAGCATCCGTGGTTCTTCTTGGGACTCGAGATAATTAGGTATAATGTGCCCCTCTTGTCCATTAATTGTAACAGCATGACCTTCCCGAGATGCAGACTTTTAAGTGAGTCTTCCCACAGGTCTTGCAGGCCTCCATTCTTTTCTTTGGGTCTCCTTGCTTCATTTCGGTATTCCCAGAGCTAAATACCTTCCTTTTCTGAACCTCGCCACTACCACTGGCTCCCTCGATCTTTACTCTCCCATCTACCTTACCTTTATTTTTCTTTTCTTTGTGGTATTGGCTCAACGCCTCACTACCACCTTCGGTGATTATCACCTTCTCTAAAATGGTTCCGAAAGAAGTACTTTGGAACACCGATATACGGTTATAGAGCCAGGGTTTCAGGCCCTGCTCAAACCGTCGCGCCTTCCTCACCTCAGTATCCACTTGATGTGGAGCGAACCTTGCCAGTTCATTAAACTTGGCAACGTATTGGGGAATCGTCATGTCCTTTGTTTCAACTCCAGAAACCACATCTCCATCCTCCCTTGCATGCTCGTGGGAAAGTAGTTCTCGAAGAATATCTCCTTGAACCTATCCCACGTCAGATTCGCTATCCCAACCCTAGCCTGGATTGGCTTCCCACCAAAAGTTGGCCTCTCCTTCATCATATAGGTCGCAAAGGCAACCTTTTGGGCCTCGTCGACATTTGCTATTACAAATGCCTTCTCTATCTCCTTAACCCACGTTTGGGCTTCAATAGGATCCGTAGTTCCTTTGAACTCCGGCGGACCTTCACTCTTAAAATCCTTAAAGGTAGTAGCTCGTGCTACTCCTGGATTTACTGGGATAAGCCCCTATTCTATTAAAGGCAGCTGTTAATAAGTTAACAAACTCCTGCATCGGATTAACCGGACCTCCCTCCGTTTGATTCACGTTCGTACCTTGATTACGTTGCACTCTTCTTGGTGGCATTTTGTTGATACAATAAACACATTGCATTATTATTCCCTTCTTTATTAGTTATCATTTAATATTAACCATAAATCCAACATCCATAACTCATTTCTTTCCAAAAATAGGACTTATATTCATTCTTCATAGTATAATACTACATTGGTTACATACACAGCCTAAGCTGATTACATTACTTTCCTCTTATTTCTTTCCAAAAAATTGAGATTTACAAAAGACTACCCTTTACTATACAAAAAGGGCTTTACATCACTACTACTTACAAAATATTTACATACTACTCTGATTACCCCTAATCTACATCTGCCTCAAGGCATTATCGAAATCTTCCTTGGCAAGACCGGCAATAATATCACGGCTAATTGTATGTCGTGTTTGCCCCACCTCCACCGGATATCCAGCTACCTGCTGCTGAAAATCCGTGTGAGAACTCCTATAGATATAGGACATTCTCCCTATCTTTCGCACCTTTGTCTTTAGCTCCTCCTTGAGCTCAAAGACCTCGTGCTTTAAATCCTGAACTTTGTCCTTAGCCAAAATCCTCTCGTCATGTTTCTGCTCCCACATGGACTCGACATCAGTCTTGTCCTCTATAACCATCTGGAGATCTGCCTTCAACTCCTTGACTTCATGACAGTAATGGATATTTCTATACAACACTGACATGAAAAGAGACATCATCTACCCACCAGGAGCTATCTCTACTGCTATAGCCACCGGGTTAAAGGAAACTGTCTCTACCTCCTCCTCTATCATCCCGTCAACTACTGACATGTAGTCAGCATTATCTGAGTCTCTAGACTCAATAACCACAACTTCAGGCTCTGCCGCTATAGGGTTCGGTATAACCTCTACTTGGTTCACCGATTCTTCACTAATGGCTTGACCATCGACAAACATTCCGTTTACTCCTGACATCTACACAAAACAATTAAGTTGATTAGTACACGTCAATAGAATAATAAAAACACATAATATAATCATAATGCATTTTTATAAGGTTATTTTCTTTTTATACTTCTTTGACTTCTCTTAAGGTTATGACTTAAGGTTTTTAATCCCCCCCCCCTTAAGTTTTATAACCTAATGCTTTGATACCAACCTATGACGCCCCCAAATCCAGGTATCTTCCAACGCGACAGATGGTGCTACATGGTACTACCATTCATTCATTCATTCCATGAAATAGTCTCAAAAGGACCAATATAACTTCTATATATTCAAAATAATATTACATTTTCCAGGTTCTTTGTAACCCATTCGTTTATTCTTGACATAATATTCAATATATTACAATCATTGAACTACTCTATTACATACTAAGTTAAGGGTTCGTCTTCGCCTTGCCCTTATCTTTGCCCGAGCATTCAATCTGCTCGATTTTGGCTGTGTTCATATGGTTCAAGCAAGAGTGAGCATGACTAGCTTAGCATGTACTACAATTCTAATAAACAACATGCTTGAAACATAGAACTTATATATCTTCAGTAACTGAACAATAGTTACGAAATACTATCGATAATTCAAAATAGCACTTCTTTTCATTCAAAACGTTTTCCTACAACAATATTCAATAGAATATCAACTAAGGCTCGGAACTATTAGAAGTTCATAATTTCTTTTGAAAAGGACAACCCGGCACTAAGTTCGTAAGTTCGGCATAGCTTACGAGCACTTCTGGGTGATCAGCCCATAGTACTCTATGTTGATCAACACTACATTCATTAAACGTGTATACGTTTAAGTTGTGGCAACCTCACGTGCCTGTCGTTAAACGACAAAAACATTTTAGCATACTTGGTCTTCGATTGAAAACCATACCAATATAACTCAGTAAACATAAATCATGCTTGACAGAATCATAATATAAGTCTAGCCGAAAGAATTGGCTTTAGACTTCATCGTTCAAAACTTCATGTGAAAGAATACATGAATTACAAAACTTGTCCAGACTGAACTGGAACAAGGGTTAGAATACTTGCCTTCAAATATTCGCCATCTTGATTAACACACGTACACTTTAAGTCTCTACGTTTCTACAATACATGATCATATAACATACCACATTAGGTTATATATAATCAAGTATGTATACTATTATATCTTACCCTTCATCTCAATGTAAATCCTGACTTAGATCTACTATTATGGGTTTCCGGCTTTCATTATGTCATTCATGTTTCATTCATCTTTGTTTGATTATTAACTCTTAATCATCATTCATTAGTGTCTTACAATGTCTTAACAACGTTATGCATATACTTTAATTCATTACTATCAAGACCCCTTTCATTCTATACTTGAAGACATTCTTTTCTAGCAATTTTCTTGTGATCAGCCATACATGCTACATAACTTAACTCTCAGATCTCGTTGTGGCGCATGAAGTTAGCAAGATATGCACGGTTCTAGCCTCGCGTTGTGGCGTGGGCTTTAAGGTCGGAATTGAATTGCCATGGCGCATGGACTCTGTGCCTCAGATAATTTTGCAGATTTAAAAATTTTACGAACTTCCCGGACGCATAACTTCTTCGTTATAAGTTCGAATTGTTCCGTTCAAAAGCCTACGGTTCACAAATTACATACTCTATGCGTTAATGCAAGAATTTTATCTATTTGTCTTTGTTTTCTAAAATTTCACCTATTAGTTCATTTTTAACGAAAACGATAAACGTTCGTGAACGTTCAACGCTCGTTTCTTCGTTCTAAGTCGAAATTTGGTCATTTTTGAGTCTGCAACTCTATAATGCCAAATATGACCTGTCTCCATCGAAAACCAATGTTTCTGACTTCAAACACAAAATACGACTTCCATTCCGAGAATTTCACGAATTCGACGATAATCGTCCAATCGTGTGAATTCCGGCAAAACTACATTCTTAATGATTCTAAATGGTTTTCAACCAACATAAGATCATCACAAGTTACTTATTACACCAACTTATAATCAAAGTAGGTTTTCACTTATTCTCATAAGTCAATGACTTATTTAACTTATGAACTACAATTCCTCATGATTATGACTTACTATAAACTTAAGTCCACTAATCAATGTTCTTATGCTATATTCAACATACTAATCATCTTATGACAACATATGATAAGTTCTTCATAGTTCTAGCAACTTATTAATGTTCAAGTTGCTTAACCAAATTATTCGGCTTAAGTTCATTCCTTATTAACCTATTACATGAACTTATCAAACAATCCCCCCTCTCTATCAATCCTATCATAGAAGAGATAAAGATAAAAGATATGAGTCTTACCCTTGAAGACTATGACTTCAATTCACTTTGGAAAATCTAACAAAGGTTGAAGTGGCTTATAAGTGCTTAAGTAGCTTATTCTCTCTATCAAATAAGTAGTTTATCTTGAGAGGAGTTGGATGAAATTTGAACAACCAACAAATGAAATGAGGCTTCTCTATTTATAGGCCATCCAAATCTAGGGTAAAATGGACATTATAACCTTCCACCTCCTTAACTAACCTCCTCATTTCACCTCCTTAATCCTCCACCTCCTTAATATTCATAACCTAGCCATTAAGTAACTTGCTAGCCACAATACTTGCTCATCACATCACTTGGTCACCACACATAAACCTTTCCCATCAAGCTTACCCATTTTCTACTTGGTTTGACCCATGGATCAAGGCTTTTCACTGGACTTGTTAATTAAATCTAGCCACTTCCTTAATGGGCTTGTGCTAACATAGTTTGGACAAATGATATATCAAACACTTGGGCTTGATTGTCACATTATATTGGACTTCTATATTAGGCTATTAATCCTACAAGTCCATTACCTTAAATTACATAACTTAACATTTATACCTCACGTATAATCTTCATATACTAACTCGTATATTAATTCGTAATATACGTTATTTCATTCTTCATACATAATAGTACAATACGTCGTATTATACTTACATCCATTACTTCATATAATGTATACACATTATATGATCACAACTTTATTTCCTTAATGCTTAATAAACCTAACGTCCCCAAATTAGGTCCACATGGGAAATATTACGTTTTCCATACTTAGATTATTATTACATAATTAATATCGCCTTGATATTATAACGTTACGTATTTTTCGGAAATTCAAAAATAATTCCCGAGCAGAAATCGATGAATAGTGTTTTTTAGAAAATTTCTCAAAAAGCTTTTATTTTCGCCTTTGAAATTAAATCACCTTAATTTATTCACGTAGTTAAAATACCACGATATTCTAACGTTTCTAGGTTATAGAACGACATTCATCTTCTCAACACGTAATAATAATAAATAATATTATTTTATTCATTATTAAAAGTAATTACAAAATGTTCGATTTTTCGAGACGTTACAAACTGTAATGCCCAAAATTCATACAATTTAACTATCGACTTCGGTCGTTAATAATACGTCCAACTTCTGATTTTACATCATTATTCGATGTTAAACTTAATAAAATGCAGAATAACTAAAACTTTTATGTCTTCTTACTTTAATTCCCTGAATCAAAACATTTATTATTTACACATCTCTGAATCAATTTTATTTTATGATTCGCTTCATCAAAGTTATTATATAAAATCTTAAATTTCAATCTGATAACATTTGCATATCAGATAACTCAAACTTTACAGTTTATTATTACATAATTCTTGTGATTTATCAAGTACATTTCTCAAAACCTTTATCTTTACTTACCTTTGAACCATACTTAGTTTATTACTCACTTTATTAGAGTTAATAAATAAAACTTACATCCGTGTTCAATACCCTTTATACAACGGACAAAACTTAAACTTTATAACTCAACATCTAATATACATCATCAAACATTGAGTACATCTCATGAACCTTAATCATGGTTTAAAGAAATAACAATCTTTAGCTAAAATATTAATCTTTGTGTATTATTTCTGATCCACGTCATTCAAGTAGCACATAGTGTTACCTTCAATCGTTAACCTGTAAAAATGGTTATTTCATAATATAATTTTCAACTTAATTAAATTAACTAATATTATTTAGTTAATTTCCTTTCCGTAACAATCTCATTTAATTTCTTCAATAGTTAAATTAACTATTAAACCTCATTTTCCCAACATATACATTTCTTTTATATTCACACTTACTCTCTTCACACCAAATCACAAATTTCAAGATAAATTAAAAATATATATACTTACCCACACTCAAAAACACATAATTCAAAATATATACATCTCCTAATAAGAATTTTAATTATTAAATTCTTATTTTAATAACTTGTAAAAATTCGAGTTGTCACATTTTATGCGTTGTATCAAAACTTTAAACAATTCATGCATTATAGCATAGCTGAACACTTATTCAACCAACATAGAGTTTGTATAAGTCTGGAGTTTACACAATCGATGAACATTGTGTAAACGAAGCATACATTTGAATTATTCATAAGAATATACATTAACATTCTTAAAATTGACATTCAAAATAGAAGTTTAATTGAGATAGTACTTGCCTTAAACGTTTTCTATACTTCTACTTTACTTGTTCTTCAAATGTCCTACACATATAAGTGCACATTGACATACCAATTAATCATATATTGACTTTAATTATGATTTACATTAACTTTATTTCATGTCTCACGATGTCTGTTTCATTAGAATTGGAACACTCTTTAATTCTATTAACACTTGTCAAGACGTTTTGACGTTTCTACGTCATACGTCCGATCTCTTTTTAGTCTATCGCCTAAACTATACACTCTTGCGTATGTTTTGCATGTCCATATCTGTTACACCACATTATTTGGTTTAACTTATCTTATTATTCATTTTGTATGCAACAACCCGAAAATTTAGAAGATCATGAATGATTAAAATAAAGGTTAAAGAATAAAACATAGATGAGAATTTAAGGATTAATTAAAATTTTTAAAGAACCTATATAGTTTAATTTGAATTTTTAAGCAATATAAAGAAATGAAATGAGAATGATAGAAATTTTGAAAAGAAAGAAAGAGATTATGTATGTGAATTTTTTTTATTAAGTAAATAAATTCCAAATGAAGAGATATTATAAGGGCAAAGAAAAAGTAGTATCGTGTGTGTGTGTGTGTATATATATATATATATATATATATATATATATATATATATATATATATATATATATATATATATCTGTTCAGATCTTAAGCTCGCCCTTATCTAGCTCACCTTGCTCACTATTAGAATCGTCGCCTCATTCGTCGCTAAAAGGGGTGAGCAAGGTGAGCTAGATAAGGCGAGCTTAAGATCCGGATTTGTATATATATATATATATATATATATATATATATATATAATCTTTATATAAAGAGAATTAAAGAAAGTTTTGTAGCCTAATGATAAAAATTAGGTATTGGAGTTAAATAACCTAAAGAGTTATCTTTATTTAATGTAAGTAGTATTTTAATTATATACTAGTGACTTAATATAGGAGATTTATTTTATCATCCCAATTTACTAAATTATTGTAAATTAATATTATAGGAATGAAAATTAAATAACCTAAGGGTTATAGTTATTGAGATTTCTAGTATTTGAATTTTATACTAGTAAACTAACCTAAGAGATCTATTTTATACATCTCAATTAATTAATGTTACAACTTAATTAAAGGAAGTCTAATTGGGTTATAAAATTAAATGTACATGAGTAATTATTTAAATTCTAAAATGTGTGGAATTGAAACCCTAATTAAATAGTTAGGGAAAGATGAAATTAGTGTGTTGGACCATGTTATTTTACATGGCCCAAGCTAATTAATTTAAACGCCCAAATCTTAAATTAAGTGGCCCAGTTTTTAGCCCAACATGTAAGGGACATTTTAGTCATTTGATTAAGCAAATTTTGGCATTTAAAAATAAAGCAAAATTGGGGAAATTATGGGGGGGGGGGGGGAGTACTCGACCATTGTATAGAGAAATGTTCATGTGATTTATTTCCTTTTTCTTCATTTGGTCACCAACTCACTTAGGTGTCAAACTCTCTCTTAGCCACCTTATTTAACTAATGTTGCAAGTAACGTAAGAGAGAGAGAAGAGTAGAGATGTGTTGGTAGAAAGTATACTTATATATGATATATCTATATAATTTTATAACAATTAAAAATCTATTCTCTTCCCCTTCCATCTATTATTTCCAAGCTAGCTAGAAAAGAAAAAAAAATAGAAAGAGAGGAGAAAAATGAAAAGCCACGACAACCCTAAGTACATCCACTACTTTGGAAGGAAGAGAAAAATTGCTACAAGATCAAGGTATAAGGAAATAAAACCTAATCTTGTATGCTTTATGTATTTTTATGTTATATATATGGAGTTCAATTTTTAAATGACCAGAAGTATGCTAGAATGGTAGATATAGAGTTAGATGGGTTTAACATGTGTATTTGTTTGTGTTTGTGTAGGAAAATTTGGTAAAATGCATGGAAAGGAGTTTTACCAAAAAACTTAATCGGAAAGTGTGATTGAAGTTTTTCATTTTGAAACTTACTAATAATTTTTGTGATTTTCTTTCTTGGTATGCTAGATATGTAAGTTAAGAACAAAATCCCTTTTGAAGTATGCAAAAATGTTTTAAAATGAGCAAGATATGATTTTTTTTTTCTAAAAACACCTCACTAATGAAGGACTGTGCAAAACAATCCGGTTTTTGGCCATTTTTAGTAATCAAAACATGTCTGAATTTGCATTTTAATGATGTAATCTTATAGTTCAGAAAGATACGAATCCAACGAGACTGACTAGACGTCAATCGGAGTTGTAGATTTCATTTTATTCAAGTTTTAGTGAAGGACCCAAATCTGAAAGAAAAAAATAAGAAAATTTAAAGAACTTCCTGTCGATTTTCAGTCTAATGAACCTGCTAGCACCTTCCGGCGACCGGTTCAGCACTTTTTCGGCCGGTTCTTGGGTTGGGTCTTGGACCAATTTTTTTTGAAATTAATAAAGAATATTTTAATATTTAATTAAGAAATTTTTAATGTAATTAAGTACTTATTAGTGTAATTAATGGTTTAAACCCTTTTAAATCATTTAAAATTACAAACTAATAAATTTTTAAGGCCACTAATTGGTTATTAAAATAATTAAATATTGTTTAAATATAATTAACTATTTAATTATTAATTAATTAACATTAAGTAATAAATAAATACAATTAGTGTTATTAAACTAACTATTTGTTATTTAAATAGATTAAATAATACATAGGGTTAAATAATTTATTAATTATTATTTAATTAATATTAAATAATGATTAAAGAATGCTTAAGTAGATAAACTAATTATTTATTATTTAAGTAAGAATAAGTAATAAATAATGATAATTACTTACATATTATTTAAGTGACATAAAGTTAGTAAATTAAATTAATTATTTATTTATTAATTTAATGAATATTAATAATAAATAAGGACATAGATTAATTAATTATTATTTAATTAGTTTTAAATAATAATTAAAGACTAATAAGGTTAATAATATTAGATAATTAAAATATTATTAAAAGATTAATAATATTAGATACTTTAAATATTATTAAAGAATTAATAATATTAGAGAGGACTAAAATATTATTAATGATTAATAATATTAGATAATTAAAATATTATTAAGTGATTAATAATATTAGATAGTTAAAATATTATTAAAGGATTAATAATATTAGATACTTAAAATATTATTAAAATATTCATAATATTAGAGAGAGACTAAAATATTATTAAATAATTAATAATATTAGAAACAAATAGAATATTATTAAAAGGTTAATAATATTATTTAAGAGTTAAGATGATTACTTATAATAATATTATCAAGGGACAATAATATTATTAAGGAGTTAATGTGATATCTAATATTTAATTATGTGATTAATGTTAGATAATATATGAGAATAATAATGTTATGAATAATTATATGTTATACTAATTGAAGGATCTATGATAGGTCCTTCCAAAGAGGATAAGTTAAATTCATTAAGCGGATGTAGACACTCACAATTTTTCTGCCTACCTGTTACTAACATTTCAGGAAGTGCGGAATCTTCTTTCAGAGATAACCCTGAAAGAAAGCTTAGCTTAATCCCGGATACCACCGGAAGTTTCGTTACAAACCCGAAAACACACCGGGAGTATCCTTTCCCCATCTCGGAGATAACCCCGAGGATAGAAGTGCAAATACCAAAAAATCCACCAGAGAAGGCCGATTCATCTTGGAGATAACCCCGAGATTTTCAGTCTCAGTCCCGGAAACAACACTGGGAAAGACGATATCAACCTTGGAGATAACCCCAAGGAGTGCAGTTGCAGTTCTGGAGATAACCCCGGAAATGCTTGTTTCAAATGCATGCAGTCAGCTTCAACCTCGGGATTCATGCCGAGGCACTCAATTCACAAACCTGGGAGGATAGGCCCACCTCAGAGACAACCTTGAGGGCATTCAACACTTGCAGAGGTCCAATCTCAGAGATAACCTTGAGCAACGTCTGCTTTATCTACGAAAATCGAAGATAACCCTGGTGAAGGTGTTGATCGATTTCGCAAACAATGAATACGTGCACGTATACAAGGTCAACAAGTAATAACGTGAAATTAGAGTATCGTTCACACGAGGAATTATTTAATAAAAATTACCAAATACTAACTCTTAACCAAATCAATTTTATTTAAACAATTGCAAATTGTGAATTTTATAATTAAGAAAACTGAATTAAATAATTAAAAGAGATTAGTCTAAAAGAAAGCAAATAAACAAAACTAAGATTTGATTGAATTCGGGTAAATAAGGATTAAGACTCCAATATCCCCAATTATGAATTATAAATCAATTATTCAACTATTCCAATTATTATGTCTACTGAATTGTTAACAGGAATTCTCAAATGTCAAAAGCCCTTTCTCAAGTGATCCTTTGCCTTCTATTTAATCCAAGTTAATTTTGTTATATCCCTATGTAAAATAATTGAATTAAACTCACTATAATCTCAATTCCTTATGTGTTACATGCGACAAATAGATATTCTCATTCTATTCACAAACCTAATTATTCACTGTGCAAATAACTAAGTCACATGTCACCATGCCCAGTTCTAACCCTAGAATTCCTTTCCTAATTCCTTCTAGAGTAACAAGGTAATTACTGATCAGATAATTAATCAATAAGCATAAGGCAAGATAAACAACTCACTTTGACACAAATAATTGGAATAAATTAAATAACTAATTTATAGCCATAAAAGGTTCAATTGAAATCTTAATAAAAGAGTTAGTTCATAATTAATGAATTAAAACCAAGAATCCACAACTGAATAGACATTAAAAGATAAAAGTATGATAAGAAAAGAGAATAGAATCTGTTGTCAGCAAATCTGATGCTCCCCTCTTGCTCTTACTCTTGATCTTCAGTGTTCTTCAATTTGCTTCAATCTTCAATAGCTAATTAAGAACTAGGGTTTAGATTCTAATTTAATGGAGTGTTTAATCTAGTCTAATCTATATAATCTCCCTTTATTTTATGCCTTACATCATGTATTTATAGGTTACAAGTCCAATTTTTAGCTTAGAACAAACCCAATCCAATTTGAGTCAAAAGGTGTCAAAATTCGCCTAAAAAACGTGGCCCGTGCCATCACTAAGCCCTTCCCCAAAGCGCTTCAAATATTTGGGGTTGATCTTGCAACCCTACCCCCAAATTGCCCGTCATTTGGGCATAAGTTTATTTTAGGCGCCCGTGGCAGCACATGTTTCGACATTTTTTGCTCCAACGTCCTTTGGGAAAATGGCCATAACTTCTTCGTCCGAACTCCGATTTTGATGATTCAAGATGATCCAGAAATAGGAGAAGTAGATCTACAACTTTAGTTCTTTGAGGTTTTCGAAATATGGTCCGAAGAAATATTCAAATTGGCTCTGAAGTGACTACTGTGTAAATGGTGTCAAAACGCGAATCTAGCAATTTTTAACGTCGATCCAAGTAACTTTTGTCCCAATTCTTACAAAACAACATAAAACATGCTTGAATAGACACAAACACTTAAAAAATATTCTAAAAGACTTGAGAACAACAATAAATTAAGCCCGAATGTATCCAATTCATGTGTATAAAACTCACTCATCAGAAGGGCAAAGTCATCAAATTGCCACCTCAACCCCACATGGCGCCGTCTCAACAAACAATAATCAACATACATTCTACACAACAATGTCCCACACAAACGAAGGAGTTAAAATCCTGAGTGACTACTATGCAAGGCAGCACACCGGATAGAATTTAAAGCTTGAAGAGATAGGACATGGTTCCATCTTCCTGACTTTGTACAACCTCTAATCATATGTCATTGCGTAGCTCTCGACAACAACAATCCAAAACTTGTCTTATACACCTCAATCGGATTCTCGGATTGATGTTCTGTAAGTTCGAGCAGACATCCTATTGCACGCGTGCACGTACTTCGAGACGGCGGGACCCGCGGAGCCCGGGGCACCCCGGGAAGCCGTAAGTGCATCTGTGGTTGCCGCAGGTACACCTGCGGCTCCCAGCTCTATAGATATAGAGCTTGGGATGGCCATTTGCAAGATAAAAAAAGGCGAGGAAGCCCTTTCAAATTTGCTCTATACACACTCCATATTGAGTGCTTTCTCATTTTTAAACACTTGTTAGCTCACATATAGCTATATTTTACCCGCGGGAGCCGAGTGTTCATCCACTTAAAGTCATAGAAGTCTTCTTTGGCAGCCCACTGTAAGCCTTCTTAAACATTATAAAATCTTTCTCTTCATCTTTGCACACACTCTTCTTCACATTGAGAGTCGTGTTTTATGTGTATGCCCGAACTTCGATCCGTGATTTTCATTTCTGTTATTATATATATATATATATATATATATATGGACTAACATTATCGAGTTATGCCTCGATTGAGCCTATACTCACGCCCAGGCGTTTACTTATATATATATATATATATATATATATATATATATATATATATATATATATATATATATATATATAGCGACAAATCATTGAAATCATAAATCGAGCCGTGATCGATATATATATGCGTATATGCGCTATATATATATATATATATATATATATATATATATATATATATATATATATATATAATTACATTTCTGTCAGCCTGGAGTTTACTTCGCGGCCTTTTACTCCTTTATTTACAATCCATCCCGCCTGGAGTTTACTCATGGCGGTTGATCGCATTTACTACTTTATTTACATTTCTGATCCCCCATGGAGGTGTTTCGTGGTGGTTGATCATGTCTCTCTCCATATATTTATCGCTTTTATATATTTACATTTCTGATCCCTCATGGAGGTGCTTCGTGGTGGTTGATCATGTATCAGATATATATTTCTGACTTTTTATATATATAACGCCATCGCTTTTCATATAAATTACGGCATCATGTGAGCCTAGGAATCATGTGATCATATATTCAGTCTACTGAATCTAGATTCGGTTCTCGTGTTAGACATTTTCAGCTGTAAGCAGCTTATAAATTATTCACGATGTTTGAATTTTCTTAGATGGCTTTCATGTCCATGAGGAGTTCGGCACTGCTATATACTATTTTCTTGAAGATGCTTCGCATCTCGAAAATATAAGCAATCAAGCCGAACATTTAATAATAAAATGGAAGTTTGAAAATGTCTCAATTACTATTGAGCACAAGGTTTGAAAAACTTCTTTTACAAAACCTCACTGCTATATCATGTTTAAAACTGATTTTTTTCATACAAATTCAAACCCTTTGTATATAGGTGCGAACGAGGCCTCGCACAACTTCCAAATAATAGCACATATATATATACACACACACACACACACATACACACACATCTCGGTTTCACAAAACCGTTTAGCAGTGTCACATCACTGGGGCAATGTGCAAACCTTTTCTCGGTTGCGTTGGTGCAACTAGTTAAAAACACCAACTGGCGACTCTTACAGTCAAATCGTCAACATATACATGTCAGAATTTTTTCACTTGTTTTTTCAAACAAATCTCATATAATATGAGAACACCAAAGAACAAGAACATAAAAGGGACAAATAAAAATCCCGACATCGACATGTGGCGACTCTGCTGGGGACACCAGTAAGAGGGCTTAAGCCGCTACTACAAGCTTTTCAAAATTGTTATATGCTTGTGTGTGAATGTTTCATTTACATTATTGATGAATGTGTACGAATGCATTTTACTTACTGCACTGTAATATATCTATTTGTGATATTAGTGCTTCACACATGTCATCATTTTTATAAACGGTGAGACACGTTGTATGTGAATGTATGTTGTGTGGTTCCTCCACCAGGAGGCTATCCTGTCGGTGTTTGATTACTAGACTCGTAGGAAGACTAATTCCAACGAGGCTCAGGAAAGGCACCTCCCAGATTCACTCCAGTTGAAAGATTGGATTAACTTCCCGTCAAGTAAATTATGATGATCTGGGAACCTTCATGCCAAAAAGTCGCGAGAGTAACCTAAGATAGGTCAGCCTCTGATAAACCAAACGCGGAGGAAAGTCTTTTCATGCTTTTCATTTTCAAATTACTTGTAAAGATAATTACTGGTAATTTTATTCCATGCTCAACTATATGTAATGGAAAATATGAAAAATATTTGCACATGCATATTAAGGCTTAACATGCTATCAAATGACACCCGTTTTGCAGGATAATATTCCTAACATGGACACATTATTATAGCATGTAAAAATTTATACATTCCCTAAGATTAAACTACATAAGTTTTTTGTAGGGAAAAAATTGGGTCCGTTACCCGCTCAAAATCCAAAACGACCATGAGCCTACAGTAAACTATGTCTTCGTCTGACCAGTCTAATCCTGCTCCTGTCTCACGAGAAGAGTTTGATGGATTAAGTAAGCAAATTACAGATTTGGTTGTTCTGCTTAAAGAATTACACCAATCTACTTAGGGTTCGCGAATACCCATTCATACAGAATCCTCTGCACAAGGGGAAACACAAAGTTCAGATAAAACAAATCCTGAACTACAGTTGGATACGACCAACAAAATTCCTGAAAACACCCATCTTAAAGAAGATCCAGACACCGGTGATATCAGGAAGAAAGTCCTTCAAATGGAGGAAACCATCCGTTCTATCAAAGGAATTGGAACGCACGTGAGGGTTTCATATGCTGACCTTTGTATATTCCCTGGCGTGCATTATCCAGAGAAATTCAAAACTCCTAACTTTGAAAAGTATGATAGGTTAGGGGATCCGTACACACATTTGATTGGAGAAGCCTGGACGTGGTACACCAGATTAGACAACTCAAAGATCCATAGCTGGGAGGAATTAGCTCATGCTTTCCTCACTCAGTACAGCTTCCAATCTCAGATAGCTCCTGACTGGTACTAGATTACCAAGGTCAAGAAATAATCTACTCAGTCTTTTAGAGAGTATGCTCAAAGGTGAAGGCGCTTTGCTGCTCAAGTCATTCCTTCCATTATGGAATCAGAAATGGTTATGACCTTTATAGATATACAAGAAGCTTCTTTCTGTGAAAGAATTTTAGCTGGCATTGGTAAGCCATTTTTTGAAATGATCAAGCACAAAGAGATGGCTGAGATGGGATTGAAGTCAGTAAAGATTCAAGACCTAGCCGCTCTTAAAGTAGTTACTGAGCGCATTCAGTCTGGAACTTATGGAAACAACCCCCGGAGGGTCCATAAAAAGAAAGAGGAAGATGTTTCCTTGATACTACAAGGTCAGAAAGGCATTCAAAATATTCCTATCTAGAGGAGAAACTACTCCAATTTGCAAGCACAGTCTTCAAACCCTCCATTGCCTAAAGGTGGAGAAGTCAAACGCCCTCGAGTGTTCACACACTAAGGGGACTCACTCGAGAATATCCTTGCTCTTCTGACTACTTAGAAGAAAATTACACATCTTCTTCCACCAGCCAACCCGAATGGGAAGAGTTTCAATGCTACTCGGAAGTGTGCTTATCATGCCAGGGCACCAGGACATGACACTCAGGATTGTTGGGCCTTGAAACATTAGATCCAGGACTTAATCGACAATGGGGAGATTATCGTGACTAAACCCGACCAACCTCATGTTCAAGACAATCCTCTTCCTCAACACAAAGAAGGAGAGGTCAATATGATTAATTGGAGCATTGGACAGAGTTCCAATTATGTTGTTGACTCTTCCCAGACCAGCAAAGACGATGCTGATAGATGGAATTATGCGCAGCTCCAGTTTATGATGGAGCGAAAGATTAAGGCATAGATCAGTTTGAAGAACTGGTGATTCATCAACACCAAGTCACACACCAATTAATCAGTCAAGAGCATGCTAGTCTCCTTCCTTTTATCATGAATATTCAATCTTCGTCTTCAAAAAGTGAAACACTGGAAGATAAAGTTGCAAAAAGAGAAAGTGCCAAAGCCCGTCGGGATTTTACCAACAAACGGGAATTTAAATATCTTGGCCAACCTATGGAACAGATATTTCAAATGTTGATCAATGAAGGAAGAATTACATCCCTTCTACCTCCAATCAATCCCTGTTCCAGACGGTTTAATTCTGAGGGAGTATGTCAATATCACTCCCACTCTTGCGGTCACAGCACAGAAGAATGCTGGGCATTCCACCACCTCATTCAAAATTTAATTGACAATAGTGTCCTGCAAATGGCAGACGATGAAACTTTGTAACTCGAGAGTGGGAACACATGTCCTATAAAATGGAAGGACGGAGTAGTAGTTATATCCGCTGAGGATGATTTGGCTGCCAGCCCACTCACAATGCAAGCAATTCAACTTAAAGGAGCTGACAATCCTTTGAAAGTGGCTACACCAGAGCCAATTAACTTACCATTCAGACCACAATATCCTGTTGTCAGCCTACACAAAGTCCGATGGAATTATGGACAGGCTGAAGGATTTACTTCACATATAACTGCTGCAGTGTCGAAGGAGAATCCACTGTATCTTCCCCATCGGGTGATGAAGCCCGCCATCAAATTAAATGGGAAAGTTCCCATGGAGAAGATTGAAGAATTCCTCCATACCATGGGCCATAACAAAGCCAAAGTGGTTTTAAGCTTGAAAGAAGCTCCACATCAAATTTCCATATTGGACTTGGTTTTCGCTTCCGAAGATCACAAGATGGTATTGCTAAAGGTCTTGGAAGAAGCCCATTTACCAAAATTAGTGGATGTGGAAAAATTCCAGCATCTTGTTGATCACATTTTCAATAATAATGTGATATCTTTCACTGATGACGACATACCCGCTGAAGGGACCGGTCATTGCAAGCCGTTGCATATAGCGATTTTTTCCTCCGGATACATGGTTGGAGGACTCTTGATAGATGGAGGTTCATCTCTTAGTATATGTCCTTATGCTACCTTGGAGAAGATGAATATCAACCCCAGGAGGATCAAAAGCAGCCATACGATTATCAAAGCTTTTAATGGGTCCCGATGAAATGCCATTGGAGTAATTGAATTACCAGTGGAGATTGGTCCACATACATTCAGTGTATCCTTTCATGTGCTCAAAATAGCCACAAGATACAACCTGTTGTTGGGAAGACCATGGATTCATATGGCTGGAGCTGTCCCTTCCGCCCTTCATCAACAACTCAAGTACATTATCAACAATAGCCTAGTCATTGTTAATGCTGAGACGAAATGTCCAGAACAAATGACATGCCACTAATCAGCTTCAATTCAGAAATTGAGCCGGTCAGTTTCCAAGCCCTAGAGGTGAGCAACACTTATTACCATCCCATTGGGGCACCACCTCTCACACCCAGGATTTCTGCCGAGGTTATGTCGGCCACTCAAGAGATGATGTCATTGGGTCATTAACTTGGACAAGGTTTGGGCAAAGAGCACCAGGGTATTAAGTACCCGATTCAAGTGCTCAGTCAAACAGGATTAGTTGGATTAGGCTATTTTGCTAGCTCCAGACACATGAATCCTTATAAGCACAAACAGGTTCCTTCAACTTCACCATTACTGGCGATTTTTTCCACTGTAACTCTTGAAATGACGATGCGGTAAAGGTGCCAAATTTATTATGGCTATGCTATTTCCCAAACCAGTACCGGTTAAAGCAAAAGAGGTCCTGATTCCTGATCCCGAAGTGGAAGAGAGGGAACAAAAACGTAAACAAGACATCGCCTTGATGATGTTAGGCATACGCATCATTGTCCATGATGAACATACAAACAGATACACCCAGACGATGATTGCCCAGATGCCATGGTCATCATTAGGGAGAAGGAGGACAATGATAGTCCCTCCATCACTACAGTCCATCAGGACTTTACCCTTGACAATTAGAGCAGCACTCCGTGCATTGGTCGACAAGGGTAAAACGGGCAGAAATTCCATCTGCCCTATAGATAACTTTAATCGCTTATTTTTTACATGCATCTGTATTAGCGGTTGTTTTATCAAGACATGCTAACATTTTGTATGATTGAAGCAGTTTCATATATTAAGTGAAAGCATATATTTTGTTTGAGGACTCTAAATTTAGATGTGTACGTACTTTGCCGATGAGGTGCCTTTTCTCCACAAGGACTGTAACTTTGATGAAAAGTTGGACTCAGACTTGATGGAAATACAAGAGGACATTGAGATATCTCAGGAGATTAAGGAATTGGTCGAAGACAAACCTAAACCTAATCTTGATCAAACCATGTCTTTGAATCTCGGAACCCTAGAAAACCCTAAGCTAATCCAGATTGGTTCAGACCTCACTCCAAACCAACGGAATGACATGGTTGCGCTTCTAACCCAATTCCAGGATGTGTTTGTATGGTTTCATGAAGACATGGTGGGTTGGTCCACTAACATTTTCCTTCATCGCCTTCCCATTAAAGAGGGATTCAAGCCAGTCAGACAGAAGCTCAGGCGATTGAAACCTGAGTGGATTTTAAAGGTTAAAGAAGAAATTATGAAATAATTTCAAATATGTATCATCATGGTGTCTACATACCCTGAATGGTTATCAAACATAGTCCCCGTGCCTAAACCAGAAGGAAAGGTGCGAGT
Source organism: Panax quinquefolius (assembly GCA_020205615.1). Classification (NCBI taxonomy): domain Eukaryota; kingdom Viridiplantae; phylum Streptophyta; class Magnoliopsida; order Apiales; family Araliaceae; genus Panax; species Panax quinquefolius. The sequence goes on from CM035159.1 coordinate 59,557,263, forward strand.
TTGCGTGGATTACCAGAATTTGAACAAAGCTTGCCTTAAGGATAGCTTTCTCGTGCCATTTATCCACATTCTCATTGACAATCCTGCTCAATACAGCATGTACTCCTTTGCGGATTGCTTTATGGGGTATCATCAGATTATGGTTGCTGAGGAGGATCGTGAGAAAACTGCTTTCATCACTCCTTGGGGAACCTTTTGTTATAGACGGTTGTCATTTGGCCTCATCAATGCCGGAGCAACCTATCAGCGAGCTATGATGGCTCTTTTCCATGACTTAATGCATAAAGAGATAGAGATCTACATGGATGACATCACTGTCAAGTCTCGAAGGGAAGAAGACCACTTAGACCATCTCAGAAAGCTTTTCAACAGGTTGTGTAAGTATAACTTGAAGTTGAATCCAACCAAGTACGCCTTTGGTGTTAAATTAGTCAAGTTGCTAGGTTTCCTAGTTAGCCACAAAGGGATTGAGCTAGATCCTACCAAAATCCAGGCCATCAAAGAAATGCCCATTCCTCAGACAGAGAAGGAAAAATCTGGGATTTTTGGGAAGAATCAACTTCATTAGCAGGTTTATTTCTTAACTCACAGCAACCTGTGAGCCCATTTTCAAGCTATTAAGGAAGAACTCCTCCATGAAATGGAATGATGAGTGTCAGAAAGCCTTCCTTACAATCGTAGAGCAGTTGGTTAATGCTCCTATTTTGGTACCTCCCAGGGATGATGTTACCCTATTCATGTACCTGTCCATTAATGACAATGCTATGGGCTGCATGCTTGGATAGAAAGAAGATAGAGGCCAAGAGCGAGCTATCTATTACCTCAGCAAAAGATTCAGCAGTAGTGAACACAAGTACACTCTAATTGAGAAGACTTGTTGTGCTTTAGCATGGGCTTCCATAAGGTTACAACATTACTTCTATGGTCACACAACCCATCTCATATCCCACGTGGATCCTCTCAAATACGTGTTCAGTAAGCCCATACTAAATTATCGGCTGTCCCGATGGCAGTTATTCTACAACAATTTGACATCGTCTATGTGACGCAAAAATCCATTAAAGGACAAGGAATTGCGGATCAACTGGCTGCTGCACCCGTAGGGGATTACAAACCCTTAGAAACATACTTCCCCGATGAAGGGGTCATGGCAATTCAGCAACACCATCAGTATGATGCATGCCATATGTGGAAAATGTATTTTAATGGAGCTGTTAACATGGAAGGTTCTGGAGCTAGAGCAGTTCTAGTATCTGGTACGGGGGAGCAGTATCCCGTCGCCGTCAAATTGTAGTTTGTCAGCACCAACAACACAACTGAGTATGAAGGTTGTATCATGCGGCTAAAACTTGCCAAATCAATGGGTATCAGACGGTTAATTGTCTTTGGGGATTTAGAGTTGGTAATCAAACAAACCACTAGAATCTATCAAACCAAAGAGCTAAGTGGGTCGAAGTAGCCTCCTTCCCCAAGGTTACTAAATAAGTCATCATTGCTTTCATCAGAAATAATGTAATTTGTTGATATAGACAAACAAAGGTAATTGTGTCAGACAATGCTAAGAACCTCAACAACAAAATGATGGAGGAGTTATGCAGTAAATTCCACATCAAACACCTTAACTCTGTCATCTACCGTCCAAAGATGAATGGTGTTGTTGAAGCGGCTAATAAAAACATCAATAAGATCATGCAGAAGATGTTCGCCAATCACAAAGGATGGCCTGACTGTAACACCCCCAAAATAGGTATACATCACCCATCATGGGTCGCCAGATACATGGTGCAGAATACAAATACAATCTTTAATATACAACAAGAAAGTTGTGAGTTTTAATACAAATATTGTCTTCTAGACAATATCCACTCTCAGAATAAGTCCTCATTACATTTATTGTCACACTATTTAACAGAATAGTGAGGATTACTAATATTATCATATGGAACATCACACCGTTCCCTTACTAGTCCCTGCTACGTTCTCATTTCCTGAAGAGAACAGTAAAAGAAAGGGTGAGCTCAACTAGCCCAGTAAGAAATATTATGACTAAGATAATGCAGGATAAATTATCATTAGCCTTCAACAATGTTAAACTGATAAAATACAATAGACAACAAGTTTAAGCTGCATGATGAATAAGCAATCCATTAAAAAGTCAAGTAGAGAATAAAATCTACTATTTTTTATGATTTAAAAAGTTTTCATCACTTTTATCACGAGACTCGATTTTAATAAATAATCCACATCATCCCCCGCACTACTACTAATGATATTCATTAGGGTCACACGACCACAAATTATCCATGCACTACTGGCAAAGGATATTCATGTATTCATCAATGGTCATGATCATGCCAACAAGCTGTCCATCAATGCACACTACGGGCCAATGAGGACTTTTATCACATCATTTGTAACATTACGGTCATGATTATACCGAATAATCCCTGGTCATAATCATACCAAGTCCATCTATGCACTACAGGCCACAGATGACTTTCAAAAATATAAACATGAAGATGATGACAATGATATAACAATTCAATAAAACAAGTTCACGAATTAGTTTATCCAAGAACTAATAACGTCCAAATTGTCAACATGATACTTCTTTGTAAAGTAAAATTCAAGAATGCTCAGAAGAATATTTCCATGAAAAGATACTGGATGAAGCACAAATATCAAGGATATTCCACTAATTTCATGGAGTATAGAAGTCAAAACTTTAACCAACTTAGTATAATAAAGAATGGAATAACAAAAGAAATCACCAAGCATGTGATAGATAGCACATGCAGGTTATTCCGATAGAATAAATAATACGGAACCAGGTCCGGCGTAAAACGCATAGACAGGATATTCCAACAAAATAATAAAGAATGGAATAACATAAGGATTTCACCAAGTATAGGGGAGTCCGCGTATACAGGTTATTCCAACATAATAATAATAAAAAGATTTAAACCGTCCCACAGTAAAAGCGCATGACATGGGATATTCAAATGTAATAATAAAGGATGGAATAACATAAGGATTTCACCAAGTATAGGGGAGTCCGTATACAAAGTTATTCCAATGTAATAATAAAGACGAAAACCAGTAAAAGCGAAAAATGTATGAGACGGGATATTCAAATGTAATAATAAAGAATGGAATAACACAAGGATTACACCAAGTATAGAAATCCACCAAGCGTGATACAAAAGTATATTCAATGTAATAATTAAGACGAAAACCAGGTCCCAAGTATAGGTAAAACGCACAAACAGGATATTCCAACTGAATAATAAAGAATGGAATAACATAAGGATTTAACCAAGTATAGGGTATGCCGCGTATATAGGTTATGTATAGGGTATGCCGTGTATACAGGTTATTCTAACAGAATAATAAAGAATGGAATAACAGAAGTTCTCTACATAAATAAGAAAGAATAACACCCCTTACCATAAAAGACACTAGATATCGAAGTAGTGAAGTAGCAGAATACTCTTCTTCTTTCTTTCTCTATAATTTCTCTCTAGAGTTTCAAGGTGAATTCGTAAGAAATAATGAAGGAATGAGCTTCATTTATAGAAGAATGGATTGAATAGTAACTAATTTACGAACGGTCCAGCATTGATTTACTTTTAAGCAGGCGGTTGATTGATTTACAATTAAAACTTAAAGCAAACGGTCATACCGATTTACTATTAAAACTTTAAACCAAATGATCCATATTGATTCACTATTATAATTTTCCACCGGTGGTCCATATTGATTCACTAATATAACTTCAACCAATGGTCTGAAAAATTAGCACATCTCCTCATGGAATAATATTGTACTCAAATACCCGAATGCATAATACTAGAGTGAATAGTAACCAGGTGAATAGTAACTTGTGAATAGTAACTCGTGAATAGTAACTCATGAATAGTAACTCGTGAATAGTAACTCATGAATAGTAACTCATGAATAGTAACTCGACGTAAAATGTTCCCTCAAATACCCGATTGAACAATATAACCTCGGACATCAATTATCATCTAATAGATGTCGATTTCTAATAACACAAATAATCCCAACACAATGAAACTATCAAATTCATCTTTAATCAACACGAACTTATTCATCATTAATATTATAACTCACAATATTTAGCAATAAGGTTGTTCCCAGGAAAGAGGGGGCTTTCAATAAGGATTTTCCCTATTGGTGCGCAATTAGGTGACCAAACCTCTCCTCGATGTAACTTCTAGACATTGTAAATATTGCAATTTAATAATATGAATAACTTTGTCGTCTCAATTATTGATTTAATAACATATCATATAATGCGAGATGATCTTTGTGATAATAATTGGATCAATAATATGAGAGATATGATGCAAAGAATTATCGTAGCAATAATTGAGTATAAGCGAGTGATTTCTCACGTAAGCATCAATAATCAATACCGTGTGCTCTTATGCAACAACAACATATTCATCGTACTTTTACTCTTGGGTAGTTCAACGGATTTTTAATAATAACACCTCCACCGTTATTTATAAAATATTTTTGTCATTTCTCAATCCGACAATAATTCTATTGTGGGGTCCACCAATGATTGTGCCGTTGTACGAATATTCCCGACAAAAAGAATATTCCCCGACCAATCGAATATTTTATAACAACTTGCATACTTAGCAAAATTTATAAATATTACCCACAACTATAACATTATATCAAATTCATTCCATAATATTCAAAAATGATATTTATAGAAAAATCATCTTTATTAAAAAAAAATTGGGGTCTTACAACCTCCCCTTCTTATGAAATTTTGCCCTCAAAATTAGGGTACGTACCTAGTATGTCGAAGAGGTAAGGATACCTTGATTTCATTTCAGATTCTAATTCCCAGGTCATTTCCTCAATATCGTGGTTCCTCCACAAAACTTTGACTTGAGATATAACCTTGGAGCGTAGAATATGCTCCTTTTTATCTAAGATATTAACAGGAACCTCTTCATATGTTAAATCTTCCGCTATTTCGTCCGGTTCTAAATCAATAATGTGGTTCGAGTCTTTCATATATTTACGTAACGTCGATACGTTAAAAATGTTATGAACACGCGACATACTTGGCGGTAAAACGAGTCTATAGGCCACAGTTCCTACTTGATCAAGGATTTCAAATGTGCCAATAAAATCGAGGGTTGAGATAACGCCTTCTTGAACCTCCTTCTTCACATTCATCAAATTCGGGTGTGTAGCTTGAGCGGCTTTAACTTTATCGATTAAAGTCGATTCTACTCGTATATTCGTTATCTTCACGTGGGTTTGTATATTCACACTCGTAAACGCATACGATCTTTTACTCAATGCGTCAGCTACCATGTTCTCTTTTCCACAATGGTATTGAATGGTATGATCGAAATCTTCAACAGCTCGAGTCAACGTCTTTGGCGCATGTTACGTTCATTTTAGTTGAAGAAATATTTGAGGGTTTAAGAAATGGTTTTTGTACTAGGGTCAATACAAAACGCTCTAGGGGTAGGCTAGGAAGTCTTCAAGGATACGCCAGGAAATTTATTAATAATAGAAATATCATTCAAAACTGTGACTCTCATCCAAGACTTGGATAACACATCACATTGATACCAACTATGACTTCTATCCCTTAACCTGGAAAGCACCTCACAATGATACCTATCAACTTGCCATCTTCATTCACGACGTCGCCTACAGAAAGTCTGGCTTCGATGCATTCCACACAAGGAAGTCAACAACAAAAAGATCGGGGCTCTTTACTTATGGCTTGATATAACAGTGATTGACTTTAGTGGTTTGGTTACTTGAATTCGCATAACAGGTTGGTTAGGAATATGAAAGCTAACAACCTTACGAAAAGCATGATGAGTAGTTAACCAATTGATTCCTAAAATCACATCAAAGGAAAGTATTTTCAAAGAAATAAGATCGACAGGTAACGTGAAAATGTCGATTTGAATCAACAAGATTTATAAACAGTGGAGGTAACGAAGGCTCCTACTAACAAAGTTTCAACCAATAAGTCAAAGTCTAACTTCTATGGGGTCAAATTTAAACATTGAATACAAGCAAGAGAGATAAAATAATGGATAGAATCGGTATCTAATAAGTCATAGATTTCACAAGAATTTATAATTAACTAACCCGTGCTAACTTCGTTTGGGTTACTCGCTTTTTGAGAAGTCACGAAAAACGCTCTTCCTGAAACCACCGACTTTGTTTTGTCCAGATTCACTTTTTGGTGCCACCGTCCCAAATTTGGACTTGACTTTGGTGCACAAGCACAAAATCAAGCTAAATGACCTTCTCTTCTTGAAATTTCCACTTATATTATCTTGGCCGTGATTACCACCGAAGTGGTTACCATTCTTGGCATGATAATTTCCCCCACAATGGTTATCATTGTTTTGGATGACCCAATTACCAATTAGATAATTATTATCGTGTTCTTGGTCGTTTTGCTTTTGGTTGTGTTTGACTCATTATTGTGCTCCAATAATCGAGCCCCTATTCACAACATCTGAATATAAACAAAGTTTGTGAGAAATGAGGTATTGACGTATATTGGGTTTCAAACCTCTTAGAAGCATTCACGTCATTCACTCCTCATTATCGACCAAATGGGATGCAAACCGAGACAACTCGGCAAACTTAGCCTCGTATTGCGACACGGTCATATTGTTTTGCTCCAGCTTGATGAACTCTACCTCCTTCATGTGACGAATACTTTTAGGAAAGTACTTATCGTTGAACAGCTCTTGGAACTTCTCCCAAGACATCTTGAGTGTGTCAGTCTGGGTACGTTTTACAGATTCCCACCAGTAATCTGCCTCTTCACGCAACATAAAGGTGGCAAATGGAACCTTTTGCTCCTCTGAGCATCCCAAGAGATTAAATATCTTGGTGATATGCTTTAACCACGTCTCCGCCTTAAGTGGTTCTGGCTTTCCCAAAAACTTCGGTGGTCCCAGCTCCTTGAACTGTTTGGCGATGACCGTCCGAGAGTTGCCAGTGTTTTCACCTGTATTTTGGACAGGAGCCGCTCTCGCCTGATGTTGCATGAATTGCATGAAGCCTCGGAACATTCCATCGTTCATCATTTGGTCAGTGTTGTTCTTTGCATGAGGATTATCGCCTTCCTGATGCACATTGTCCTGATTATTGATCTGTGGAGACTCAACGGTCTCCTGTGCTCCATTGATGTTCTCAACATTCTCGAATGCCATTTTCAAATACTGCCACAAAACAAGGGTTAATTAACATATCACATATTATCCCTATACTCTGACCAACCAATTAAATAACAAATAAACTTAGGAAGGTCATACTAGCGAAGGAATTTCCCGTCTCTCCCCTCCTAGTTCTTATCTCACATCTTAGCCAGGGATCATATCCCTAAGCTTTGATACCAACTGTGACGCCCCCAAAATAGGTATACATCACCCATCTTGGGTTGCCAGATATATGGTGCATAATATAAATACAAACTTTAATATACAACAAGAAAGCTGTGAGTTTTAATACAAATATTGTCTTCTAGACAATATCCACTCTCAGAATAAGTCCTCATTACATTTATTATCACACTATTTAACAGAATAGTGAGGACTACTAATACTATCATCTGGACCATTACTTCGTTCCCCAACTAGTCCCTGCTACATTCTCATTTCCTGAAGAGAACAGTGAAAGAAAGGGTGAGCTCAACTAGCCCAGTAAGAAATATTATGACTAAGATAATGAAGGATAAATTATCATTAGCCTTCAACAATGTTAAACTGATAAAATACAATAGACAACAAGTTTAACTGCAGCGGAATAAGCAATCCATTAAAAGAGTCAAGTAGAGAATAAAATCTACTATTTTTTATGATTTAAAAAGTTTTTCATCACTTTTATCGCTGAGACTCAGCTTAATAAATAATCCACATCATCCCTGCACTACGGCCAATGATATTCATTAGGGTCACGACCAAAAATTATCCATGCACTACGGGCCAAGGATATTCATGTATTCATCAATGGTCATGATTATGCCAACAACTTTCTATCAATGCACTACGAGCCAATGAGGACTTTTATCACATCATTTGTAACATTACGGTCATGATTATACCGAATAATCCCTGGTCATAATCATACCAAGTCCATCTATGCACTACAGCCACGTATGATGACTTCAAAAAAATATAAACATGAAGATGATGACAATGATATAACAATTCAATAAAACAAGTTCACGAATTAGTTTATCCAAGAACTAATAACGTCCAAATTGTCAACATGATACTTCTTTGTAAAGTAAAATTCAAGAATGCTCGAAGAATATTTCCATGAAAAGATATCTTTGGATGAAGCACAAATATCAAGGATATTCCACTAATTTCATGGAGTATGAAGTCAAAACTTTAACCAACTTAGTATAATAAAGAATGGAATAACAAAAGAAATCACCAAGCATGTGATAGATAGCACATGCAAAGTTATTCCGATAGAATAAATAATACTGGAACCAGTCCCGCCAGTAAACGATGTATGCAGGATATTCCAACAAAATAATAAAGAATGGAATAACATAAGGATTTCACCAAGTATAGGGAGTCCGCGATATGAGTTATTCCAACATAATAATAAAGATTTAAACCAGTCCGGCAGAAAACGCATGCAGACGAGGATATTCCAATGTAATAATAAAGGATGGAATAACATAAGGATTTCACCAAGTATAGGGGAGTCCACGTATAAAGGTTATTCCAACAGAATAATAAAGACGAAACCAGTCCAAGCGAAAAATGTATGCATGGGATATTCCAATGTAATAATAAAGAATGGAATAACACAAGGATTACACCAAGTATAGGGGAGTCGCGTGATACAAAGTTATTCCAATGTAATAATAAAGATTTAAACTGTGTCCCATGAAAAACGCACAAACAGGATATTCCAACAGAATAATAAAGAATGGAATAACATAAGGATTTAACCAAGTATAGGGTATGCCGCGTATATAGGTTATGTATAGGGTATGCCGTGTATACAGGTTATTCTAACAGAATAATAAAGAATGGAATAACAGAAGTTCTCTACATAAATAAGAAAGAATAACACCCCTTACCATAAAAGACACTAGATATCGAAGTAGTGAAGTAGCAGAATACTCTTCTTCTTTCTCTCTATAATTTCTCTCTCTAGAGTTTCAGTGAATTCGTAAGAAATAATGAAGGAATGAGCTTCATTTATAGAAGAATGGATTGAATAGTAACTAATTTCTGAACGGTCCAGATTGATTTACTTTTAAATGCATTTGCCTTGATTGATTTACTATTAAAACTTAAAGCAACGGTCCATATGCTTGATTTACTATTAAAACTTTAAACCAAATGATCCATATTGATTCACTATTATAATTTTCCACCAACCATCCATATTGATTGACACTAATATAACTTCAACCAACTATTCGAAAAAATTAGCACATCTCCTCATGGAATAATATTGTACCCAAATACTCGAATGCACAATACTAGAGTGAATAGTAACCAGGTGAATAGTAACTCATGAATAGTAACTCGTGAATAGTACTCTGACACAAAAAGTTCCCCGAATACCCAATTGAACAATATAACCTCCAGACATCAATTATCATCGGAATAGATGTCGATTTCTACTAACATAAATAATCCCAACACAATGAAACTATCAAATTCATCTTTAATCAACACGAACTTATTCATCATTAATATTATTACTCACAATATTTAGCAACCAGGTTGTTCCCAGGAAAGATGGGGCTTTCCAATAAGGATTTCTCCCTATTGGCGCGCAATTAGGTAACCAAACCTCTCCTTGACAGAACTTCTAGACATTGTAAATATTGTAATTTAATAATATGAATAACTTTGTCGTCTCAATTATTGATTTAATAACATATCATATAATGCGATGATAATCTTGTGATAATAATTGGATCAATAATATAGAGAGATATGATGCAAGACAATTATCGTAGTAATAATTGAGTATAACTCGAGTGATTTCTCACGTAAGCATCAATAATCAATACCTGGTGCTACTATGCAACCACGCATACATCGTATTTTTTACTACCGTGTAGTTCATCGGTTTTAACAATAACAACTCCGCCGTTATTTATAAAATATTTTTGTCGCTTTCTCAATCCGACAATAATTCCATTAATAGGATCCACCAATGATTGTGCTTGTTATACCTAATATTCCCCACAAAAAGAATATTCCCTCACCAATCGAATATTTTATAACAACTTGCATACTTAGCAAAATTTATAAATATTACCCACAACTATAACATTATATCAAATTCATTCCATAATATTCAAAAATGATATTTATAGAAAAATCATCTTTATTAAAAAAAAATTGGTGTCTTACACTGACCTCTTGCCTCTGACTTTATTAGCCTACAGAACTTCAATACGTACTTCCACTGGGGCAACCCCCTACTCATTAGTTTATGGGATGGATGCAGTACTCTCCATAGAGGTGGAAATGGAATCCCTCAGAGTGTTGATGAACGCTTGGCTGGATGAAGACCAATGGGTACAAGATAGATATCAACAATTGTCTCTAATAGACAAAAGGCGAATCACGACTATCTTCCAAGGTTAGTTATGTCAACAAAGGATCGCCTGATCCTACAACAGAAAAGTCTGGCTTTGAAGAAGATCATTGATAACCAAGATCAATCTAAGGGAAAATTCTCTCTAAACTGGGAAGGTCCGTTTGTTGTCAAGGAGGTATTGATAGGAGGTGCTCACAGACTACAGGAAATGGACGGCGATAAATTTCCACAACTCATCAACTCGGACACTGTGAAATGGTACTATGTCTGAGGTTACCATCAAGCAAACATCCTGGTTTTGGATCATTAGATCACTAGTCATTTCGGTTTTCTAACCCTTTTTACATACTCTTCTACCCCTCAAGGAAACATTCTCTTCAAGCCAGCAGCCTGGTTTCACCTCATTTCAAACCTTTCATACAATTTCGGTTATCCCACCAGGGATTGAACCTTTCACAACTGCAGTTTATCCTAAACTTAGGATCAAAATTTTTTCATTCTTACAGTTTGTGCTGAACTTAGGATCAAACTTTTTCACACCTGCAGTTTGTCCCAAATATGTGATCAAACTTTCTTTCCCCCGCAGTTTAGCCTGCACATGGGATTCAGACTTCTCTTCGCTGCAAATCGTCCTGAGGGGCGAACTATATCGACCTGATCTCCCTGATACCCGGGAGTATGTAGGCAACCATATTCTATATGGCCCGCTCATAATAAAAAAATAAAAACATTTATGCCCTTTCTCTACAAAAACAAAAATAACAAAAACACTTTTTCCCTTTCTCTACATAAACAAAAACATTCATACACCCTTTTACATTCAGCGTTGAACCTCTTACACCAGGTTCGAACTACGCAGACCTGGTCTCCTCTTCAATAGGAGTACGTAGGCAGCCATTTATGGTTCGGTCTAACCCCTACCAAAACACAAATACTTGTCACATGGTACTGGGATCAAACTTCAATCCACCACATTTCATCGGCTTCAGACCAAAGGGATGGAATTTCCTGACCCCTCCTCATAAATAAGAGATCCGACTACCATCTAAGTTGCGGTTGTGCCTCAAAGAGCAACACCAATCCATAAGAGATGGAATTAACTAGGCTCCTCTTAAATAGGAGTACTAGCGACCATCTGTGGTGCGGTCAATCTCAAAGAGGAAAAGCCACACTCCTCTCCACATCTACATACAGAAACCAGTCCCAAGACACCAAAGATGGTAGGGATACACACAGATCAATGATCCGTTCTGAAAGATCCTGCGATGTCTCAATGTCCACACATCAAGGATGAGTTTAGAATGCATCAAGATCACAAGCCATAAAGAAACATGCAAATATCAAGCAAGTATCAAGGCACAACTAAAAGGGAAGTGAATCAAAATATATTTCCCTGCCATATATAATATTGTTTGATAAATACAATATGTGTTGTATATGACAAAATGGCTAAGCTAGTCTATGCAGGAAAATACAAGTCTATCTACGGATCTGTATATATACGGACTATCAGATCTAACATAGCATCCCTCTCCGAAGAAGGAGGTAATGCTGCAAGCTCCTGCCCAATGGTATCTACACGAGCTAGCAGATCTGAGGCTAACTGCATGGTGGCATGATGCTCATCAATGTATGCACTCATATCAGCAAGGATGCCAGTCGTAAGGGATCTCACTGAAACACTATCTGTGACAGCCACATCCCGGGAAGATAGGGCAGCATCCCACTCTACAATCAATGCATCTATGGCTGATCTAGCCTCGTCTCTTTCTAATAGAGCTGCGTCTCTCCCATCAAGAGCTGTTAACATCAAGGCCCTAGCCTGATCTCTCTCAAAGGTCATCAGATGTAGACTATGCTCCAGATATTGTGCTGAATGCCGAATCACAGTAGCACTCGTAATGGGAGAATCCATAACAATTGCTGGCAACCCAGTAGTCAAATCCTCCTCGATGGGAATATAAGTCTCCTCCATAGGCTCCCCATCATCAGAATCAATCCCCTGCACTATGGATACTGGCATAGTAAATGCCGTCTCTGTCTCCATTAATGCATAATACTTTACAGAACAACCCGGATGGCTGATGGAAAACTCAGCTAGCTCACGTTGATCCCAACATGCGTACAACCTGGATCTATCCTATGCTGATAAGTGGCGAGAAGCTAAGCGCTGACTCAATGCCCCCTCAAAAGGATGGAACTCTTGGAACTAGTCAAACAAACACATCACGGCTAGTGGGTGGTAAGTAATCATGCCCCTCAAACCAACTAAGGGGAGATAATCCATGCCCAGCGCATGAATGATGAAGCTATAGGGTGAGCTGAGCCCTGTACACGACAATTTATCAAATGGATCTCCGATCCCTGCCAGGAAAACGGACCAAGATACAGAATTTATACACTCCACAGGCTGAAAGGAGTACGATATGGCTATATCATAGGTGAAACAATATCCATGCCGTCTGAAAGTGCCAATCGGTCTCAAGGGTGACATAAACCACACATACAACATGATCGAGCTGCCTTTAAATATCCCTATAGGGTAAGTGCTGCAATATATGGTTGACCTCAGCATCTCTATGATGATCATCGGTACAATGGTGTGACCCTCCCTAAGAGCTCTCATTACCATGATAATGCTAATATCTAGCTCATCCATGTACCGTGGCATGTATACATACGATAACACGCATAGTAGTAGTACATCTACTCTGGCTGAGTGCCAATGATCCTCCGGCATGGTGAAATCCCCAGAGTGCCATGTGTAGCTATCCTCAGAGCCAAATCTATCCGTCAGAAAATGCTGGGATACACCATGACCGATTGTGATCTCATCCTACAATACTCTCAGCCTCAGCCCGTGAGAGTCATAAACTGTCGACTCATTTCGCTGATGGCCATATGCACGCAAGGTCTGTCCAATGGCAGCGTCGTCAACCGTGCATATTCCTCCAGAGTAGGAGTCAACTCGTGGATGCCAAGCTAGAAGACCTATCTCTCTGGTATCCAATGCTCCAGCATACCCTCTATGAAGCCTATGGGAACCTGAAACATCACGAGAGTCATAGTATGCTGTAATAGCTAATCTACAGTCACCCTGTCTGAAGGTGACATACTGTCATACCAAGATCTCAAGCGGGATGCCACCAACAATGGTGGGGTATGATCAATATGGCTAACTGTCGAAGAAGACATCTGTATGGGCCGTGTCATGAGACCATTTAGGGGTAAATGTTGAATATCTCTGGACATACATACATATGCATAACATAATACATGCATGATAAATAATAGATGGCAATATGATATAGGGAATGTAAAACTGTACATACATTCCTAAGTATATCATCATCTAATACATCTCTGTACAACTAAAAATATAGGGAAATGGGGGCACAGATGCCCTACATCTAACAGAGGCCTATCAAAAGATATAGAGAGAATGGGGGAAAGCCATCCAATATCTAACAGAGGCCTATCAAAAGAGATAACGAAAATATACATCAGAAGAAGATAATGGTGGCAATGTCTACATCGTCAATCCTGTCCACCTGATGTAACTTCTCTGGAGTCACTAGATCTCTATCCACAGGGATGTCAGACCTATACAAGGGAGGATTTATACCGGAAAAGCTATATGGGTCACCTAAGGGGCCAGCGCCAGAGCTGGAAGGGTCAAAAGTATCTTCCTCTGAAGGATTTCTCCCCAAGTGCTGAATAAAGAAATGTGCCCAGTCCAACTGCCGGGTCAACTGTCAATCTGTGTCAAATGAGTTGAATCTCTGACATAGGCTAGAAAATCCATCATAATCACGGATCCAGGAACCATATACCCCATGAACTAAGTGGCGCGGGTCTAGGCTCCGATAATACGAGGGAACCACCAATGCTGGAATATCTCTTGAGTTCAAGGACCCTCTGATAATGTAAAACCATCAACACCCAACAATGGGATATCAATGATGGGTGACTGCGAAACAGGCTAATAATGCCTAGCATGAGGCAAGATCGGTATATGAATATCTCTTGTGCTGCTCCTAATAGCACGCTCTCCTAAATAGAGCTCCCATCCTCCATCTGTGAAGAGAGGAATCCTACGGGTGGAAATCACGTGCTCGACACCAGTCGGGTACCTATCCTCAAATCCAATGCTCAAGTGCTCCCCTGAATAGGGAATCCATGTGATGACATCAGATGTCAACAACTCCAGCTGTAGGCGTTAATGAGTGAAACCCTCAGCTACAAGGACCTCCACCAGTATGGAATGATGCCATCTCTGTCCTCGTGGATAGGTATCTAATCCTAACACACTCACCGGACGTAAGCATGGAAGCCTCTGGTAGGCCCAAAACTACCAACACAAAGGCAAATATCTATTGTCAGTCAACACTCTTAACCTGTACATGGGAAATTAAAAGAGAAATACTCACCAACAGAAATGGGTAAAAATCCTAGACAAGCCTCTGTCAAGCCCTGCGAACGCATGCGCATTCCCTTTAGGAAATAGGCAAAGGTGTAGGAACCCCAATCATACTCTCCAATACGGTCCACGTGTCGAGTGGCACTGATCAAAGCGAAGGACATCATATAAGAGTTATCATCTATGAAGTAACCCCTAATGATCATCAGAAACAATCGCCAAAGAATGCGATCCCTGACTCTCACATCATCGGGTATGGGCTCACTCAACAGCTCGCTCATAACATCTATGCTCAAAGGACCTGTACGAACAGTCTTGCCTGTGAGCGCCTCCACCGGAACTCCTAGCAAGGATTTGATGTAGTTGGGGTAATATCCAACTTACAAGGCACTGGTACCCCTCCAAACTCCATACCTTATATAAACTGCCAATCCATCGACGTAATCATCACCTCACAGTCCAACAAATGGAGTGACTGAGTCTGGTGAAACCAGCGCTCAGACAATGCCCTGAGGTAACCCAGGGACAACGGTGGGGAAGGATAGAAAAGAATGCTCCAAATCCCCAGTCATGCATGATCGTTCTATAGTCAGGATGAAGAGCCTGGTACATGGCGTAAATGCTAAACCAGTTCCCTCTAGGCTGTGTAAAGCGGGGAACCTACATCACAAAGCAGATCAACATCAGAACCCTTTACTCCTCATCAATAGGAAAGAAGGAAGATCAAAGTATAGCTTTGTACCTCATTTGCATGCAAGTAAACTGAGGGATGTCTACTCAAATCGCCCAATAACTCTGGGTTCACCACCTGAATACTCTGGAGGTCCTTACGGGGAACATGTGCAACAGGAGAGGGATCCTCAACCGGTACATCCTCCTCCTCGTCCTCCACATCTGGTACATCAACCCAGACAGAACGTATCACCACCTCGGCCAAACGATGAGGCTATCTAACAGAACGGGGTCGAGGCACTTCATATACACATAGACATGACTAGGTGGCCATTCACTAGCACACCTATCCCCTTTGTAAATAGGATTATCCACATGCACATAGACATGACAAGGTGGCCATTCAGTAGCACACCTTCCCACAGTCATATACATCCTACATGCATTAATACATCAAAGTAAAAAAATCCGTAAGGGTAGCCTAATTACCTGGATTATTTTTCTTTTTTCACCTTTGCTCATTTGCCCTCAAATAGGATAAGAAATAGCAGAAAAAGGTGTCAATTTGATTATTTCAAATGTCAAAAAATTTTACATCATTATGTTCAGCATGGTTTAATACTAACATTTACTATGTTGAATATTTTTTATCAAGTCATTTCAGCATGCATGTGCACTACTATGTGTTTAGATGCATGTCATGTGATAAGTCATTTTCCAATGGATAAAAACTAGAAAAGAATACATGCATACGTTACCAGGACAGTGTAGAACACTTGTATGGTGACAGAATTTGCAGAAGATCACTCGAACTTAGTAGATCTGAAGAAATGCTCTCGGATTTCCTTCCCGGCGTAATTTGAAAATGACTTATAAAAGTAACCTTCAGGCATTATGTAGCCACGGTTGGCCGCAGGTCCATCTGCGGCTACTGCAGGTGTACCCGCGACACTTCTACATGGGTTCTACCCCTCCGGCTCGGTCCAGTTCGAGTTGCAAAGGAGTTCTTATAAGATGAAAATGCCAAATCAGGAATAAAAACACTACACTATTGAGCGGAATAGCCTGAAATCCTGGTTTTCACGGGACAAACTCTAGCTTTACATAACACTCATTGATCTTCACCCAAACATAGGGTACATTATACCAATGATCTCAATTGTTGCAAACTACATTTGGTAATATCTCACAAAGGTCCGATGCCGTCAATGCAGGTTCGTAGACCTAAAAAATGGTCCCCGACGGGGGTGTCAAGCATTTTCAACTATTGATATACACGTTAATGAAGGTCAAGCAGCCTTGACATGGTCCCCGGCGGGGGTGTAACACATTTTCAACCATTGATATACACATCAATGAAGGTCAAGCACCCTTGACATGGTCCCCAGCGGGGGTATCACGCATTTTCAACCATTGATGCACACGTCAATGAAAGTCAAGCAGCCTTGACATGGTCCCCAGCGGGGGTGTCACACATTTACATCTTTTGATGCACACGTTAATGAAGGTCAAGCGGCCTTGACATTATTCTCAGCAAGGATCTCATCCGTTGATACACATGTCAATGAAGGTCAGGCAACCCTGACAACACCAACGGTTGGCAGTAACTCCAACAGAGTAGCGGAAGGACCTGGCGATACAAACCAGGGAAAAACATCCTCATCGGGGAGGACTGATGATGAAATATGTTATACACATCCTCAACAGACAAAACCCATCCCCATAGAGTCTCTTATACGTGAGAGATACATCTTCAGGATAAAGTCTGTATCAAGGATTTAAGACTTTGGTGATAGCCCCAACGTCAACAATCCTAGAGATTCCTGGTAGCTATAGATCAAACGTCCAAGACAGTTCATCAGGCTGGTTATTGCCATCCCCGGTAGAAGCAACAGGGAGCTGGCAATCATCCCATCATATTGGAGGACAATCCAACAAACCACATACATTTGCATCATGTTGTAATGCATTGCATCATAATCATCTTATTGTATTTCAAGTGTCTAGTATTCTTTATCCTATCCATGCCATTGCATTGCATGAATATGATAAAGAGGGGCATTTGTAGACACTTAAATTTTTTCTGCCAACTTGTTACTAACATTTCAGAAAGTGCGGAATCTTCTTTCAGAGATAACCCTGGAAGACAGCTTAGCTTAATCCCGAATACCACTGGAAGTTCTGTTTCAACCCCAAAAAACACACCGGGAGTATCCTTTCCCCATCTCGGAGATAACCCCGAGGATAGAAGTGAAAATACTGGAAATTCCACCGGAGAAGGCCGATTTATCTTGGAGATAACCCCGAGATATTCAGTCTCAGTCCTAGAAACAACACCGGGAAAGACAATGTTAACCTTGGAAATAACCCCAAGGAGTGCAGTTGCAGTTCCGGAGATACCCCCGAAAATGCTTGTTTCAAATGTATGAAGTCGTCTTCAATCATGGGATTCACGCCGAGGCACTCAATTCACAAACCCAAAGATAACCCCGGGAGGACAGGCCCACTTAAGAGAACAACCCTGAGGACATTCAACACTTGCAGCAGTCCAATCTCAGAGATAACCCTGAGCAACGTCTGCTTTATCTGCCAAAACTGGAGATAACCTCGGTGAAGGGAAAAGTCATCAAATTGCCACCTCAACCCCACATGGCGCCGTCTCAACAAACAACAATCAAAATACATTTTACACAACAATGTCCCACAAGAACCAAGGAGTTGCAATCCCGAGTGACTACTACGCAAGGCATCACACCGGATAAAATTTGAAGCTTGAAGAGATAGGACATGGTTCTATCTTTCTGACTTCGTACAACCTCTAATCCCATGTCTTTGCATAACTCTCGATAATAACAGTCCAAAATAGGTCTTATACACCTCAATTGGATGCTCAGATTGAATTTCTACAAGTTTGAGCGGACATCACGTTGCACGCATGCACGTACTTCGAGATGGTAGGACCCGTGGAGCCCGGGGTACCCCAGGCAGCCGCATGTGCATCTGTGGCTACCCCAGGTATGCCTGCAGCTCCCAGCTTAATAAATATAGAGCTTGGGGTGGCAATTTTCAAGAGAAAAAAAGGCGAGGAAGCCCTGTCAAATTTGCTCTGTACACACCCCATATTGAGTGCTTTCTCATTTTTAAACACTTGTTAGCTCACATATAGCTATATTTTACCAGCAGGGCCGAGTGTTCATCCAATTAAAGTTATAGCAGTCTTCTTTGGCAGCCCACTGTAAGCCTTCTTACACATTATAAAGCCTTTCTCTTCATCTTTGCACACACTCTTCTTCACATTGAGAGTCGTGTTGTGTGTGTATGCCCGGACTTCGGTCCGTGGTTTTCATTTATGTCTATATATATATATATACTTATATATATATATATATATATATATATATATATATGGACTAACATTATCGAGTAATGGCTCGATTGAGCCTGGACTCACGTCCGGAGCGTATATATATATATATGAACTGTTGTCGAACTTTGTTCGATGAGCCTTGATTTTACATCCGGAGCGTTTACTGCTTTTATATATATATATATATATATGAACTGTTGTTGAACTTTGTTCGATGAGCCTGGATTTTATATCCGGTACATTTACTGCTTTTATATATATATATAGCGACAAATCGCTGAAATCCTAAACTGAGCCGGGATCGATATATATCATGTGCGTTTACTATATATATATATATATATATATATATATATATATATTTACATTTCTGTCAGGCCTAGAGTTTACTTCGTGGCCTTTTACTGCTTTATTTACATTCCGTCCCGCCTGGAGTTTACTTCGTGGCGGTTAATCGTTTTTACTGCTTTATTTACATTCCTTCCTGCCCAGAGTTTACTTCATGGCGGTTGATTGCATTTACTGCTTTATTTACATTTCTGATCCCCCGTGGAGGTGCTTCGTGTAGGTTGATCATGTCTCTATATATATATTTACCGCTTTTATATATTTACATTTCCGATCCCCCATGGAGGTGCTTCGTGGTGGTTGATCATGTCTATATATATATATATATATTTACAGCTTTTATATATAAAACTGCTTACTGCTTTTCATATAAATTGCGGCATCATGTGAGCCTAGGAATCATGTGATCAGAGATTCAGTCTAATGAATCTATATTCGGTTCCCGTGATGGACATTTTCAACTGTAAGCAGCTTGTAAATTATTAACGGTGTTTGAATTTCCTTAGATGACTTTCATGTCCATGAGGAGTTCGGCACTGCTATATACTATTTTCTCGAAGATGGTTTGCATCTCGAAAATAAAAGCAATCAAGATGAACATTTAATAATAAAATGGAAGTATGAAAAGGTCTCAATTACTATTGAGCACACGGTTTGAAAACCCTCTTTTACATAACCTCACTACTATATCATGTTTAAAACTGAATTTTTCATACAAATTTAAACCCTTTGTATATAGGTGCGAACGAGGCCTCACACTACTTCCAAATAACAACACATTGACCCACACACACACACATACACACACATTCATATAACAGTTTCTTGAAAAGTGGCGGTCACCGTGGTAACACGGATGTCGGGGGTGCCTAACACCTTCCCTCCGCATAATGAAGCCCTCGAACCCAAATGAATCTCGGTTTCACAGACCCGTTTAGCAGTGTCACATCACTGGGTCAATGTGCAAACCTTTTCTCGGTTGCGTTGGTGCAACTGGTTAAAAACACCAACTAGAGACTCTTATAGTCAAATCGTTGACATATACATGTCGGACCTTTTTCACTTGTTTTTTCAAACAAATCTCACATAACATGAGAATACCAAAGAATAAGAACAGAAAAGGGACAAATAGAAATCCCGACGTCGACAGCGGATAAATAGAATTGCGTAGCAGTAGCCTAGTTTCAAGGCAGGTTTCCTAACTCAAACTCAAGTTATTATGTTTCAAGCATGCTAGTGGTTTAATTATTCATAATTATTTCATATATTTAATTATTGATTCACACATAGTGCATATTGCATATGTTCATCAGGTATGAAAGGCTGATCACCTTGATTACCATAAAGTTCAGTTAAATTTGTTCATGATCATTGTCGACCACTCGACATTATTGATTCAGTCATTCAATCATTGAAATTAATTCATGCTCTTTCATAAGTATATTACACTGTTGAAAACTTAAAAGCTTATTTTTTTTTCAATCACGATATATCCTTCTTATATTTAAACTTGCTGGTCAAAGTAGTTGTTCACTCTTGCTATATCATTATAACATTTTCAGATTAAGACTAAGGTTCGAAGAAAGACAGAGACAAAGATAAATTCCAAGAGTAGCTTATTATACGTTAACTATTATGTTACCTTAAATAGGTTGATTATGTGAACCTTTTTAATTGTTTAAGGTATATAATGAGTTAAGGTTGTAGACCTTGGGGAAATGTTGTAAAATCATTTAAAATGAACAATGTATGTTTATATATATTCCACATTACTTATAGAATGTGTAAGAATATTATGTATCGTGATGCATCAGGTCTGAGGTTAAAGAAAGTCGAATTTGGGGGCGCTGCATTGTGTGGTTCACGTTCTATAATTCTAGTAACGCAACCAAGTTTTAGAGACGTCCCTTGGCATCACTGCGTTTGGTAACTTCATGATTTACATAATTGTTCCTCACGATATTTTATCGTCATTTATATTCATTTATGTAATATACCCTTTTTATTATTCGGAACATAACATTAGACTTATCTTTTAAGTCTTAACTTAATGTCTTTACACTCGTTCTGACGTTTTGACGTCCACATGTCATACGCCTAACCATGACTGCGTGAACGCCTAAACATACATGCCATTATGTACGATTGGTACGTCTAATTCAACTACCATCCCTTCGTTTATATTTCTCCAGACTATATTTCCAAAGACCAATGTTTAAAACTCTAAAATATTTGCTAAACATGGTCTGGCGTCATGGCGTTCTGAAGAAACCACTATGCTTTGCCTCCAACTTCATAACAACCCTAACAATGCTTGTTTTTAATTTTGATCCTGAACTTGTCTCTCAATTCTTAAAGAATTAAAGTTGTAGGTCTACTTCTTAGCTTTCCATATCATCTTGAATCACCTCAATCAAAATTCATAAGAGAAAGTTATGATCATTTTACTAAAGCACGTCAGAGCTAATTTTTCTCCAACACATGACCAGCGCCTAGGCACCCAAAACATTCCTTGGGGAAGCGCCTAGGCACCCAATAGAAAATTTTTGGCACCTAGTCAGTGCCTAGCTGCTTGGCTCTTGGCAAAAACTCAAAATTTTCCTAGTTTGATGCACCTATTTCACCGCTCCATAACTTCGTCATCCGTTATCGGAATGAGTCAGTTCTTGAGCCATTTTCTTCCTGGTAACATCCTCCACACATCCCCTTGGACGAAAATAATTTTTAAGGTTCTTTAATTGGTCAGAAAATGGGTTCGAAAGTCCCTCGAAAGCTATTTTTCGCCCAAAGACGTTCTAACGTTAAATTTTCTAAAAACACAACTAACTCATCTGTAGTTGGATTGAGTTCATTCTTGAGTCCACGGCTCACGTTTTCACCCAACCACACATCCCCCTAAAAGAAATAATTTTTTGGATGCATTAACTACCCATAAACATGGCCCAAAAAGGGTTCCAAGCTAGGGTCTTTTACACTTGACATCTTTTATGAAAAATTTTGCCATTATTTCGTTATAGCGTATTTTTACTCCATTCCACTTGAAACATCTTACCAACTCACATAACTATGATTCCATCTTTCAAGAATCAAACAACAACACAGACAATCGATTATCTAAGTCCGTTTATAGTCCACTATTATAGACTTTTTATCCTTACGCATAGACTTACTTTTTATACTTTGGTTCACTTAGCATACATATTTAAGGTGATTTAACAAGGTTTACTCCATCATATCCACCTTATAACTTCAAGATCCACCATGATCTTCACTTATCAACAACCACCAACAACTATCAAACTCAAGAAAAGAAATTCAAAGAGATGAAGAATTTAAGGGTCTAGGCTTACCTCTTGATCAACCTTGATCTTGATCTTACTCTCTTTCTCTCTCTATGTCCGAACACTTTTCTATCTTTTCCCTCTTGCTTTTGCTTCTTTTACTTAGCACAAAGGAGATGAAAATGAAAAGAGAAGAAGACTTGCTAGAGACTTAAAGGCTAAGGAAAACAAAAGTAGACAAACAATTAATTGTTAAGCCTAGAACTTACCATAAATGGTATTTTCCCATCTTCTTTAATCACCCCTGGTCCCCTCCTCTTCCACCAGTTCCTCCCTCTTTTCCCCCACGTTTTTGCCATCCAATTTAATTATATTCTCAATCCTAAACATGTGACACATGGCCACAAAATACTGGCTCCAAATTTGCTATAGTATGACTCAACCCTAGCCAAGTCACACCAAACCCTAGCCAAACTTGTCAAACCCTAGGTTCAACCCAAGGAATCCCCATGGCTCAACCCTAACTAAACCTTAATTTCTTAGTAAAGCCTTGAAATTCTTAGGCTTAGTTAGTCCAACTAATTCTAGTAAGACATTTTCTTATCTAGTTAGCTTCCATAAATTACTCGATTAGCAAAATGACTATTTTTCCCTTTCATTAATTAACTTTCCTTTCTCACGCGTTTATCAAAAGATCAAGTTCCACGCTTCATACTTTTGATTAGGGTTTATGTCCCCGAACTTAGTCAATTTCTTGTTCTCTTCTTAGTTAGATTTCTTAATTTTTTTAGTTACATTCTTGTAACCCACTCGGTTAGCTGAAAAATCAACTTTTGATTTTACAAAATTCGATTTTGCCACCGATTCCCCTTTTCTGAATAAATGCTATGTTGTAATTCAAAAATTCAAAAAAACGAGATTGTGTTTTTTAGTGTGAATAATGTTTTTGCATCATTTTCTTGGAAAATTCTTATTTTCCACATTTATTCTCCAAACACTCATAAACGTTCACATAACACGTTTCGTGGTCATATAACGACCATAGGTCACATAAAATTCAAATTATCTATAAAAATCTCATTTTATTAGATAATTTCTTATAAATCATATTTACAAGGTATTCGATATTTTTCGATCGTTACATTTTTTACCCTTATAAAGATTCCGTCCCCAGAATCTAAAAACAATGCTATACTAGAGTTGTGGACATAAATACTCTATATCTTTCATTTCATCACTCACGCTGCTCTTAGAGCATTGTGAGTTCAGTATACTACCTTTATCTAAGGTATCACTTAACTTCTCATACTTTTATCTTTCCTTTTCATTATTCGAATTGGAAATCTTTTATTCATACTTTAAGTCTTGTTCAACCGCTATAGGTTCATAACTTCTTACATATCTATAATCATAATGCCGACACATAGAACACAACAAATGTGTGTGTGTGTGTATATATATATATATATATATATATATTCTAAAATTTGGGAGATAAGACCAATTTATGAGCTATTTCTCCTACACTTTATTCAAATTTTCATAAAGTCCTACTATCGTGGAATTATCATCTCTTTCTTACTATAACACAAATTCCATTACTAGGGAAATACTTTCCAAACTATTTATGACATACGTCAATCTGTATTATTAGGT
The DNA here is from genome assembly GCA_020205615.1 of Panax quinquefolius. Classification (NCBI taxonomy): domain Eukaryota; kingdom Viridiplantae; phylum Streptophyta; class Magnoliopsida; order Apiales; family Araliaceae; genus Panax; species Panax quinquefolius. The sequence goes on from CM035159.1 coordinate 59,581,624, forward strand.
AATGTTGAATTACATACCAATTCTTCCATTAATTTTGAACCATTATAGGTCATACATGTTAATTTAACATATTCAATCTTCCGAGTCAACCTGTGACTCATGCCCATAAACAAACAACACCCTATACTGATACCTATTAACTTTCCCATTCGCTTAGAAATGATCTAGAACATTCAACCTTAGCTTCATTTCCCTAAACTCTTGGAATCTTTTCTATAATTTGTTTGTGCCTCTTGGATCCTGATTCGATGCAACCAAAACTAATACCTCATGTTTGGAAATAATTTCGTTGGCATAAAGTTTACTTAAGCTTATCTTTAATCGATATACTTACATCAAATCATCAAACATATAATACACATCATACCACGTCTTACCTTTTTCCCATTACTTAAAGTATTGTCACAAAATTCTTCGTGATATACTCCTATTTTTATTTTGGAATTCCTACACATCATTTAATTTTCATCACTCAGCCTTGAATCTATGTCAAAACGAGCCTTTATGGACATATTTTGTGACCCTTCTTATTTAAATCCTGATATTACGATAACTCAAATTCCTCCTTCAAATCTTAACATTTCCTCATTATCAAACATAAACTTATTTCTCTTTATCATTGGCAATTTTTTGTCTTATCTTCTTACATTTCTCATCTTTGAAATTGTGCCTTCCTCATTTTTTCTATTTTAGCTAGACAATTCTTCTCTCTACTAGTTCTTATCCGACTTTTTCAGATATTTACTTCTAATTCCATACTTCTTGATTATATGTTCAAAACCTTTGAACTTCTTAATTTTTTACTAAATTCACATTTTGTGAACTTTGTATACTAATTCTGTTTCCTTAATACTTTCAACACCATTCTTAAGTGTTCCTTCCAATATTCATGTGTCTTTAATTAGACAAAGATATCATGTACATATATCATTATCAATATGTTCAAAAATAACTTGAACACCTTATACCTCTTTTTTCATAAATGCGACTATCACATTCTTCAACCCGAACTATATCACCAAAACTCGTAACAACACAACAAGTTCTGAATGATATTTTCAGAACGTTCTCGTTCCTTATTTTTTTCACTAATGATACTTCATCCTTAACTTTATCCTTAAACAATATTCCGTACCCTTTTAACATATCGAAGAAAAATAATTTTCTTGATCCCGACATTTTATTCGAACAACATCCACAAATTCATTCACCATGGCCGTCTAACCTAACTTTGCTTCCATTCATTGAATATCCATAACGTAACCTCATTAATCTTCACATTTCTCTTTTAACAGTCTTTATGGCTTACAACATATTCTTCAAGTAATGAGAATATCTTGTCAATTTGCTACTGCAAAACATTATCTTGTACCTTCATAACCTTTATGTTTACTAACTTCTCAATTAATCTTTGCTCTATGGTTCACCAACCAATTCATTCCTAGAATTTCATCAAATCCTTAACATTAAATCGGAATTAATTCCATCATCACTTCATGCTTTCCTATCTCAACACAATAATTTCTATTACTATGCTCATCAGGGACTATCCCTTACTTGTATCTTCTATTCTCATCACAACTTTCTAGATCCTCTATAATCAATCTTAAACATTAAACAATACATACTATATGAATCACAATAGGTCGTACCTAAATCAACAATATATAAACATTAATATTGCTGACCAGGATAAAACCTAACACTATATCATATTGAAGAATCTTCAATCTATTAGGTTAAGCTTAACCAAATCTTGTCAACTTCCCACTCTTATTCATTTTTATGTCGCTTCCTTCGTCGGCTCCTTACTTATGGCAAGTTATTTCCATGTGTCTTAATCTTCCATATTTATAACATTCACCCTTCATTGGATAGGCAACTCAGAAAATATATCCTTTTTGCCCCCAACCATAGCATACTGCTTTAACTTTTAAACACACTCCGATGTGATTCTTTCCATGTGTCTTTCATCCTTTTGATCTTTTCTTCTGATCTATCCCGGTATCTCCGGATTCCATTTTTCTCTTCTGATGTTTCTTCACTTGTAATTGCCTCTTTTAGCTCTAACTATTTTCCAGCTTTATCATTATTCTTTCTTCCTCTATTTTAGAGATTTCATGCCTCAATTCTATCCTTGGGCTATTATAGCCTTATTTATCTTTCTTATCTATGATTGAGTGCCCTAGGCTCCATGGTTCCTTTAACTTCGAAGGTCCCACATTCTTAAAGTTCTTTAAACTAGCCACCAGCACAACTAGCGAACTTATATCAACATTAGCGCAATTTTTATTCTGAAATGCCCCTACTAATTGATTCATCAATTATTACATATGGTTAGTTCATTCCCCATTTTCATTCTCACCTTCGTTTCTTAACCTTTCCTCTCATACTCTTTGCCTTCTTCTTGGTGACATTTTCTGGTTAATAAAATAATACTATTATTATTATTTTATTTCTTTACTTTAAAGCATTTTATTCAATGCTAACACATACACATCACAAACATATTTAATAAACTTCTTTTATTAATATGCTTCAACATACATACTTTTCTTTACATACTTCGGTTCTCATTTTTCTTTCTTTCTTACATACTTTCTTCTTCTTAGCCGTCTAGCTAATTACAGTTTCATCCGTCTATTTACTATAAAATACGAGATTAACATATGTGAATCATCAACTTATATAAAAGTTAGGATTTACAAAAGATATCCTGCTTTTTATATTACAAGCTGGGATTCACATAAACACATTTATATTTGCACACATATACCTATACATCTTTACTATACTTTTCCTTTTATCATACAGTCTTTAGCTACATGCTGAAATGATCCACACTAGAGACACACTCTTTTCCTCTAGTTGGGGGCAGTTAGGAGAAATATGTTGTGACGCCCCCAAAATAGGTATACATCACCTATCTTGAGTCACCAAATACATGGTACAGAATTCAAGTACAAACTTAATTATACAACCGTTGTGTAAAATACGACAAAACATAGCTGAGAGTTTTAATACGAATATTGTCTTCTAGACAATATCCAAACTCAAATAGAGTCCACATTACAATTATTATCACACTATTTCATAGAATAGTGAGGACTACTATAACACCATCTCGGGCCATCACTCCGTTCCCGGACTAGTTTCGGCTATGTTCTCATTTCCTGAAGAGAACAATGAAAGCAAAAGGGTGAGCTAAACTAGCCCAGTAAGAAATATTTTGACTAAGATAATGCATAATAAATTCTCTTTAGCCTTCAACAGTGTTAAACTAATAAAATACAATAAACATGAAGTTTAACTGCAGCGGAACAAGCAATACATTAGAAGAGTCAAGTAGAACATGAAATCTATTATCTTCTATTATTTAAGAGTTTATCATCAATTTTATCGCTAAGACTCAGCTTAATAAATAAACCACATCACTGAATTATCCATACACTACCAAGGATATTCATTAGTATCACGACCACGAATTATCCATGCACTACGGGCCAAGGATATTCGTGTTTTCACCAATGGTCATGATCAGGCCAAAAACTGTCCATCAATGCACTACGGGCCAATGAGGACTTTTACCACATCATTTGTAACAATACAGTCATGATTATACCGAATAATCCCTGGTCATAATCATACCAATCAATAGTCCATCTATGCACATAAGCCACAGATGACTTTCATTACAATATAAGCATGAGGATGATGACAATGATATAAGAATTCAATTAAAAGAAAGCAAAGGATAAATTTTTAAAGATTTATAATTTAATTTATCCAGAATTCAAAAACATCCAAATTGTCAACATGATACTGCTTTGTGGAGTAAAATTCAAGAATAATATTGTACCAAAAATAATTTAGACCGGAAAGAAATCAATTTTTTATCATGAATAGTACCCTGGGTAAATAGTAACCAAGTGAATAGTATCCCGTGAATAGTACTCCAGCATGAAAAAGTTAAAACTTATCAAGAATGCTCAAAATAATATTTCCATGAAAAGATACTAGATGAAGCGCAAATATCAAGAATATTCTACTAATTTCATGGAGTATAGAAGCCAAAACTTAACAAAATGAGTGTAGAATTCGAAATCTGAAACGAAATAATATTACTTACATACTACAGAGTATGGAAGAAAATATTATTTCTTACGAGTATTGAACAAAAATAACATCCTTACCTTAAAAAGAAGAGTATTCCAACTGGTATAGCGGGGATATTCTTGAAGAAAACTTTCACTATTTTCTATGCTCAAAGCTTCTTAAAACTCTAAAGAAATACGCTCAATATTATAGAAGAAGAATTCTCTAATTCTGGTGTGATTTTCAATTCTAAACTAAGCATCCTATTTATAGGATAATGGAAAGGATACTATTTGAATTTTAGAATCATGGACGCAACAGTAAATTTTCACGGGCGTCGATCGTTTAAAAATTTTAATTTTATGATTTACTATGCAAATACTATGCAGACACTATGACACTATGCATAATAAAATATAATATATTCTATTTTTAATAAAAAAATAAAACTTATAATATATATGTATATATACCTCTCCTCCATTCCAATACCCGTGACATCCCCCCCCCCCCCATTTTCCCCCCGATGACCCACATGTCACTATCACTCGTGGGCCCCACCATATTATATATACAGAATAACTTTCTACCGATTATTTTGAAAATTGGGTAAATGGGGGTCCAAATAATAATCAAAATCTACAACAAATACTTCATAAAAATCCCCTCAATATTTTTAATAACATTTATTCATCATTATTATAACTCGCAATATTAATAACCAGATCGTTCCCAAGAAAGAGGGGGCTTTCCGATAAGGATTTCTCCCTATTGACGCGCAATTAGGTAACCAAACCCCTTTCCTTGACAGAACTTTCTAGACATTGTTAATTATGCAAATAATAATATGAATAACTTGTCATCTCAATTATTTATTTAATATTATAAAAAATTGTAACAATAATTATAACGACCCCAAAATTCATACAATTTAATTCTCGACTTCGGTCATTAATAATATATTCAACCTCTAATTTTACATCATTAAACGATAATACAACCATTGAAATTTTCGGAATAATTAAAATTTTCTATTACAAACTATCCTCGTTTCCAAAACCTTCAACCTTTACATCTAAATATCTCAGAATCATTTTAATACTACAATAGTTTACATCGCAAAATGATATTACGATTCAACATTAATACATTATTCGGAACCTTAAACATGGTTCAAATAATAATAACACAACCAAAGTGTAAAAATCTTCAAGTATCTTATCTGATTTATGTCTTTCAAGTAACACATAAATTTACCTTGAATCTTGAACCTGGAAAAATGGTTATTTGTAAGATTGAGCTCGACAGCCCAGTAAAATCTAACAGTTTTCATGTATCACATAGCACATAATAACATGCTCAACATATAACATACATGCTACAGTTCACATAACAGGTATAAAGATTGAGTCATTACTCATTCAGCATGCTTTAATCAATCAGCATAGTCATAAATTGACTTTAACACATTTCATACTTTCAACATATACATATAACACATCATGCTCTTTGCAATAAAGATTTAAAACAGTTAATCATCAAGTTCACATAGAAAATAGGAACTGAAAGATTTGCCTTGATCGTTGTTTACCAATAATAGTTTAACAGCTTACAGTTATTTGCACTTCACGTACCCTACACAATTGTATAATCATACCCATCAACTATTAGTCACATAGCAACGCATAGTAGTTGTAATGTAAACTTTATGCTATATCTCATAAGTTCGATGACATCCAACTTTGGATATGCTATAAACATCATATTAACTTATTTTTAAAAGTTATTGGACACCCATTTCAGATAAGATAGACAGTCCAAAATAGTTTTCAAAAGGGGCGTTCAAAACTGTTTTTCATTCTTTCCCATCTTTATCCTCTCTCGCTAAAATAGTCATAACTAATTCATTTCAAAACATTTTTGAGCGATTTTTGAGCCCACGCGAAGCTAACTCCCAAGGCTAAAACTTTCATTCTTTGACCATTTCCAAATTCAAAACACAGAATTCCAGAAAATTCATTCAAGGTAACTGCCCCGAGTTGGTTAGACAGTTTTGACACAATTACTTTGAATGCTCATAACTCATTGTTCCGAAGTCGGAATTAGTCCGTTCCGGAGTCTATGGAAAGCTAATTCAGTCTACTATAACATACCAAAAGTCTGGAAGTTTCTGGAAACATTAACTGATCGAAACAGTGTCCCGAATAGCACATCCCGCTGCTGACTTTTAGTTTGACAAATTAGACACATTTCCTTCCAATCACCGTAACTCCCTCATCCGAGGTCGGAATGAGGTCATTCTAAAGCCTATGGCTTTCTATCTCAATACACTACTACTACCCAGAAACTCAGAATTTTTCAGGCAACATAGCTATTCCAGAATTTGACACTATAGTCACTGTTCATTCAGTTTTCATTTCTAGACATGCTTTACTAAAATCTTCACAACGGATTCATTTTAACTCCGTTTTGGATCATTCAAGTTAGGAAATCTTTAGAACTTAGAGGGATATAACATACAATCATCAAATTAAGCTTTTAGACATAAATCAAAAGCACAAATGGTCCTCAAGCTCAGTCCCAAAAACTGTCCAACAAGGTTCTTTGTAAATCTTTTATTTTGTGAGTTTTGGTTACACTTGGATGATGTTAAGGCTTCATATCTCTAATTACAATCATTAGAACTCATTTACATAATCAATTACAAGCCAAAATAAACATAGTAAACTAACTAGTTTACTAACAAAACTAACTAAACTTCCAAAATTTAAACTTTAACTAACAAACTAAATACAATATTTAAAATAATAACATTACTAAAAATTAAATAAGAAACATACCGGAAAATACGAGTTTCACAAACTGAATACGCACTTTCACACCAAAATTTAACTAAGGAGGTCTTTATAAAAAGTCCTCCCATAACAAAGCCTTTCTCAAAAATTGGAGGCCTTATTATTGGTGAATGAAACAAAGGATCAAGCCCTTCTATTTATAGATTTAGCAAAGGGTAAAGTTCTCAATTTAGTTGATGTGGGACTTAGTTTATACTAATTCTAATTTGTTTATACTATTTTTTTTTCCTATTTTCAACATGCTAAGTGTATTCATTCATCACTTAATTGCTTTCTTTAACCAATTCGATCCGCTCAAGTTGTGTTGTTTTCGCTTTTATAGAGGAGAACAACAATCATCCATTAATTTAAAGTTTCCATCACGAATTCATCATCAACTTTAGTCCCAAAGTACACCAAAACACACATTACAATCAAAACTCAAACTCCTTTTCTTTAGTATAAATACATGAATTTGATTTTCTGAAAATTTATTTCTAGATGACCATTATCAAATTATAAATATTTAATAACATATATAACATCGTAACTCACAAATTCATTAACCAAAACTCCAATTTTAAAAGAAACTCAAGAACACATAAACTAGAAATATAAAATTAGAGTATGTACCTTTAATTCCTTAAAAAATAAAATTAACTTTATCAAGTAAAATTATAATTTCTATTCAACCATTATAATTATAACATTATTTAACAAATTCTCACCTCTAATTTAATTATTTAATTAAATTAGAATATCACTAATTATACTCAAGCGTAATAAAATACGTATAAATCTCATCTATTTTATCACACTTAAATAAACTATCCCATAATAATTTTCATCAAATATTTATTTAATTCCATAAATATTCATTTTATTCCATAAAGTTTCCAACTAAAATATTTAATGTACTTAATAAATATTTTACTCGCGATTATACTAACATTTACATTTTCATGCAATATATTACCTTCTCACTTTATTAAATCAATTATACTTGTATTAATTCACTATTTTAATTAAGTGAATTATTCACACTATTTATGAAACTTAACTCATAATAATTTTCTTTGCCCATAAGGCATAATAATTAAAATTATATTATCTCATAACATAATTTCAACTTAATTAAATAAACTAATATTATTTAATTTCTTTAATAGTTTAATTAACTATTAAATCTCACATTGTCCAACATATGAATATATAATTCTCTTCACACCAAATCACATAATTCAAAATATATACACCTCATAATATGAATTTTAATTATTAAATTCTTATTTTAATAACTTATGAAAATTCAGGTTGTCACATCCTTCCCTCCTTATAAGGATTTCGTCCTCGGAATCAATTAAACCTCCCATACTCGGTTTTCACCAAATCTCTTTTCAAAATTTACTCGAGATATTACATTCACCCTTTTTTTCTAAGAATTTCGTCCTCAAAATTTTATCTATTAATCTTTATTCATTCAATCTATCAAAATAGATTTTACGTTAATACTTTATTCAGTCATTGGGTTCTACAACCAAATTTTTCTCTAAGGATCTTTCTAAGATCATCATATTCCTCACCTCTTCCTCTTTTTCATCTAAGAGTTTCACATTTCTCTTCTTTCTGGAATTTCATTTCTTTCTTGAAATTATTAAGTTTTGCTTAATTTTCTTATCCTTTCCACTTTCACCTTTCAGAATAATAAGAATCTTCCACATTTGCTCAATAATTTGGAAGCGGTATGAATAACAAGAATTTAAAAGATTCCAAATCATGCTAAAGGGTCACAAGACCGTGAACTCTATTCTCGGTTTACTAGTGCTTCAACTCAATCCTTCACACTGCAAACAAGAGTGTTTATCAATCACAAAGAGATCGAAAACACCCCACACGCATAATTAGGTGGCCGACTTATTGTACCACTACGTTGGGTCATGCAACGTAGTGTTTTGTAACAACTATACGCTGCTACGCCGTAACCATTGTCCCCGAAAACATGTCCCCTTATAGGATTGTTCACCTCAGCTTTTCAACATCTGAATCCGCACCAAAATAATTTCGTTTGGTATAACTTTTCAATAAACGCTTGAATTTTATGAACATCTTTCAATAATCGTCTAGCTGAATCAAATAGCATAGACTTCTATAATAATTCGAACATCAATCGAAGTATACATATATACATATATATATATATATACATATATATATTCTCACATCTTAAAGAAGCCTCAAAAATCTTTTTATGACGTCATGATAACGCACTGTATTTACAAATTCGTTTGAGGATTCCAAATCTTTTGTGACTTTGTTATACTACATCATCTTATAGTGGGTGACGATCCTTAGATCACATCCAACACTAAGTAATTCTCGCATTGATAACTCCATCATTTTTATCATCTCTCGCATCAAAGTTACATGATGCATTAATGATATAAAAATACATTTTGATAATTCAAATCATTTTCTTCTAACCAGAATCAATTAGCATAGACTCTTCTTTAAACCGCTCAAAAATATTTGAAAATCATGTTTGGTGTCATCATGCCACAACAGTAAACGATGTGTTAGTGGCTCAAAGTCCACACCTACACACTTGTCACCATGTGTTGAGGATAATAAAATTCATTTTAAAGGCACATCGATGCTAATTTAGCTTGATGTCAAAAAACTTCGAAGTCTAGCATAGATAGAAGATTTGGAATACCTATGCTTCCACCATCAAATTCATTTTCTCTAATGATCCATTGCTTAATAAATCTATCTATTCTTATAATCCTTAATGCTCCATTCACAACTTAAATATACCCTAGTTCATCAAACTTACCACACATTGGAAGTTCAGGACTTGCCACAATAATATGAGTTTAAGAACTTATCCTAGTCAGACCATAGGCGTCCATTCATTTGAGGGGTTCAAAACATACCATATTATTATGAGTCATTTAACTTACCATATGTATTAGTTTTAAGAACTGCACCTAATCCTAATATTATATGACTAATCTTAATAGTTTCTAACTATCAAACATACCCATGAGAAAAGAATCACCTTTTCGCCGCATATACATTGATAGCGCGACACCAACATTCCAATGATTATTAATATGATAAACTGAGTGCGAGCACAAAATCCTCGCCCATACAAAGATTTGTACAACTCAACCATCACATGAGTCCTCAATTGCAATCCCACCTAACTCTATCTTACTCTTAACTTGCTCTTTGCTCGATACAAATTCCTCGTATCACATTATCTATAACTCCTCGTTAATTTATCTCGTACTATAACATAGTACATTAACTTCATAGCATCAAGCTATAATTATTCAAACATTACAGACCATCTTTTTTTTATCTTAACAGATCACTCGTAATCTTATTCTATAATCATCTCCTTAAAATTCTTTTCTTAACTCCTCTTTCATCCCTTTTCATTCCTTTTTCATCATTTACGACATTATTCGTTATCTTGGCTATTGTCATTTCTTATCTTTATATCTCTTCAAAATTCTTCTTTGAATCTTCTTCTTTATATAATAATTCCTGCTTTAAGAATTTCCAACTTCATTTATATTGTTCAACATTTCATTCAAGTTCTACATTTTCATCATACGTATCCATTTTCTAGACTAAGTACACATCGAGTCTCTACCAGTTTTAATATGGTACGCTGAGTGGTTTCCCACAAACAACCAACAAATTAGGTTTTGAGTTACTAGTTCGTATATACCTCCGCTCTATGAAGGAATCGTTTAGCTTAGATACCATACCTCAACTACTAAAGAGTACAATTGTACCATACTTTACGATAACTTTTTATTCTTAACTTTCTTACCAATCTCTTCTTATAGACATTGTCTATTTATTATAACCTTACATTCTTATTATTGGAGTTGGGTAACCCCACATTCATACTCCTTATAACTCTGCGAGATTATTCTTTGAATCCTTTCACACATGTTTTAATTTGTTCTTTATAAATTTCTTAAATTACTTCTTATTGTTCAAAATCTATTTGAGCTAATTCTTTCATTATATTCACATTCCTTCTCTAAGGTTATAGCCTACTACTTGGTATTCTACCTAAGGTTTATAACCTCATGACTTTGATACCAATCGTAGAATTACCCCAAACTTCATACAATTTAATTCTCGACTTCGGTCGTTAATAATATATTCAACCTCTAATTTTAAATCATTAAACAATAATACAACCATTGAAATTTGCGGAATAATTAAAATTTTCTATTACAAACTATCCTCGTTCCCAAAACCTTCAACCTTTACATCTAAATATCTCATAATCATTTTAATACTACAATACTTTACATCACAAAATGATATTAAGATTCAACATTAATACATTATTCAGAACCTTAAACATGGTTCAAATAATAATAACACAAACAAAGTGTAAAAATCTTCAAGTATCACATCTGATTTATGTCTTTCAAGTAACACATAAATTTACCTTGAATCTTGAACCTGTAAAAATGGTTATTTTCAAGATTGAGTTCGACAGCTCAACAAAATCTAACAGTTTTCATGCATCACATAGCACATAATAACATGCTCAACATATAACATACATGCTATAGTTCACATAACAGGTATAAAGATTGAGTCCTTACTCAATCAGTATGCTTTAATCAATCAGCATAGTCATAAATTGACTTTAACACATTTCATACTTTCAACATATACATATAACACATCATGCTCTTTGCAATAAAGATTTAAAACAGTTAATCATCAAGTTCACATAGCAAATAGGAACTGAAAGACTTACCTTGATCGTTGTTTACCAATAACAGTTTAATAGCTTACAGTTATTTGTACTTCACGTACCCTACACAATTGTATAATCATACCCATCAACTATTAGTCACATAAAGAACACATAATAATTGTAATATAAACTTTATGCTATATCTCATAAGTTCGATGACATCCAACTTTGGATATGCTATAAACATCATATTAACCTATTTATAAAAGTTATTGGACACCCATTTCGGATAAGATAGACAGTCCAAAATAGTTTTCAAAAAGGGGCGTTCAAAACTATTTTTTATTCTTTCCCAACTTTACCCTCTCTCGCTAAAATAGTCATAACTAATTCGTTTCAAAATATTTTTGAGCGATTTTTGAGCCCACGCGAAGCTAACTCCCGAGGCTGCAACTTTCATTCTTTGACCATTTCCAAATTCAAAACACAGAATTCCAGAAAATTCGTTCAAGGTGACTGCCCCGAGTTGGTTAGACAGTTTTGACATGATTACTTTGAATGGTCAAAACTCTTTGCTCCGAAGTTGGAATTATTCCGTTCTGGAGTCTATGAAAAGATAATTCAGTGTACTATAACATATTAAAAGCCCAGAATTTTATGGTTAAATTAACTGATTAAAACAGTGTCCCGAATAGCACGTCCCGCTGCTAACTTTCAGTTTGACAAATTCGACACATTTCCTTCCAATCACCGTAACTCCCTCATCTGAGGTCGGAATGAGGTCATTCTAAAGCCTATGGCTTCCTATCTCAGTGCACTACAACTACCCAGAAACTCAGAATTTTTCAGGCAACATAGCTATTCCAGAATTTGACACTATAGTCACTGTTCATTCAGTTTTCATTTATAGACATGCTTTACTAAAATCTTCACAACTGATTCATTTTAACTCCGTTTTGGTTCATTCAAGTTAGGAAATCTTCAGAACTTAGAGGGATATAACATACAATCATCAAATTAAGCTTTTAGACATAAATCAAAAGCACAAATGGTCCTCAAGCTCAGTCCCAAAAACTGTCCAACAAGGTTCTTTGTAAATCTTTTATTTTGTGAGTTTTGGTTACACTTGGATGATGGTAATGCTTCATATCTCTAATTACAATCATTAGAACTCATTTACATAATCAATTACAAGCCAAAATAAACATAGTAAACTAACTAGTTTACTAACAAAACTAACTAAACTTCCAAAATTTAAACTTTAACAAACAAACTAAATACAATATTTAAAATAATAACATTACTAAAAATTAAATAAGAAACATACCGGAAAATACGAGTTTCACAAACTGAATACGCACTTCCAGACCAAAATTTAACTAAGGAGGTCTTTATAAAAAGTCCTCCCATAACAAAGCCTTTCTCAAAAATTGGAGGCCTTATTGTTGGTGAATGAAACAAAAGATCAAGCCCTTCTTTTTATAGGTTTAGCAAAGGGTAAAGTTCTCAATTTAGTTGATGTTGGACTTAGTTTATACTAATTCTAATTTGTTTATACTATTTTTTTTTCTATTTTCAACATGCTAAGTGTATTCATTTATCACGAATTCGTTTCTTAACCAATTCAATCCGTTCAAGTTGTGTTGTTTTCGTTTTATAGAGGAGAACAACAATCATCCATTAATTTAAAGTTTCCATCACGAATTCATCATCAACTTTAGTCCCAAAGTGCACCAAAACACACATTATAATCAAAACTCAAACTCCTCTTCTTTAGTATAAATACATGAATTTGATTTTCTGAAAATTTGTTTCTAGATGACCATTATCAAATTATAAATATCTAATAACATATATAACATCGTAACTCACAAATTCATTAACCAAAACTCCAATTTTAAAAGAAACTCAAGAACACATAAACTAGAAATATAAAACTAGAGTATGTACCTTTAATTCCTTAAGAAATAAAATTAACCTTTATAATCATAATATTATTTAACAAATTCTCTCATCTCCTCTAATTTATTAAAATATCATAATTATACGCGTAATAAAATACGTATAAATCTCATCTATTTTATCACACTTAAATAAACTATCCCATAATAATTTTCATCAAATATTTAATTAATACCATAAATATTCATTTTATTCCATAAAGTTTCCAACTAAAATATTTAATGTACTTAATAAATATTTTACTCGCATTATACTAACATTTACATTTTCATGCAATATATTATCTTCTCACTTTATTAAATCAATTATACTTGTATTAATTCACTATTTTAATTAAGTGAATTATTCACACTATTTGTGAAACTTAACTCATAATAATTTTCATTGCCCATAAGGCATAATAATTAAAATTATATTATCTCATAACATAATTTCAACTTAATTAAATAAACTAATATTATTTAATTTTTTAATAGTTTAATTAACTATTAAATCTCACATTCTCTAACATATGAATATATAATTCTCTTCACACTAAATCACATAATTCAAAATATATACACCTCATAATAAGAATTTTAATTATTAAATTCTTATTTTAATAACTTATAAAAATTTGGGTTGTCACATTCTTCCCTCCTTATAAGGATTCCGTCCTTGAAATCAAATAAACCTCCCTTACTCGGTTTTCACCAAATCTCTTTTCAAAATTTACTCGGGATATTACAATAATTGAATCAAATAACGTGAGATACGATGCAACAATTACTGTAGCAATAATTGAATAAAATTGAGTGACTTCTCTCGTAAGCATCAATAATCAATACCGTGTGCTATTATGCAACCACACGTATTACTGTACTTTTACCACCAGGTATTTCAACAGTTTAACAGTAAAAATTTCGCCGTTATATTTATAAAAAGATATTTTTGTAATTTTCTAACTCCGATAATAATTCTGTTGTGGGGTCCACCAATGATTATGTCGTCGTACGAATATTCCCTGTTAAAACGAATATTCCCCAACTAATCGAATATTTTATAACAACTTGCATACTTTGCAAAATTTATAAATATTACCCACAACTATAACATTATATCAGATCCACACCATGATATTCAAAAATATATTTCGAAAAAATTAATATTTATTCATAAAAGTTGGGGTCTTACATATGTCCCTTTTGTCCACACTTAAAACATACCTTCTTTCCTTTTAAGCATACACCATCGTGGTCTTTCCCACAATTCATACATTCCTTTGCCCTTTTCTTAGGGTTTTCTTGATTATCTATCCATTTCCCTTTCCTCTTTCTATTCCGAGCTTCAACCGATTTACTACTTTCAGCTCCCATCTTACCGATTTGCATTAACAACTCATCAGGTTCTTTAGTCATCTTACTCAATGCTTTCTCCAAATGATTATTCAATAATCTCTCTAGCTTCCACATTTCCTCCACGAAAAACACTTTATGCTTCAATTATTGAGCTTCACCTGTCGATTGATCATCCACAACTACTTCTATGCCTCTACCTTCTTCTTCTATCCTTATTTCTAGCTCTATCTGACCCTCTTTTGAATTTACTTCCCTTTCATCACTTATATCCATCTCCGGATACTCGTCATGATCACTTCTTAAATCTATCATCAGTTCATCTTTTACAACCTTAATAATAAATGTAGTTTCATCCACTACATAAACTGCACTATCAGCTGACACTTCCTCATCCTTGAAAGGCTCCTGTTCAGACATAGCATCCACATCTGAATCACTATTTATCAGCACCACTAACGATGGTTGATGTACTTTCTCAAGCAGAGTGACCAGCTCCTCGCTCAATGCGGGAACAACCCTAATCACATCATCTCCTGACATCTTCAATTAAATATATTATCTTGATTAACACACAACAAAAAATATTGTTTAATATTAAAAATAACAACTTATTTTATGTTATTTTTACTTCTTTCAACTTTTATCGATAAATTTCCTTAATTTATTATTTTCAACTCATGCTGAGTTAATCTTCTTACTACCTTCTTTATATGCTCTTATTTTAAACTCTTTCTGAGTTTATCACTTTATTAACATCTCTTACTACTCTATTTCCTTTAATGTTATATCCTAAGGTGTTCTCACAAGGTTTCTAACCTACAACTTTGATACCAACATGTGAGGCCACCAAATTCGAGTACCTTTAAACTCCAGATATGATGCTCCATGGTACTAAATATTCACATCCATACATAAACAATATGTAACAATCAAGAATTTTTGTATGTAATTTAAAATATTTATTGAATTAAATAAATATTTTAGTTGTTGTGTTAAATAAATATTTGATTGTTTTTTTTATTTAATAGTTAAATGAACAATTCATGAATTGTGGGTAATTAACTTAATTAAGTGTAATATATTAAATAAGTTGGTATTTGGTAATATTCTCGATTTGGAGTTTTAATTTAATGAGTTAATTAAATTAAATGAGTGTTAATTAATTATTATTTTACATAATGGAAATATTCTAATTTAATTTAATAATTAAATTAGAGAGTTGATAATGATTAAATGAATTGTTATAATGTCGTTTTAATTTAATTTAGTAATTAAATTAGAGAAGTACTAATTTATTAAATAAAATTATAATTTATAATGAAAATCATAATTTTGTAGCAATAGGATTATGTGCGTCTTGATTTAATAAGTTGTTGTTAGCTTTAATTTAATTGAATTTGAATATTAAAATTTAATTAAATAAAGTTTAACAAATAAATTATATAGTAAATGCGTTATTAAAATAAGTTAAAAGGAGTTGTAATTTAGTTTCTACCAAATAAGGCTTAAGGCTTTTGAATTCTTATTTTAATTTAGTTTTTGCGAAACAAGCCTTAAGGCTTTTGAATTTTTAAAAAAAACAACTGACATAAGTTATATTATATATTAATACTTATTATATGTTAGACATTTATATTATATATCAATTTTTATAAGTTACGTATAATATAGAGAGAGGAAAGAAGAAATATAGAGAGAAAAGAGAAAAGGAAGAAGAGAAGAGTTCTTTGTGAGTTTGAAAAAATCAAAGGAGGTTGCTATCATCTTTGTTGATTAAACAAGAGCTTGAAGGTAGTAATCTAACTTCAAACTATCAGTATATATTTTTCATGAAAACCTTTGTATGCGTGATCTTGTCTTTGAGGCACCGCAACGCCTTGCTGTGGAGAAAGCAGAAGCTGCTGGGCGCCATTCGATTGCTGATGACATGTTCAGGCCCTGCTATGATGCCCCTAAAATAGGTATACATCACCCATCTTGGGTCGTCAGATACATGGTACAGAATACAACTACAACTTAATTATACAACTGTCGTGTACAATACGACAAAACATAAGCTGAGAGTTTTAACACGAATATTGTCTTCTAGACAATATCCACACTCAATGGAGTCCTCATTACAATTATTATCACACTATTTCATATAATAGTGAGGACTACTATATCCACTTATCTTGGACCATCACTCCATTCCCCGACTCGTCCCAGCTATATTCTCATTTCCTGAAGAGAACAATGAAAGAAAATGGTGAGCTCAACTAGCCCAATAAGAAATATTATGACTGTGACGCCCCCAAAATAGGTATACATCACCTATTCTGAGTTGTCAATACATGGTACAGAAACAACTACAACTTTATTATTACAACAGTAAAACTGTGAGTTTGAATACAAATATTATCTTCTAGACAATATCTATACTCAAATAAATCCTCATCACATTTATTGATACATTATTTTACAAAAATGGTGAGGACTACTAAACAATCCTTTCTAAAACCTTCATTCCATACCCAGACTGCATTACTCGCTATATTCTCGCCTCCCGAGAAAAATGGAACAAAAAGGAAAAGGGTGAGCTCAACTAGCTCAAGAAAGAATATTATGACTAAGATAATATACAACAAATTATCGTTAGTCTTCAACAGGAAAAATATAATAGAATACAATAGACAACAAATTTTAAATCAATATTCGCAATGAAATAATAATTCATTAGAAGAGTTAAGTAGAGAATGCAAACTACTATCTTCTATGTATGAATTTAAAAGTTCATCGTCTATCTTTTATCCCTCGTAACATCAATCAATATACATCCGAATCAAATATTCATCTTTGCACTACTGGGCCAAAGATATTCATCAGTTGGTCATGTTCATTTAAACACCTGTTCATCTTTGCACTATGGGCCAAAGATATTCTTCAGAAATCATTCATCTTTGCACTACAGCCAAAGATATTCTTAAGAAATCATTCATCTTTGCACTACAAAAGCCAAAGATATTCCATAATATCATCATTTAAGACCGAGGATGATGAAAATATTTTTTTAAAGAAACGAATCCGGTGAAACAAAATGACAAGGATTAAGGATTAAGGATTCGTACTTGGTTTTATCCACGTTCAAAAATACCTCAAAATAATCATAGTGGTGTAAAATTCAAGAATGATCAAAACATGGATACAATCGAGTTAGTATCCGAAATAGATGTTTTAGACGAAAAAGAAGAAATTTTATTTTTAATTGAATATACCGTATACGTGAATAGTGCCGTATACGTGAATAGTAACTCTGACACCAAAAGATAGAAATTCCACAAAAACATCTTCACGCTTCATGAATAGTACTCGTGAATAGTAACTCGTGAATAGTAACTCATGAATAGTAACTCGTGAATAGTAACTCATGAATAGTAACCCATGAATAGTAACCTTGGAGGCATGAAAAAGTTCCAAATTTGATAAAACTTCAGATCAACATTTCAAATATAATGATATTGAAGAAATAATATCATTACGAAAAAAATAATATCCCTTACCTCGAAAGATCAAGACTTCTAGCTAGAATCACCAAGTATATAGTCTTTGAAGGGAACTTGCACCGAATCTAGCAATACTCAAAGTATACTCAAAATACTCACAAGAATACGCTCGATAATATATAGAGAGAAAACTTCGATTTACGGTGTGATTTTCAATTCTAACCTAAGCACCTATATATAGGAAATTGCTTAGAACACCAAAGCGTAAAATTTAATATATTAATAATATTATTTTTCCACATCTTCCCACGCACACCATCAGCTGAAATCAACCACTAACACATGTCCCATAAGTGACAAAAACGTTTTTCATGCAAAAGTTACTTAAAACTCCAAAAAATGATAATCAATTAATCAGGAACTTCAATAATTCATAATAAATAGCCATTTCATCAGAAAATTCGAATCTCATGAGTTTTTATAGAAAATTCAATTTTCTACAACTTTGCAGAAGAAAGTTTTTCCAAATTCCAAAGAGAAATTGACCGAAATCCATAAACAGGTGATTTTATAGACTATAATCAAATTTCAGTCAATAAATGGGGTCCACCGACATGTTTAACATGTTTTAAACATTTATTGCAACAAAAATACTCTTCCTCCTCGTATACTCATATATCCCTCATTCGTTGTAAAAATATCACCGTTAATATATTATTAAAATAATATATTTTATCGAAAAAGATAAAATATTAATTTTCAACAATTGTCATTTTAAAATTTTTTCCATCTATATCCACATAAAATCAATATTTTCCTCATCATATAAATCAATAATTAATTATTCACAAATAATATTACGTAATCACAATATTGACAACCGATGGGTTCTCCCAGAAAGAGGGGGCTTTCAATAAGAATTTCTTCTTCTTGGGCGCAATGATTAGGTGACCAAACCTCTCCTTATACGTAACTTTCTAAACATTGCCAATAATGTTATCTAATAATATTATTCGGATAATATGAATTATTGCTTCGATAATGAAAAATACGTGTAATGACAATTATTGAAACAACAAAGAATATAAAATATCAACGCAAAGAATTATTATCTCAATAAAATCTTTGAATAAAGAATTATCGTAACCATTATTGAGTAGTGCCTTCTACGTAAGAATTAATAATTGGTGCCATACTGCAGTAAATCGCTTCAACAACGCGTATTAGTGTGTTTTAACCACCGGGTATTCAACAAGATAATCTGCAACAACTACTGCTGTTTTTTTTTTTTAAACAACTTATATTTGTCGTTTTTCTTCATCCAATCGCTTTCCATTATGGGGCCCACACATGGTCAAGCTGCTGTGGTCGCATTTAATATTCCCGACAAAGATTTAATATTCCACGACCAAACGAATATTCCCCGACGATAATGAATATTTTATAACCACTTGCTTATTTTGAAATATTTTGCGTATTTAACCCTTAACTATCCACATTAATCAATTCAACCCTTACTATTTCAAAATAATAAATAAAGGAAATTCCTTTTATTTAAAAATTTCGGGTCTTACAACCTCCCTCCTTATGAAATTTCGTCCTCGAAATTGACGTGACGTACTGGTGTTTGAAAAGGTGAGGATACCTCGCTTTCATTTTAGTTTCCAATTCCCTGTGTCATTTCCTCTATAGCATGATTCCTCCACAAAACTTTAACTTGTGGTATGACCTTTCTTGCAGGACATGCTCCTTCCTATCCAAAATCTTGGCAGTACCTCCTCATCGTTAAGTCTTGGCTATCTCGTCCCGGTTCTAACTCTATAACGTGGTTGGGTCTTTCACATATTTCTGAAATGCGGATATGTGAAACACATTATGAACATGAGACATACTCGAGAGGTAACGCAAGTCTATAGGCTACATTTCCTACTCGGTCAAGAATTTGAAATGGACCAATAAATCGTGGATTGAGCTTTCCTCTCTTCCCAAATCTTGTAACTCCCTTCCATGGAGCAACTCGCAACAATACATGATCCCCTACATTAAATTCCACGCCCTTTCGATGAAGATCCGCATAACTCTTTTGTCGATCTTGTGCCGCTTTGTATACGTTGTCGAATCATTTGGATCTTTTCGGTGAGTCATACGTATTAACTTTCGGGTCCCAATAATGTTGCTTCACCCACCTCATCCCAACATATTGGAGAACGACATTTTAAATCCATATAATGCTTTAAATGGAGCCACACCTATACTTGCTCGATAAGCTGTTGTTGTAGGAGAATTCCACCAATGGTAAATACTTATCCCAAAGCGCCCTTGAAGTCTAGGACACGAGTCTTAATAAATCTTCAAGAGTTTGAATAGTCCTCTCTCGATTGTCCGTCTGGTTTGGGGATGGTATCTTAGAACTAAATCGTAAAATCCGTGCCCATAGCTTTTTGCAAGCTAACCCAAAATCTTGAAGTGAATCTTGGGTCACGATCCGAAACTATGGATACAGGCATGCCATGCAACCTCACAATTTCATTCACGTACATACTAGCAAGACGTTCAAGGGAATAAGTCTCCCGTATCGGCAAGAAATGAGCAGACTTGGTTAATCTATCAACAATAACCCAAATAGCATTGATGCCTTGAGAAACCATAGGAAGACCCGTAACGAAATCCATAGTAATGTGTTCCCACTTCCATTCCGGAATCTCAAGTGGTTGCAACGGACCCTTAGGTACAAGATGCTCCGCCTTTACACGTTAGCAAGTTAAACACATCGAGATAAACTTTGCAATCTCTCTCTTCATATTGTTCCACCAAAATATATGTCAAGATCACGATACATTTTAGTACTTCCGGGATGGATTGCAAATGGTGTATTGTGTGCCTCCATCATAATCTTGTACTTCAAATCGAGTCGTTAGGAACACAAAGTCTAGAGTGGACTCAAGTATTCCTTCTTCATCAATTCTCGCTTAGGAATAGCTCCTTCTAGTACTTTCTTCTTCATACGCATCAGCTCCGGGTTGGTGGCTTGAGCAACCTTAACTTTTTCTATTAAAGTTGGCTCTGTCGTATACTTGACATCATCGCACTCATTCCCGCATATGATCTTCTACTCAACGCGCCACTACCACGTTCGCTTTACTGGGATGGTATTGAATAGTGTGGTCGTAGTCTTTCAATAGCTCGAGCCAACGTCACGCCGCATGTTGAGTTCTTTTTGAGTGAAGAAATATTTAAGGCTTTTATGGTCCGAATATATCTCCACTTTCTCCCCATATAGATAGTGCCTCCATATTTTTAAGACGAACGACGGCCGCTAACTCTAGATCATGAGTAGGATAATTCCTCTCATACTCTTTTGAGTTGTCATGAGGCATAAAGGCTATGACTTTCCCACGTTGCATGAGAACACATCCTAACCCTTTGCCTAAAGCATCAGAGATAACAAATCCATCCGAAACCAGATGGTATTGTTAGAACAGTGCGAAATAAGTCTTCTCTTAAGCTCTTGGAAACTCTTCTCGCATTCTTCACTCCAAACGAATTTTGTATCCTTCCGAAGTTAGTTTGAGTTAATGGAGTAGCGATTCGAGAAAACCCTTCCACGAATCTCCGATAATAACCATTTAGGCCCAAAAAGCTACGTACTTGACCACCGACTTGGTTGCTCCTAACTTTGTATTGCTTCAATCTTCACGGATCAACAGATACTCCATGTTTCGACACCACGTGCCCAAGGAATGCTACTTCCTCAAGCCAGAACTCGCATTTCTTCAATTTGGCATATAGTTGGTTTTCACGAAGCCTTTGGAGTACCAGCTTCAAATGGTGCTCATGATCTTCACGACTTTTGGAATATATGAGGATGTCATCAATAAAGACAACAACGAATTGATCCAAATAATCCTTGAATACTCGGTTCATCATATCCATGAAAGCCGCATGAGCATTAGTTAGTCCGAAAGACATGACTAAGAATTCATAATGCCCATACCGAAGTTCGAAAGGCGTCTTTGGAATATCCTCGATTCTAATCTTCAATTGATGATATCCGTAATCGAAGATCGATTTTTGA
Organism: Panax quinquefolius; assembly: GCA_020205615.1. Taxonomy (NCBI): domain Eukaryota; kingdom Viridiplantae; phylum Streptophyta; class Magnoliopsida; order Apiales; family Araliaceae; genus Panax; species Panax quinquefolius. The sequence goes on from CM035159.1 coordinate 59,604,147, forward strand.
AAAGAATTGTGCCCTTGCAATCGGTCAAACAAGTCATCAATACGAGGTAGAGGATACCTATTCTTGATGGTGACATGGTTCAATTCGATAGTCAATACAAAGTCGCATACTCCCGCTCTTTCTTTTTACAAATAAAACAGAGCACCCCAAGGAGATGTACTAGGCCAGATGAAACCGATGTCCAACAATTTCGTAGTTGGACCTTTAACTCTGAAGTTCAATAGGAGCCATTCGATATGGGGTTTTAGAAATGGGCTTTGTACCAGTTCAAGATCAATAAAGAATTCAACTTCACGCTCGGGGTAGATCGGGAAGTTCTTCGAAAAACGTCGTGAAAGTCAATAACAACAGGAATATTATTCAAATTTGACGTGTCTTTATTCAAATCCATAACATGGGCTAAGAAAGCTTGACATCCGTTTTTCAATAAACGAATAGCTTTATGATTAGATATGACGGTGATTGATTTTAATGGTTTAGTTGCTTGAATTCGCATAACAAAGTTGGTTAGGAATATGAAAACTAACAACCTTACGAAAATAATCAATTTTGGCATGATGAGTAGTTAACCAATCAATCCCTAAAATCACATCAAAAGCAAGTATCTTTAAAGAGATAAGGTCAGCGAGGTAAGGTAATGGTGCCAACTTGAATCAAACAAGATTTATAAGCGATGGATGTGATGAAAGTTTCTCCTAACGGAGTTTCCACAGATAGGTCAAAGTCTAATTTCTCCTGAGTCAAGTTTAAATGTTGAGCACATGCATGAGAGATAAATGAATGGGTAGCACCCCAGATCAAGTAAGGTATTAACTTCGCAAGAATTTATAAATAGCTTACCCGTGATCACCTCGTTTGGGTTCCTCGCATTATGACCAGATCACAACAAACGCTCTTCCGGAATCGTTGACTTTGACTTTTCGGGACGATCTTTTGAGTCACCGTCCCTCATTGAACTAGGTTTCGCCATCGTACAATCTCGAGCGATATGTCCTTCCTTTCCACAATTATAGCATACCTTGAACTGCTTGTGGGCGGTTTGAATCGATATGTCCCTCTTTTCCGCATTTGTAGCATATGACCGGTGGTCGTTCTCCTCCTTAGAACTCAGCTTTTCGCTTTAATCGCTGCGTCTTCACATGGTCGTTGTTAAATCTCCTCTTTTAAAATCTCCTCCCGACTCGCTTCTTCTATTTTCATGGCCATGATTACCACCAGAGTGGTAACCATTTTTGTCATATCATTTTTCTCCGCCGGGTTATCATTATTCATTGATCGCTATCTCGGTAATGATCCTCGGTTATGGTCCTCGGTTGGTAGTACTCGTTATCTCGCTTCTAATAATTGAGCCCTGTTTACAACATCCGAATAAAGAGAAAATTTATGGGAAATGAGATCTCGACGTATCGCGGGTTTCAAACCTCTAAGAAACATCCGTCATACACGTTCCTCATTCTCCACCAAATGAGGCGCAAACACGGATAACTCGCAAACTTTGCCTCGTCTTCGAGAGACACCGTCATGTTGTTTTGTTCCAATCGATGAACTCCACTTCCTTCATATGACGAACACTTTCGTGAAAGTATTTGTCATTAAATAGCTTTCAAACGTCTCCCAAGACATGCTTTGAGGCGGGTGGATGGGTACGCTTCATGAGACTCCCACCGAAGAGTCCGCCTACCGCCACGGAACATAAAGGTGGCGAATGGAACCTTCTGTTCTCCGTGCATCCCAAGACATCGAATATCTTGGTAATTTGTTTGACCCATGTTTCCATTACATGATCGGATCGCTTTCCCTTAAATTCTCGTGGTCCCAACTCTTTGAATCGCTCATTGTGACAACCCGTGAATTGCTATCATTTCCTCCTCGTATTTTGAACACGAGTCTCCTAAATGCGATTTTGCATGAATCGCAAAAAGCTTCTAAACATTCCCTCGTTCATCATCTCGCTTTCAATGGTGTTGTTCACGGGAGGAACATTGCCGACTGCTGTACGCGTTCTCCTCGTTGGTGAGTACAGCATCTCCACGGTCTCATTTCCATTGTTAATATTCTCATCGACATTCTCAAAACATCATGCCATAAAGCAAGGTTAATTAAGGAAATCAATATATCACATAATATCCCTATATATCGACTAACTAACAAATAAGCTTAGGTAGGACACACTAGCGAAGGATTTACTCGTCTCTCCCTCCTAGTTCTATTCCCCGATCTCCGCCAGAGATCATATCCTAAGCTCGATACCAACTGTGACGCCCCAAAATAGGTATACATCATCACCTATTCTCGAGTTGTCAATACGTGGTACGAAACAACTACAACTTTATTATTACAACAAGAAAGCGTGAGTTTGAATACAAATATTATCTTCTAGCATAATATCTATACTCAAATAAATCCTCATCACATTTATTGATACATTATTTTACAAAATGGTGAGGACTACTAAACAATCCTTTCTAAAACCTTCATTCCATACCCCGACTCGTACTCGCTATATTCTCGCCTCCGAGAAAAATGGAACAAAAAGGAAAAGGGTGAGCTCAACTAGCTCAAGAAAAGAATATTATGACTAAGATAATATACAACAAATTATCGTTAGTCTTCAACAGAAAAATATAATAGAATACAATAGACAACAAATTTTAAATCAATATTCAATGAAATAATAATTCATTAGAAGAGTTAAGTAGAGAATGCAAACTACTATCTTCTATGTATGAATTTAAAAGTTCATCGCTCTATCTTTTATCCCCTGTAACATCAATCAATATACATCCGAATCAAATATTCATCTTTGCACTACTGGGCCAAAGATATTCATCGATTGGTCATGTTCATTTAAACACACATTCATCTTCAGACTACTTCTGCCAAAGATATTCTTCAGAAATCATTCATCTTTGCACTACTGCCAAAGATATTCTTAAGAAATCATTCATCTTTGCACTACTGTGCCAAAGATATTCCATAATATCATCATTTAAGACCGAGGATGATGAAAATATTTTTTTAAAGAAACGAATCCAAAGTGAAACAAAATGACAAGGATTAAGGATTAAGGATTCGTACTTGGTTTTATCCACGTCCAAAAATACCTCAAAAATAATCATAGTGGTGTAAAATTCAAGAATGATCAAAACATGGATACAATCAGAGTTAGTATCCCGAATAGATGTTTTGGACGAAAAGAAGAAATTTTATTTTTCTATTGAATAGTACCAGATACGTGAATAGTCAGATATCGTGAATAGTCCGATATCGTGAATAGTAACTCCGACACCAAAAGATAGAAATTCCACAAAAACATCTTCACGCTTCATGAATAGTACTCGTGAATAGTAACTCATGAATAGTAACTCATGAATAGTAACTCATGAATAGTAACCCATGAATAGTAACCCCGACATGAAAAAGTTCCAAATTTGATAAAAACTTCAGATCAACATTTCAGTATAATGATATTGAAGAAATAATATCATTACTTAAAAAAATAATATCCCTTACCTCGAAGATCAAGATACTTCTAGCTAGAATAACGGGTATAGTCTTTGAAGGAACTTGCACCGAATCTAGCAATACTCAAAGTATACTCAAAATACTCACAAGAATACATTTCGATAATATAGAGAGAAAACTTCGATTTACGGTGTGATTTTCAATTCTAACCCAAGCCCTATTTATATAGGAAATTGCTTAGAACACCAAAGCGTAAAATTTAATATATTAATAATATTATTTTCCACATCTTCCCACGCACACCATCAGCTGAAATCAACCACTAAACACATGTCCCATAAGTGACAAAAACGTTTTTCATGCAAAAGTTACTTAAAACTCCAAAAAAATGATAATCAATTAATCCGGAACTTCAATAATTCATAATAAATAGCCCTTTCATCAGAAAATTCGAATCTCGCGAGTTTTTATAGTAAATTCAATTCTCTACAACTTTGCAGAAGAAAGTTTTTCCAAATTCTAAATAGAAATTGACCGAAATCCACAAACGGGCGATTTTACAGGCTATAATCAAATTTCAGTCAATAAATGGGGTCCATCGACATGTTTAACATGTTTTAAATATTTATTGCAACAAAAATACTCTTCCTCCTCGTATACTCATATATCCCCCATTCGTTGTAAAAATATCACCGTTAATATATTATTAAAATAATATATTTTATCGAGAAAAAGATAAAATATTAATTTTCAACAATTGTCATTTTAAAATTTTCTCCATCTATATCCACATAAAATCAATATTTTCCTCATCATATAAATCAATAATTATTTATTCACAAATAATATTACGTAATCACAATATTGACAACTGTGCGCTCCCAAGAAAGAGGGGCTTTCCAATAAGAATTTCTTCTTCTTCATGCGCAATTAGGTGACCAAACCTCTCCTAGATGTAACTTTCTAGACATTGCCAATAATGTTATCTAATAATATTATTCAGGATAATATGAATTATTGCTTCGATAATGAAAAAACCGTAATGACAATTATTGAAACAACAAAGAATATAAAATATCAACGCAGCGACAATTATTAACTCAATAAAATCTTTGAGCGAAGAATTACGTAACCATTATTGAGTAGTGCCTTCTTACGTAAGAATCAATAATTGGTGCAATACTGGTAGTAATCGCTTTCAACAACGCGTATTAGTGTGTTTTAACCACGGGTATTCCAGCAAGATAATCTTGGCAACAACTACGCCGTTATTTTTTTTTTTTTAAACAACTTATATTTGTCGTTTTTCTTCATCCAATCGCTTTCCATTATGGGGGGCCACACACATGGTCGCTTGGTCGCATTTAATATTATTCGACAGCGAGACGAATATTCCACGACCAAACGAATATTCCTAACGATAATGAATATTTTATAACCACTTGCTTATTTTGAAATATTTGCGTATTTAACCCTTAACTATCCACATTAATCAATTCAACCCTTACTATTTCAAAATAATAAATAAAGGAAATTCCTTTTTATTTAAAAAATTTCGGGGTCTTACAATGACTAAGATAATACAGAATAAATTATCCTTAGCCTTCAACAGTATAACAACTGTTAGAATACAATAGACAACAATTTTAGATCAACAACTGCAGCGGAATATGCAATCCATTAGAAGAGTCAAGTAAAGCATGATATCTATTATCTTCTATGATTTAAAAGTTTACCATCAATTTTATTGCTGAGACTCAGCTAAATAAATAATCCACATCACTGAATTATCCATGCACTACGGGCCAAGGATATTTATTAGTATCACGACCACGAATTATCCATGCAATACGGGCCAAGGATATTCGTGTTTTCACTAATGGTCATGATCATGCCAAACAAAAATTCATCTTTGCACCCTTGGCCAAAGAGAACGCATGGTTATGATCATACCAACATATGTTCATCAATGCACTATGGGCCATTGCGGACATTTACCACATCTTTTGTAACATTACGGTCATGATTATACTGAATAATCCCTGGTCATAATCATACCAATCAACAGTTCATCTATGCACGTAAGCCACAGATGACTTTCATCACAATATAAGCATGAGAATGATGACAATGATATAAGAATTCAATTAAATGAAATTAAGGATAAATTTTAAAGATTTATAATTTAATTTATTCAGAATTCAATAATATCCAAATTGTCAACATGATACTGCTTTGTGGAGTAAAATTCATGAATCATATTGTATCAAAAATGATTTTGACCCAAAAGAAATCAATTTTTGTCATGAATAGTACTCTGAGTGAATAGTACCCCGTGAATAGTACTTTGGGAATAGTACTTTTTGAATAGTACCCTGTGAATAGTACTTTATGAATAGTATCCCGTGAATAGTACTTCATGAATAGTACTTTGCGAATAGTACCATATTTATGAATAGTACTGTATTTATGAATAGTGTCCATGAATAGTACTCTGTGAATAGTACCGTACGTATGAATAGTGCCATATAAATGAATAGTACTCCAGCATGAAAAGCTTAAAATTTAACAAGAATGTTTAGAAAAATATCCTTGTAAAACGATACTAGATGAACCATAAATTTCAAGGATATTCTACTAATTTCACGGATTATAGAAGCAATACTTCAATTAGGGATAAGAAATGAAATAATATTACTTACATACTACAGAATATGGAAGAAAATATTATTTCATAGAATATTGAACAAAAATAATATCCCTTACGAATAAGAAATAAATAACATCCCTTAGCTTAGTAGAAGGCTGGATACTACAATAGTGAAGTAGAAGAATACTCTTCTTCTTTCTTTCTATAGCTTCTCTCTCTATAGCTTCTCTCTATAGCTTCTCTCTCTATAATTTCTCTTGTGAGTCTTAGTGAATTGGTGAGAATGAAAGAAGAATGAGCTTCTATTTATAGGAAAACATAGTTTTGATAATTGCACATTTTGGGGCTCGAATTACTACAGTATAGTACCTTCATCTTTTCCTCCATTTTTCATTTAGTCCTATAAGTATTATCAAACTTGCACTACCTCCCCTAATAGTACATGGATGTGAATCAAAAGTACATGCATGTGAATCAATAGTTTCATTCATGTGAACAAATAGTTATATGCATGTGAACTAATAGCAATTAATTGCTCATTTATCCGATTAATTACCCGATTGGTCAATTTAACCTCCAGAAATCAATTATTATCAAAATAAATGTTGATTTCCACTAACACTAGTAATCCCAACATAATGGAAATATCAATTTCATCTTTAATCAACACGAACTTATTCATCATTAATATTATAACTCACAATATTTAACAACAAGATCATTCCCAGGAAAGAGGGGGCTTTCTGTCAAAGATTTCTCCCTATTGGCGCGCAATTAGGTGACCAAACTCTTTTCCTCGACAGAACTTTCTAGACATCGTCAATATTGCAAATTATAATATGAATAATTTTGTCGTCTCAATTATTGATTTAAAAATATAAAATATTATGCAGATAATACTATGACAATAATTGAATCAATAATACGAGAGATATTATGCAGTAATTATTGTAGCAATAATTGAGTATAACTGAGTGACTTCTCACATAAGCATCAATAATCAATATTGTGTGCTACTATGCAACCACACGTACTACTGTACTTTTACCACAAGGTATTTAAACAGTTAACGATAAAACTTTCGCCGTTAATTTTATAAAAAGATATTTTTGTCATTTTCTAACTCCGACAATACTTCCGTTATGGGGTCCACCAATGATTGTGTCGTCATACGAATATTCCCTGTTAAAATGAATATTCCTTGACCAATCGAATATTTTATAACAACTTGCTTACTTTGCAAAATTTATAAATACTACCCACAACTATAACATTATATCAAATCCACACCTTAATATTTTTTTAAAAAAATTGAGAAATTAAATCTTTATTCATAAAATTTGGGGTCTTACAATTTGCGATGTTATGCGTTACGTGAGTAAGCAGAGCGCCTACAAAGATCGAGACCGAAGTTTGCATCATCGCTGATTTCAAGCCTTTCTCTTACGTGCGATGACAGTCGTGTGAATTCGGCATTTCTTTGTAGTTCATTTAGCGTATTCTGACACCACTTGGCGAAATTGCTTTAAATGATTATTTTAATGTTTAAAATTTTGGGATGTTAATCTAATTGTGTGTAATGATAATAAAAATGTGTTAATCATGTTATGAGTTGTTTAAACAGATTTTTATCAAGTAAAGAATGGTTTTAAGTGGTTGATTAATATGTTAAATGTGAAGTTAAACCCGTTATCCGTAAAGTGTGACAACATGTTATGAATTATGAAGTTAAGCTAAAAAGAAATGAACCGATTATGGTAATTGTATTAAAATTAATTGGTGTTGTGATACTAAATGGTGTAGGATTATTTGGGAACGTGAGTAGTAACTATTTAGCCTATGCATGAGGCAAGTTTCTAATCCTTACTCTTATATTAAGCAAGTTTCTTACCTTACCTTGTTTATGAATCAACAAGTTTGCTATCCTTACTTGTTCAGGTTCTTTAACTTTAATCGTTATTGAGCAAGGTTTCTTGTTCTTGTTTCTCATTATTCAAAACTTGAACTATTTTAGTCATTGACTTTAAACGAGGCTTTCTAATTCTTTCGGAAGCTTCACCTTGTTATACATCGTTATTCAATAATGAGTTATTATTATTTAAACCTTGATTATAAATTATTATTCAAACTTATGTTATTATCTAATTGTTAAATAGCTAGTGACCCTTTGTTGATTCAATTAATCCTTAGTTGGTGAACGTTTTGAAATCTAAATTACCCTTAAAGCTAATCCAAACAAAACTTACTGTTGTTTGGACTCTTAAGTTAAAATTGAGATGAATACCCCTATTATATGGGATTATTTTATGTGAAAGTGTTAAGATATTTGTGCAGAATACATGGTACGAAGGCTGATCCCCCTAAGTATGAGAAGGAAGGTCCATATAGTCTAACGAATGTTAAAGGTCTAAGTGGAAATACTTATAACCTGGGACATAGTTCATGGTCTTGCGACCCTCAAATAAATTCTAATTTCAGTTCTTGATTATCAATGATAGAAATTATTATTCAATTCAGTTATTACGTTGCTATTGATGAGTGGGTTTTATATTTACGAACTTGACACCGTTAAGGCTTAATTTTTTTTTATTAACTTTAAGTATTTTTAGTGTCATTTTACTTATTTTTGTGTTTGTGTTATAGGAAACGGCTTCGAAAGGTCAAAACATGAAATTGGAGTTTAGTGGCATTTCTATAATTTTTTGTCAGGAACGCTCGCCAGGGCCAAGTTCAAAAGTATGCCAGCCGAGGCGGCACTTTCCTAGTACAAAAAGCCCATCGGGGCTGGCTTGTCGAGAAGATAAAGAGTTTTCAGAAGTTGAGTTGAAGGAGGATTAGTTTGGGCTGTTTGTTTCAAGGACTTTAAGGATGGCTAAAAGACACATGAAGAGGCATATAAAGGGGAGAGAATCACAAGGATTAAAGAGATGATTCCATTAGATTAGAGTAGAGATTAGGTCAAAACCCTAGTTGGGATTGGATTGGAGATTGAAGTAACTTGGAGACCATTGAAGATGAAGAGTAGAAGCAAGAGGAAGCATGAGATTTGTTGACAATAGAGTTTATTCTTTTCTCTACTCTTATTTTTGTCTTTTAATGTTTATTCAATTGTGGATTCTTGGTTTTAATTCAATAATCATGAATTAAATTCTTGTTTAAGATTACAATGGAGCTTGTTGCGTAGTTTATTTTAATATGCTTATCTATTAATTATTGCAATTATTCTTAGATTGTCTATTATGGATTGTGCTTAATGCTTAATTATCTAGCTAACAATTACCGTGATAATCTATATGAAATTGAGAGATGAATTATAGATTTAGATCTGATCATAATAGTATGTGATCGTGTTTTTTGCATGGCGTTAGAATTCATAATTTATATCTATGATAGAGATATAACTATACATCGCATGTAATCTGATAGAGAACTTTTGCTTAAAATACTCTTTAATTGTAATTCACAGAGATATAGTGAATTAGTTAAGTAGGGTGTTCTTCTTAATTCTATCATCTCTGGATATAAGTTAATTTGAGTATGATTCATTGAGAGATGATCATATTTATTTATGTGTTCTTGATTAACAATTCAGAATAGTGAGCATAATTTATATGAATTGTATTAATTTAAGTGAAATAATAAGTGAGGTTGTGATCTTAAATCTCCATAATCTGATTTTTAACTAGTGGTAATTAGAATTACTTTAATTCATAACCTTAAATTGATTATTTAAATAAAATTAGTTTGGTTAAGAGTTAGTATTTGGTAATTTGTATTAATAATTCGTCGTGGGAATGATACTCTACTTACACTTTATTACTTGCTGACCACGTATACTTGCCTACTATGCGTAACTAGATTTTACCCAACAACTATTTTTGACATTTCAAGTGAGCATTTGTTTTGCTCACTCTTGCATATATATAACCATTACAACTAAAGTTGAGAAGGTTGACAAGCCAACCACCAGTAAAGGAAAATCCAAGATGAACAAGTGTTGAAGACTTGTTAATTTGTTATGGTTTATGTAATTGGACTTAAATTTTAATTATGCGATGTATTTATATTTCCGCGCTTGATGATGTATTTAAGGTTAGATAACTTGGGACTATGTTTTCCAACCCTTTTTATAGGGAGGATTTTCATTTAAGGTTGTAATTTTCTTTTACATTCCTTATTTATGGGTAGATAGTTATATTTTATTTGGATATTGAACACCAAGTCTGTGGGATTGAAGTACCCGGATTTGGAGGTATCACAAGTTTGTATCAGAGCTTTAGGTTGTGAACCTTAGGTGGGAAAAACCTTAAGAAGAAACCTTATAGGAGATTGAAAAGATAATGGTGATAAACTCTTATCGAGTTCAAAGGAATAAATAATAAAACACTCTATGCACTTATGTGTTTATAATCTATGTGTTTGCGAGTGTCGAGTAGTGTGACGCCCCCAAAATAGGTATACATCACCCATTCTGAGTTGTCAATACATGGTACAGAAACAACTACAACTTTATTATTACAACAGTAAAACTGTGAGTTTGAATACAAATATTATCTTCTAGACAATATCTATACTCAAATAAATCCTCATCACATTTATTGATACATTATTTTACAAAATGGTGAGGACTACTAAACAACTCTCTCTAGAACCTTCATTTCCATACCCCAGGCTTCGTACTCGCTATATTCTCGCCTCACGAGAAGAAAAATGGAACAAAAAGGAAAAGGGTGAGCTCAACTAGCCCGATAAAGAATATTATGACGAAGATAATATACAACAAATTATCATTAGTCCTCAACAGGGAAAAAAATCTAATAGAATACAATAGACAACAAGTTTTTAAATCAATATTCGCAGCAGAAATAATAATTCACTAGAAGAGATAAGTAGAGAATGCAAACTACTATCTTACATGTATGAATTTAAAAGTTCATAAATCTATCTTTTATCCTGTAACATCAATCAATATGTATCGGAATCAAATATTCATCTTTGCACCACTGAGCCAAAGATATTCATCGATTGGTCATGTTCATTTAAACACTGTTCATCTTTGCACTACGGGCCAAAGATATTCTTGAGAAATCATTCATCTTTTGCTTTCTGAGGCCAAAGATATTCCATAATATCATCATTTAAGATCGAAGATGATGAAAATATTTTTAAAGAAAGCGAATCCGGTGAAACAAAATGACAAGGATTAAGGATTAAGGATTCGTACTTTGTTTTATCCACGTCCAAAAATACCTCAAAATATAATCACGGTGGTGTAAAATTCAAGAATGATCAAAACATGGATACAATCAAAGCTAGTATCCGAATATATATTTTAGACGAAAAGAAAATTTTTCATTTTTGATGAATAGTCTTAAAGTGATTCGTGAATAGTGTCGATATCGTGAATAGTGCCAGATATCGTGAATAGTAACTCAGACACCAAAAGTTCCAAATTTGATAAAAACTTCAGATCAATATTTCAACATAATGATATTGAAGAAATAATATCATTACGAAAAAAAATAATATCCTTACATCGAAATATCGATTTCTAAATTTGAAATCTGGGATATAGGCTATGACTTGAACTTGCCTTAGTATAGCAATACTCAAAATATACTCAAAATACTCACAAGAATACGCTCGATAATATAGAGAGAAAACTTGATTTACGGTGTGATTTTCAATTCTAACCTAAGCACCCTATTTATAGGAAAATGCTTAGAACACCAAAGCAGAAAATTTATTAAAATATTAATTTATTAATTTTTATTCCTACACCCACATTTAGAGATCTGAATTCAGCCACTTCTAACACATGCAAGACCCACAATAATGATAAAAAACGTTTTTGTCATTTTAAATATTTTATACTTCCAAAAATCAATTATTTCGGAGCTTCGAAACTTCAATAATTCACAATAAATAGCTCTTTTGTCAGAAAATTCGAAACTCACGAATTTTTATAGGAAATTCAATTCTCTACAATTTTGCAGAAGAAACTTTTTCCGAATTCCAAACAGAAATTGACCGAAATCCACAAGCAGAAGCGATTTTACTGTGTTATAATCAAATTTGAATCAATAAATGGGGTCCACAGACATGTTTAACATGTTTTAAACATTTATTGCAACAAAAATACTCTTCCTCCTCGTATACTCATATATCCCACATTCGTTGTAAAAATATCACCATTATTATATTATTAAAATATAATAATACATTTAAATGAATTATCTTATCAGAAAAAGATGAAATTTCAATTTTCAACAATTGTCACATTAAAATTTTTCTCCATCTATATCCACATAAAATCAATATTTTCCTCATCATATGAATCAATAATTAATTATTCACAAATAATATTCTGAATCACAATATTGACAACCGAGCGGGTTCAGGAAATAGGGGCTTTCAATAAGAATTTCTCTTCTTGGTTGGCCAAGCAATTAGGTGACCAAACCTCTCCTTGATGAGAACTTTCTAGACATTGCCAATAATTTTATCTAATAATATTATTAGGATAATATGAATTATTGCATCGATAATGAAAATATCTTGTGTAATGACAATTATTGAAACAATGAGAATATAAAATATCAACGCAAGACAATTATTAAATCAATAAAAATTTGAGCGAATAATTATCGTAACCATTATTGAGTAGTGCCTTCTTACGTAAGCATCAATAATTGGTGCAATACAGGTATATCTTCTTGTGTTTTAACCATAGAGTATTTTAACAAAGATATTCTTGTAACAACTACTGTTTGTTATTTTTAAACAACTTATATTTGTCGTTTTCTTCATCCAATCGCTTTCCGTTATGGGGCCCACACATGGCTGCGTCGTCGTACGAATATTCCCTGACAGTACGAATATTCCACGACCAAACGAATATTCCCCGACAACAATGAATATTTTATAACCACTTGCTTATTTTGAAATATTTGCGTATTTTACCCCTAACTATCCACATTAATCAAATCAACCCTTACTATAATAAATAGATAAAATTAAATTTCATTAATAATAAGTTGGGGTCTTACAAGTAGTGATGATTAGTAATTAAAAACTTAAAAAATTTGTTGTCAGGATGACCAATATTGGAGGATCCAGTCAGGCTAGGGAGGAGGGACCTCAGATGCCTTGAGAGGAGGAACCTCGAGATATTCAGGTAGCTGGGAACAGCTAGTGCCAAGGGAGTCATCTCTGTTGGTCACAGTTGTTGGTTATGCCCCAAGGTTTGAGTAGGAGGGGTTACTAGGTTATGAGGATGAGATAGAGATGGATGAGGAGGATCTTATGGAGCTACTACAGACAGATGAGGAGGAGGAAGAGGAAGAGTTTCCACCAAAATTAATCTATTGCAGCTTAGATGTATGACAAGGTGTACGACCATAACATTGAGCTTCAGGATAGAGGCAGGGAATTGGAGGAGCTGTAAGATGAACGTCAGATCACGATGACATAGAAGGACGACGAAATTCAGGATCATGATGAACGTCTCGGTAATGTGGAATGGAAACTGGTTCACACAGAGAGTGACAAGGAGTAGCTGATGGCAGAGGTTGCAAAGTTGAAGGATGATCTGAGAGAAGAGTCCGCAAAGAGAGCAAGGGCTGAAGATGCTTACGAGAAGGCTTCCCAGTGTGCAGATGTAGCTGAGGAAGAGGTGCAAGCAAAGAAGGCTAATATGGGAGAAATGAATTATGTCTTCCATACTACGATGAACAAAGCTCAAGACCGAGTCATCTACTATCAAACTCAATTCGAGGAATTGCCATGGTATATGTTAGATCATAGAACGATGTTTTGTATCATGGAAGAGGAGCGCAGTAAGGTTGTACAACGTCTTAGTAGGTCTTGGCAGAAAGTGTAAGACCCCGAAATTTTTTAAATAAAAAGGAATTTCCTTTATTTATTATTTTGAAATAGTAAGGGTTGAATTGATTAATGTGGATAGTTAAGGGTTAAATACGCAAATATTTCAAAATAAGAAAGTGGTTATAAAATATTCATTATCGTCGGGGAATATTCGTTTGGTGGTGGAATATTAAATCTTTGAGGGAATATTAAATGCTGACAGCCTTGACCATGTGTGGGCCCCATAATGGAAAGCGATTGGATGAAGAAAAAACGACAAATATAAGTTGTTTAAAAAAAAATACTTAGCGTAGTTGTTGCAATTATCTTTGTTGGAATACCCGGTGGTTAAAACACACTAATACGCGTTGTTGAGCAGTTGCACACGATATTGCACCAATTATTGATTCTTACGTAAGAAGGCACTACTCAATAATGGTTACAGTAATTACTGTTCAGTATTTTATTGAGTTAATAATTGCTGCGTTGATATTTTATATTGCTGTTGTTTCAATAATTGTCATTACACAGTATTTTTCATTATCGAAGCAATAATTCATATTATCTGAATAATATTATTAGATAACATTATTGGCAATGTCTAGAATGTTCTGTCTAAGGAGAGGTTTGGTCACCTAATTCATGGCATGAATGAAGAAATTCTTATTGGAAAGCCCCTCTTTCTGGGGCCGCACGGTTGTCAATATTGTGATTACGTAATATTATTTGTGAATAATTAATTATTGATTTATATGATGAGGAAAATATTGATTTTATGTGGATATAGATGGAGAAAATTTTTAAAATGACAATTGTTGAAAATTAATATTTTATCTTTTTCTGATAAAATATATTATTTTAATAATATATTAACGGTGATATTTTTACAACGAATGGGGATATATGAGTATACGAGGAGGAAGAGTATTTTTGTTGCAATAAATGTTTAAAACATGTTAAACATGTCGGTGGACCCCATTTATTGATTGAAATTTGATTATAGCACGTAAAATCGCCTTGGTTTGTGGATTTGGTCAATTTCTATTTGGAATTTGGAAAAACTTTCTTCGAAAAGTTGTAGAGAATTGAATTTCCTATAAAAACACGCGAGATTGAATTTTCGATGAAAGGGCTATTTATTATGAATTATTGAAGTTCGGATTAATTGATTATCATTTTTTGGAGTTTTAAATAACTTTTGCATGAAAAACGTTTTTGTCACTTATGGGACATGTGTTAGTGGTTGATTTCAGCTGATGGTGTGCGTGAGGAAGATGTGGAAAAATAATATTATTAATATATTAAATTTTACGCTTTGGTGTTCTAAGCAATTTCTATAAATAGGGTGCTTAGGTTAGAATTGAAAATCACACGTAAATCGAAGTTTTTCTCTCTATATTATCGGCGTATTCTTGTGAGTATTTTGAGTATACTTTGAGTATTGCTAGGCAGTGCAAGTTCCTTCAAAGACTATATACGTTATTCTAGCTAGAAATCTTGATCTTCGAGGTAAGGGATATTATTTTTTCAGTAATGATATTATTTCTTCAATATCATTTATCTTTGAAATGTTGATCCAAGTTTTTATCAAATTTGGAACTTTTTCATGTCGGGTTACTATTCATGGGTTACTATTCATGAGTTACTATTCACGAGTTACTATTCATGAGTTACTATTCACGAGTTACTATTCACGAGTACTATTCATGAAGCGTGAAGATGTTTTTGTGGAATTTCTATCTTTGGTGTGTAGAGTTACTATTCACGATATCGGACTATTCACATATCTGAGACTATTCACGATACTGTACTATTCATTAGAAAAATAAAATTTCTTCTTTTTCGTCCAAAACATCTATTACGGATACTAACCTCGATTGTATCCATGTTTTGATCATTCTTGAATTTTACACCACTATGATTATTTTTGAGGTATTTTTGGACGTGGATAAAACCAAATACGAATCCTTAATCCTTAATCCTTGTCATTTTGTTTCTTTGGATTCGTTTCTTTAAAAAAATATTTTTCATCATCCTCGGTCTTAAATGATGATATTATGGAATATCTTTTTGGCAGTATGCAAAAGATTAATGATTTCTTAAGAAATATCTTTGGCTGTAGTGCAAAGATGAATGATTTCTGAAGACTATCTTTGGCCCATAGTGCAAAGATGAGCAGTGTTTAAATGAACATGATTAATCGATGAATATCTTTGGCCCGTAGAGCAAAAAGATGAATATTTGATTCGGATGTATATTGATTGATGTTACGAGGATAAAAGATGAGCGATGAACTTTTAAATTCATACATAGAAGATAGTAGTTTGCATTCTCTACTTAACTCTTCTAATGAATTATTATTTCATTGCGAATATTGATTTAAAATTTGTTGTCTATTGTATTCTATTATATTTTCCTGTTGAAGACTAACGATAATTTGTTGTATATTATCTTAGTCATAATATTCTTTCTTGAGCTAGTTGAGCTCGCCCTTTTCCTTTTTGTTCCATTTTTTCTCGGGAGGCGAGAATATAAGCG
This sequence comes from Panax quinquefolius, assembly GCA_020205615.1. NCBI lineage: Eukaryota > Viridiplantae > Streptophyta > Magnoliopsida > Apiales > Araliaceae > Panax > Panax quinquefolius. Next base: position 59,620,666 of record CM035159.1, read on the forward strand.
AGTATGCAAGTCGGGAAATGGAATGAAGGTTTTAGAAAGGATTGTTTAGTAGTCCTCACCATTTTGTAAAATAATGTATCAATAAATGTGATGAGGATTTATTTGAGTATAGATATTGTCTAGAATATAATATTTGTATTCAAACTCACGAGTTTCTTGTTGTAATAATAAAGTTGTAGTTGTTTACATACCATGTATTGACAACTCGAGAATAGGTGATGTATACCTATTTTGGGGGCGTCACGGTTGGTATCGAGCTTAGGATATGATCTCTGGCGGAGATCGGGAATAGAACTAGAGAGGAGAAACGAGTAAATCCTTCGCTAGTGTGTCCTACCTAAGCTTATTTGTTAGTTAGTCGGTATATAGGGATATTATGTGATATATTGATTTCCTTAATTAACCCTTGTTTTTTAGCGGTGATTTGAGAATGTCGATTCGAGAATATTAACAATGGAAATGAGGACCGTGGAGATGCCTATACTCACCAACGAGGAGAAGCGTGCAACAGTGGCAATGTTCCTCCTGTGAACAACACCATTGAAAGCGGGACGATGAGCGAGGGATGTTTAGAAGTTTTTTGCGATTCATGCAAAATCGAGCGAGGAAACTTCGTGTTCAAAATCTGAGGAGGAAATGATAACAATTCACGGGTTGTCATGTGCCAAGCGGTTCAAAGAGTTGGGACCACCGAATTTAAGGGAAAGCGAGATCCGATCATGGCGGAAATATGGGTCAAGCAAATTACCAAGATATTCGATGTCTTGGGATGCACGGAGGAACAGAAGGTTCCATTCGCCACCTTTATGTTAAGTGGCGGAGGCGAGACTCTTGGTGGGAGTCGGTGAAGCGTACCCATCCGGCCGCTTTCAAAGATGTCTTGGGAGATGTTTGAAGCTATTTAATGACAAATACTTTCACGAAAGTGTTCGTCATATATGAAGGAAGTGGAGTTCATCGATTGGAACAAAACAACATGGCGGTGTCTCGATGACGAGGCAAAGTTTGCAGAGTTATCGAGGTTTGCACCTCATTTGGTGGAGAATGAGGAGCGTATGACGCGGATGTTTCTTAGAGGTTTGAAACCCTAAGCATACGTCAAAGTATCTCATTTCTCATAAATTTTCTCTTTATTGGATGTTGTAAATGCAGGGCTCAATTATTAGAGCGAGATAACGAGTATGGTCAATCGAGAGGACCACAAACGAGGATCGTATCGTAGAGATAGCGATCAGCAGAATAATGATAACTGCGGAGAAAAAGCGATGACGAGATGAAATGGTAACCACTCTGGTGGTAATCATGGCTATGAAAATAGAAGAAGCGAGTCGGGAGGAGATTTTAAAAGAGGAGATTTAACAACGACTATGTGAAGACAGCGGTAAAGGTCTTGCGCAAGAATGGTTCTAAGGGAGGAGAACGACCACCGGTCATATGCTACAAATGCGGAAAGAGGGACATATCAGTCCAAGCGCCCACAACAGATTCAAGGTATGCTATAATTATGGAAAGGAAGGACATATCGCTCGAGATTATACGATGGCGAAACCTAGTTCGTGAGGGACGGTGACTCAAAAGACTATCCCGAGAAAAGTTAAAGTCAACGATTCCGGAAGGCGTTTGTTACGGTGGTCATAATGCGAGAACCCAAACGAGGTGATCACGGGTAAGCTATTTATAAATTCTTGCGAAGTTTATACCTTACTTGATCTGGGTGCTACCCATTCATTTATCTCTCTGCATGTGCTCAACATTTAAACTTGACTCAGAGAAATTAGACTTTGACCTATCTCTGTGGAAACTCCGTTAGGAGAAACTTTCATCACATCCTTTGTTTATAAATCTTGTTTGATTCAAGTTGGCACCATTACCTTACTGTTGACCTTATCTCTTTAAAGATACTTGCTTTTGATGTGATTTTAGGGATTGATTGGTTAACTACTCATCATGCCAAAATTGATTGTTTTCGTAAGGTTGTTAGTTTTCATATTCCTAACCAACCTGTGTTATGCAATTCAAGCAACTAAACCATTAAAATCAATCAACATCATATCTAATCATAAAGCTATTCGTTTTATTGAAAAGCGGATGTCAAGCTTTCTTAGCCCATGTTATGGATTTGAATAAAGACATGTCAAATTTGAATAATATTCTGTTGTTATTGACTTTTCCGACGTATTTCGAAGAACTTCCGGTCTACCCTTAGCGTGAAGTTGAATTCTTTATTGATCTTGAACTGGTACAAAGCCCATTTCTAAAACCCCATATCGAATGGCTCCTATTGAACTTCAGGAGTTAAAGGTCCAACTACGTGAATTGTTGGACATTGGTTTCATTCGTCCGAGTACATCTCCTTGGGGTGCTCTGTTTTATTTGTAAAGAAGAAAGGCGGAGTATGCGACTTTGTATTGACTATCGGGGAATTGAACCATGTCACCATCAAGAATAGGTATCCTCTACCTCGTATTGATGACTTGTTTGACAAGTTGCAAGGGCACAATTCTTTTCAAAAATCGATCTTCGATTACGGATATCATCATTTGAAGATTAGGCGAGGATATTCCAAAAGGCGCCTTGAGAACTCGGTATGGGCATTATGAATTCTTAGTCATGTCTTTCGGACTAACTAATGCTCCTGCTGCTTTCATGGATATGATGAACCGAGTATTCAAGGAATATTTGGATCAATTCGTTGTTGTCTTTATTGATGACATCCTCATATATTCCAAAAGTCGTGAAGATCATGAGCACCATTTGAAGTCGGTACTCCAAAGGCTTCGTGAAAAACCAACTATATGCCAAATTGAAGAAATGCGAGTTCGGCTTGAGGAAGTAGCATTCCTTGGGCACGCGTGGTGTCGAAACATGGAGTATCTGTTGATCCGTGAAGATTGAAGCAATACAAAGTTAGAACAACAAAGAAGTCGGTGGATCAAATACGTAGCTTTTTGGGCCTAGTTTGGTTATTATCGGAGATTCGTGGAAGGGTTTTCTCGAATCGCTACTCCATTAACTCGCTAACTCGGAAGGATACAAAATTCGTTTGGAGTGAAGAATGCGAGAAGAGTTTCAAGAGCTTAAGAGAAGACTTATTTTAAGACTGTTCTAACAATACCATCCGGTTCGGATGGATTTGTTATTTCTGATGATGCTTTGTGCAAAGGGTTAGGATGTGTTCTCATGCAACGTGGGAAAGTCATAGCCTTTATGCCTCATGACAACTCAAAGAGTATGAGAGGAATTATCCTACTCATGATCTAGAGTTAGCGGTGATCGTTTCGCGCTAAAAATATGGAGGCACTATCTATATGGGGAGAAAGTGGAGATATATTCGGACCATAAAAGCCTTAAATATTTCTTCACTCAAAAGAACTCAACATGCGGCGTGACGTTGGCTCGAGCTATTGAAAGACTACGACCACACTATTCAATACCATCCGGTAAAGCGAACGTGGTGGTGGTGGCGCATTGAGTAGAAGATCATATGCGAAGGAGCGAGTGCGATGATGTCAAGTATCGCGATAGAGCCAACTTTAATAGAAAAATTTAAGGTTGCTCAAGCCCACCCAGGCCGAGTGATGCGTATGAAGAAGAAAGTACAAGAAGGAGATATTAGGAGGCGAGAATTGATGAAGAAGGAATACTTGAGTCCACTCTAGACTTTGTGTTCTAACGACTACGATTTGAAGTACAAGATTATGATGGAGGCACACAATACACCATTTGCAATCCATCACGGAAGTACTAAAATGTATCGTGATCTTGACATACATTTTGGTGGAACAATATGAAGAGAGAGATTGCAAAGTTTATCTCGATGTGTTTAACTTGCCAACGTGTAAAAGCGGAGCATCTTGTACCTAAGGGTCCGTTGCAACCACTTGAGATTCCGGAATGGAAGTGGGAACACATTACTATGGATTTCATTCACGGGTCTTCCTATGGTTTCTCAAGGCATCAATGCTATTTGGGTTATTGTTGATAGATTAACCAAATCCGCTCTTTTTCTTGCCGTCACGGAGACTTATTCCTTGAACGTCTTGCTAGTATGTACGTGAATGAAATTGTGAGGTTGCATGGCATGCCCTGTATCCATAGTTTCGGATCGTGACCCAAGATTCACTTCAAGATTTTGGGTTAGCTTGCAAAAAGCTATGGGCGCAGTTTGCGATTTAGTTGGCATACCATCCCCAAAGCAGACGGACAATCGGAGAGGACTATTCAAACTCTTGAAGATCTATTAAGACTACTGTGTCCTAGACTTCAAGGGTAGTTGGGATAAGTATTTACCATTGGTGGAATTCTCCTACAACAACAGTTATCGTGCAAGTATAGGTGTGGCTCCATTTGAAGCATTATATGGGCCGAAAATGTCGTTCTCAATATGTTGGGATGAGGTGGGTGAAGCAACATTGTTGGGACCCGAAAGTTGAAATACGTATGACTACCGAAAAGATCCAAATGATTCGACAACGTATACAAGCGGCACAAGATCGACAAAAGAGTTATGCGGATCTTCATCGAAAGGACGTGGAATTTAATGTGGGGATCATGTATTGTTGCGAGTTGCTCCATGGAAGGAGTTACAAGATTTGGGAAGAGAGGAAAGCTCAATCCACGATTTATTGGTCCATTTCAAATTCTTGACCGAGTAGGAAATGTAGCCTATAGACTTGCGTTACCTCAAAGTATGTCTCGTGTTCATAATGTGTTTCACATATATCGTACTTCAGTAAATATGTGAAAGACCGAACCACGTTATAGAGTTAGAACCGGACGAGATATAGTAGAAGACTTAACGTATGAGGAGGTACTGTCAAGATTTTGGATAGGAAGGAGCATGTCCTGGCAAGAAAGGTCATACCACAAGTTAAAGTTTTGTGGAGGAATCATTTATAGAGGAAATGACACAGGAATTGGAAGCGGAAATGAAAGCGAGGTATCCTCACCTTTTGAAACACGAAGTACGTCACGTCAATTTCGAGGACGAAATTTCATAAGGAGGGGAGGTTGTAAGACCCCGAAATTTTTTAAATAAAAAGGAATTTCCTTTATTTATTATTTTGAAATAGTAAGGGTTGAATTGATTAATGTGGATAGTTAAGGGTTAAATACGCAAATATTTCAAAATAAGCAAGTGGTTATAAAATATTCATTATCGTCGGGGAATATTCGTTTGGTCGTGGAATATTCGTACTGTCAGGGAATATTCGTACGACGGCGCAGCCATGTGTGGGCCCCATAATGGAAAGCGATTGGATGAAGAAAAACGACAAATATAAGTTGTTTAAAAAAAATAACTTGGCGTAGTTGTTGCCAATTATCTTTGTTGGAATACCCGGTGGTAAAAAACACACTAATCTGGCGTTGTTGAAGCGGTTGCTACGGTATTGCACCAATTATTGATTCTTACGTGAAGGCACTACTCAATAATGGTTACGATAATTCTTTATTCGAAGATTTTATTGAGTTAATAATTCTTTGCGTTGATATTTTATATTGATGTTGTTTCAATAATTGTCATTACACGGTATTTTTCATTATCGAAGCAATAATTCATATTATCTGAATAATATTATTAGATAACATTATTGGCAATGTCTAGAATGTTACATCTAAGGAGAGGTTTGGTCACCTAATTGCACGCCTTGATGAAGAAATTCTTATTGGAAAGCCCCCCCTTTCACAGGGGCGCACGGTTGTCAATATTGTGATTCGTAATATTATTTGTGAATAATTAATTATTGATTTATATGATGAGGAAAATATTGATTTTATGTGGATATAGATGGAGAAAATTTTTAAAATGACAATTGTTGAAAATTAATATTTTATCTTTTTACGATAAAATATATTATTTTAATAATATATTAACGGTGATATTTTACAACGAATGGGGATATATGAGTATACGAGGAGGAAGAGTATTTTTGTTGCAATAAATGTTTAAAACATGTTAAACATGTAAATTGGACCCCATTTATTGGTGAAATTTGATTATAGCACGTAAAATCGCCTGGTTTGTGGATTTGGTCAATTTCTATTTGGAATTTGGAAAACTTTCTTCGAAAAGTTGTAGAGAATTGAATTTCCTATAAAAACTCACGCGATTCAATTTTACGATGAAAGGGCTATTTATTATGAATTATTGAAGTTTCGGATTAATTGATTATCATTTTTTGGAGTTTTAAATAACTTTTGCATGAAAAACGTTTTGTCACTTATGGGACATGTGTTAGTGGTTGATTTCATTTAATGGTGTGCGAGGAAGATGTGGAAAATAATATTATTAATATATTAAATTTTACGCTTTGGTGTTCTAAGCAATTTCTATAAATAGGGTGCTTAGGTTAGAATTGAAAATCACACGTGAAGCTGAAGTTTTTTCTCTCTATATTATCGGCGTATTCTTGTGAGTATTTTGAGTATACTTTGAGTATTGCTAGGCGGTGCAAGTTCCTTCAAAGACTATACCCGTATTCTAGCTAGAAGTCACCGATCTTCGAGGTAAGGGATATTATTTTTTCAGTAATGATATTATTTCTTCAATATCATTATCTTTGAAATGTTGATCTGAAGTTTTATCAAATTTGGAACTTTTTCATGTCGGGGTTACTATTCATGGGTTACTATTCATGAGTTACTATTCACGAGTTACTATTCATGAGTTCTTATTCACGAGTTACTATTCACAGTACTATTCATGAAGCGTGAAGATGATTTTTGTGGAATTTCTATCTTTTGGTGTCTGGAGTTACTATTCACGTATCGGCCACTATTCACGATATCTGGCACTATTCACGATATCTGGCATTATTCATAGAAAAATAAAATTTCTTCTTTTCGTCCAAAACATCTATTACGGATACTAACTCGATTGTATCCATGTTTTGATCATTCTTGAATTTTACACCACTATGATTATTTTTGAGGTATTTTTGGACGTGGATAAAACCAAGTACGAATCCTTAATCCTTAATCCTTGTCATTTTGTTTCTTTGGATTCGTTTCTTTAAAAAATATTTTCATCATCCTCGGTCTTAAATGATGATATTATGGAATATCTTTGGCACGTAGGTGCAAAGATGAATGATTTCTTAAGAATATCTTTGGCTGTAGTGCAAAGATGAATGATTTTGAAGAATATCTTTGGCCCGTAGTGCAAAGATGAGCAGTGTTTAAATGAACATGACTAACTAATGAATATCTTTGGCGTAGTGCAAAGATGAATATTTGATTCGGATGTATATTGATTGATGTTACGGGGATAAAAGATGAGCGATGAACTTTTAAATTCATACATAAAAGATAGTAGTTTGCATTCTCTACTTAACTCTTCTAATGAATTATTATTTCACTGCGAATATTGATTTAAAATTTGTTGTCTATTGTATTCTATTATATTTTTTCCTGTTGAAGACTAACGATAATTTGTTGTATATTATCTTAGTCATAATATTATTTTCTTGAGCTAGTTGAGCTCACCCTTTTCCTTTTTGTTCCATTTTTCTCGGGGAGGCAAGAATATAATGAAGAGTACAGTTGGGGTATGGGAATGAAGGTTTTAGAAAGGATTGTTTAGTAGTCCTCACCATTTTGTAAAATAATGTATCAATAAATGTGATGAGGATTTATTTGAGTATAGATATTGTCAGAAGATAATATTTGTATTCAAACTCACGCTTTTCTTGTTGTAATAATAAAGTTGTAGTTGTTTCTGTACCATGTATTGACAACTCAGAATAGGTGATGTATACCTATTTTGGGGGCGTCACAGAAAGTGTAATTATTATGTAAAGAATTATATAATAAATAAGATGTAAATCCCAAGCGTTATGTGACTAATGAGATATGATGTTGTTATCCTGAAACTTTACCAGTTCAGGAAAGTTGATGTAAATAGCAGTGATGCTATCATTTCCATGTCTTTAAAAGATTATTAATGAATAAAATGTTAATATTTATTCAAGATGTTATGTGTTACATTTTGATTTTAAAATGTTCAAGTTAAGTAGAAAATACTTAAGAAACTAAGTAATGATCTAATAAGTGTACATTTTAAACAGAAAATGCCTCCAAGAAGACGTCAACCACGACAACGAACCCCAGAGGGGTCTACCAATAATAACAATGCCGATACTAACTGTAAGACCCCAAATTTTATGAAATGAAAGTATTCAATTTTCTTATAATTATTATTTTATTTAGTAAATGGTTAAATTGATAAAAGGTTAAAGTTAAGGGTGATATGTGAAAATTTTTCAAAGTAAGAAAGTTGTCATAAAATAATCGGTGATAAAAGTACAGTAATACGCGTGGTTGCATAGTAGCACACGGTATTGATTATTGATGCTTACGTGAGAAGTCACTCAGTTATACTCAATTATTGCCCCAATAATTGCTGCATAGTATCTCACGTTATTGATTCAATTATTATCACAATACTTTATATTATTAAATCAATAATTGAGACGACAAAGTTATTCATATTATTATTTGCATTATTGACGATGTCTAGAAATTTCTATCGAGGAAAGGGTTTGGTCACCTAATTGCGCACAAATAAGGAGAAATCCTTATCGAAAAGCCCCCTCTTTCCTGGGAATGATCTGGTTGTTAATATTGTGAGTTATAATATTAATGATGATTGTCATTAAAAATCAAATTTGAGTTCGGAGTTGAATTTGGAGACACGGATGGGATATTTGTGTCCGGGACGATGAAATTAGTAAAAATAGACTATAAACACAAAATTTACCGAGGTTGACTTTTTCAAAAAAAGTCAAACTTCAAAAATTTCAAAGATGAAATATTGAGAAAAATATTTCCATTGTGTTGGGATTATTAGTGTTAGTGGAAATCGACATTTATTTCGATAATAGTTGATTTTTGGATGTTAAAGTGACCAAACGGGTAATTAATCGGATAAATGAGCAATTAATTGCAATTAGTTCAAATTCAAATAACTATTTGTTCACATGCATAAAACTATTAGTTCACATGCATGTACTAATAGGGGAGGTTGTGCAAGATTGATAATGTGACGCCTCCAAAACTGGTATACATCACCCATCTTGAGTTGCCAAATACATGGTACAGAATACAAATAAAAACTTAATTATATAACTGTCGTGTAAATACGACAAAACATAAGCTGAGAGTTTTAACACGAATATTGTCTTCTAGACAATATTCACACTCAATGGAGTCCTCATTACAATTATTATCACACTATTTCATAGAATAGTGAGGACTACTAATGCCACTTATCCTGGACTATCACTCCATTCCCCAACTCGTCCCAACTATATTCTCATTTCCTGAAGAGAACAATGATAGAAAAGGGTGAGCTCAACTAGCCCAGTAAGAAATATTATGACTAAGATAATGTAGAATAAATTATCCTTAGCCTTCAACAGTATAACAACTGATAGAATATAATAGACAACAAGTTTAAGATCAACAACTGCAGCGGAACAAGCAATCCTTTAGAAGAGTCAAGTAGAGAATGATATCTACTATCTTCTATGATTGAAATTTTTTTTCATCAACTTTATCACTGAGATTCAGCTTAATAAATAAACCACATCATCGAATCATCCCTGCACTACGGGCCAAGGATATTCATGTAATCATCAATGGTCATGATTATACCGAATAATCCTTGGTCATAATCATACCAACAACTGTCCATCAATACACTACGGGCCAATGAGGACTTTTACCACATCATTTATAACATTACGGGTCATGATTATACCGAATGATCCCTAGTCATAATCATATAAATCAACAGTCCATCTATGCACGTAAGCCAAAGATGACTTTCATAACAATATAAGTATGAGGATGATGACAATGATATAAGAATTCAATTAAAAGAAACAAAGGATAAATTTTTAAAGATTTATAATTTAATTTATCCAGAATTCAATAACGTTCAAATTGCCAACATGATACTGCTTTGTGAAGTAAAATTCAAGAATGATATTGTATCAAAAATGATTTGAACCGAAAATAAATCAATTTTTGTCATGAATAATACTCTGGGTGAATAGTATCTGGGTGAATAGTACCCCATGAATAGTATTTCAAGAATAGTACACCATGAATAGTACTTTGTGAATAGTACTCATGAATAGTACTTCATGAATAGTACTTTATATTTAGTACTTTGTGAATAGTACCTGTGAATAGTATTTTTGTGAATAGTACCGTATAAATGAATAGTACTCATAGATAGTACTCCGGCATGAAAAACTTAAAATTTAACAAGAATGTTCAAAAATATCCTTGTGAAACGATACTAGACGAAACACAAATTTTAAGGATATTCTACTAATTTCATGGAGTATAGAAGCTAAAACTTTAACAAAATTAGTATAGAATTCGAAATCTGAAATGAAATAATATTACTTACATACTACAGAGTATGGAAGAAAATACTATTTCAAGCGAATATTGAACAAAAATAACATCCCTTACAACTGTTGAACGAAAATAATATTCCAACGAATATTTAACGAAGATAATATTCCTACGAATATTGAAGCGAAGATAATATTCTTTATGAATATTGAAGCGAAAAAAATAATATTAATACTGAATCACGAAAAATAATATCTCTTGAATATGAAATAAATAATACCCCTTACCTCGTAAAAAAATTTGGATACTAGAATAGTGAAGTAGCAGACTTCTCTTCTTCTTTCTCTCTATAGCTTCTCTCTCTATAATTGCTCTTGTGAGTCTTAGTGAATTGGTGAGAATGAAGGAAGAATGAGCTTCTATTTATAGGAAAATATAGTTTCGATAATTGCATGTTTTGGGGCTCAAAATATTACAATATAATACCTTCATCTTTTCCTTCATTTTTAATTTAGTCCAGCAAGTATTATCAACCTTGCACCACCTCCATTAATAGTATATCATGTGAATTAATTGTACATTCATGTGAATCAATAGTTCTTTACATGTGAAAAAATAATAATTACAGTATAATACCTTCATCTATACCTCCATTTTTAATTTAATCATGCAAGTATTATCAATCTTGCACCACCTCCCCTAATAGAACATACATGTGAATCAATAGTACACACATGTGAACACATAGTTATAAGCATGTGAATTAATAGCAATTAATTGCTCATTTATCCAATTAATTACCCGATTGGTCAATATAACTTCCGGACATCAGTTATTATCAAAATAAATGTCGATTTTCACTAACACTAATAATTCCAACACAATGGAACTATCAATTTCATCTTTAATCAACACAAAATTATTCATCATTAATATTATAACTCATAATATTTAACAATCAGGTCGTTCCCAGGAAAGAGGGGGCTTTCCGAATAAGGATTTCTCCTTATTGGCGCGCAATTAGGTGACCAAACCTCTCCTTGACAGAACTTCTAGACATCGTCAATATTGTAAATAATAATATGAATAACTTTATCATCTCAATTATTAATTTAATAATAATAAATATTATGCAGATGATACTGTGACAATAATTGAATCAATAATATGAGAGATATTATGCAGCAATTACTGTAGCCATAATTGAGTATAACTGAGTGACTTCTCACGTAAGCATCAATAATCAATACCGTGTGCTACTATGGAACCACACGTATTACTGTACTTTTACTACTGGGTAGTTCAACAGTTTAACGGTAAAACTTTCACCGTTATTTTTATAAAAAGATATTTCTGTCGTTTTCTAACTATGACAATACTTCCGTTTTGGGGTCCACTAATGATTATGCCGTCGTACGAATATTCCCCGACACAACGAATATTTTATATCAACTTGCTTACTTTGCAAAATTTTCAAATATCACCCTTAACTTTAACCTTTATCAATTTAACCATTTACTAAATAACATAATAATTATAAGAAAATTGAATACTTTCATTTCATAAAATTCGGGATCTCATAATCTCCCCTCGGAGCATCCCAAGACATCAAATATCTTGGTGATCTGCTCTATCCATATCTCCGCTTTAAGTGGTTTTGGCTCTCCCAAAAACTCTAGTGGTCCCAGCTCCTTGAACTGCTTAGCGGTGACCATCCGAGAGTTTTCAGTGTTTCTACCTGCATTTTGAACAAGAGTCTCTCTCGCCTGATGTTGCATGAATTTCATAAAGCCTCTGAACATCCCATCGTTCATCATCTGATCGGTGTTGTTATTTACCTGAGGATTATTGTCTTCTTGTTGCACATTATCCTGGGTATTGATCCTTGGTGACTCAACGGTCTCATGTGCTTCATTGCTGATCTCAACAATTTTCAGATGCCATTTTCAAACACTGTCATAAAACAAGGGTTAATTGACATGCCACATATTATCCCTATATTCTGACCGACTAATTAAATATCAAATAAACTTAGGTAGGTCATACTAGCGAAGGAATTCCCCGTCTCTCCCTTCCTAATTCTTGTCTCACATCTCAGCCAGGGATCATATCCCTAAGCTTTGATACCAACTGTAACGCCCCCAAAATAAGTATACATCACCCATCTTGAGTGGCCTAATACATGGTATAGAATACAAATAAAAACTTAAGTATACAACTGTCGTGTAAAATATGACAAATCATAAGCTAAGAGTTTTAACACGAATATTGTCTTCTAGACAATATCCACACTCAATGGAGTCCTCATTACAATTATTATCACACTATTTCATAGAATAGTGAGGACTACTAAAGCCACTTATCCTGGACCATCAATCCATTCCCCGACTCGTCCCAACTATATTCTCATTTCCTAAAGAGAACAATGAAAGAAAGGGGTGAGCTCAACTAGCCCAGTAAGAAATATTATGACTAAGATAATGTAGAATAAATTATCCTTAGCCTTCAACAGTATAACAACTGATAGAATATAATAGACAACAAATTTTAGATCAACAATTGCAGCGAAACAAGCAATCCATTAGAAGAGTCAAGTAGAGCATGATATCTACTATCTTCTATGATTGAAATTTTTTTTCATCAACTTTATCGCTGAGACTCTGCTTAATAAATAAACCACATCATCGAATTATCCCTGCACTACGGGCCAAGGATATTCATGTAATCATCAATGGTCATGATTATACCAAATAATCCCTAGTCATAATCATACCAATAACTCTCCTTTAATGCACTACGGGCTAATGAGGACTTTTACTACATCATTTGTAACATTAAGGGTCATGATTATACCGAATGATCCTTAGTCATAATCATATAAATCAACAGTCCATCTATGCACATAAGCCAAAGATGACTTTCATCACAATATAAACATGAGGATGATGACAATGATATAAGAATTCAATTAAAAGAAACAAAGGATAAATTTTTAAAGATATATAATTTAATTTATCTAGAATTCAATAACGTTCAAATTGCCAACACGATACTGCTTTGTGAAGTAAAATTCAAGAATGATATTTTATTAAAAATGATTTAAACTAAAAATAAATCAATTTTTGTCATGAATAGTACTTCGGATGAATAGTACCCCGTGAATAGTACTTCAGGAATAGTATCCCATGAATAGAACTTTGTGAATAGTACTCGTGAATAGTACTTTATGAATAGTACTTTGTGAATAGTACCCATGAATAGCACTTTTGTGAATAGTACCGTATAAATGAATAGTACTCATAGATAGTACTCCGGCATGAAAAGCTTAAAATTTAACAAGAATGTTCAAAAATATCCTTGTGAAACAATACTGGATGAAACACAAATTTTAAGGATATTCTACTAATTCCATGGAGTATAGAAGCCAAAACTTTAACAAAAAGAGTATATAATTCAAAATCTGAAATGAAATAATATTACTTACATACTACAGAGTATGGAAGAAAATACTATTTCAAGCGAATATTGAACAAAAATAACATTCCTTACAACTGTTGAACGAAAATAATATTCCAACGAATATTTAACGAAGATAATATTCCTACGAATATTGAACGAAGATAATATTCTTTATGAATATTGAACGAAAATAATATTCATACGAATACGAAAAATAATATCTCTTCAGAAAATGAAATAAATAATGCCCCTCAAAAGAAGACTGGATACTGGAATAGTGAAGTAGCAGACTTCTCTTCTTCTTTCTCTCTATAGCTTCTCTTTCTATAATTGTTCTTGTGAGTCTTAGTAAATTGGTGAGCATGAAAGAAGAATGAGCTTCTATTTATAGGAAAATATAGTTTTGATAATTGCACGTTTGGGGCTCAAAATATTACAGTATAATACCTTCATCTTTTCCTTCATTTTTAATTTAGTCCTGCAAGTATTACCAAACTTGCACCACCTCCCCTAATAGTATATCATGTGAATTAATAGTACATTCATGTGAATCAATAGTTCTATACATGTGAAAAAAATAATAATTACAGTATAGTGCCTTCATCTATACCTCCATTTTTAATTTAGTCGTGAAAGTATTATCAATCTTGCACCACCTCCCCTAATAGTACATACATGTGAACATATAGTTATAAGCATGTGAATTAATAGCAATCAATTGCACATTTATCCGATTAATTACCCAATTGGTCAATATAACTTCCAGACATCAATTATTATCGAAATAAATGTCGATTTCCACTAACACTAATAATCCCAACACAATGAAACTATCAATTTTATCTTTAATCAACACAAACTTATTCATCATTAATATTATAACTCACAATATTTAATAACCAGGTCGTTCCCAGGAAAGAGGGGGCTTTCCGATAAGGATTTCTCCTTATTGGGGCGCAATAAAGTGACCAAACCTCTCCTTGACAGAACTTCTAGACATCGTCAATATTGCAAATAATAATATGAATAACTTTATCATCTCAATTATTGATTTAATAATAATAAATATTATGCAGATGATACTGTGACAATAATTGAATCAATAATATGAAAGATATTATGCAGCAATTATTGTAGAAATAATTGAGTATAATTGACTGACTTCTCACGTAAGCATCAATAATCAATACCGTGTGCTACTAGGCAACCACACGTATTACTGTACTTTTACTACTGGGTAGTTCAACAGTTTAACATTAAAACTTTCACCGTTATTTTTATAAAAAGATATTTCTGTCATTTTCTAACTACGACAATAGTTCCGTTGTGGGGTCCACCAATGATTATGTCGTCGTACAAATATTCCCCTACCAATCGAATATTCCTCGACACAACGAATATTTTATATCAACTTGCTTACTTTGTAAAATTTTTAAATATCACCCTTAACTTTAAACTTTATCAATTTAACCATTTACTAAATAACATAATAATTATAAGAAAATTGATACTTTAATTTCCTAAAATTCGGGATCTCACAGATAATACTTGAAGGACTAAATTAAAAATGGAGGCAAAGATGAAGGTACTTAACTGTAATAAGTCGAGCCCCTAAACGTGCAATTATCGAAACTATGTTTACCTATAAATAGAAACTCATATCTTCTTTCATTCACTAAGACTCACAAGAGCAACTATAGAGAGAGAAACTATAGAGAGGAAGAAGAAGAGTATTTTTCTACTTCACAATTGCAGTATCCAGTCTTCTACTAAGGTGAAGACAATGATCAAAGTTCTCTTTGTCTTGGGTACAACAAAGAACTGTTGATGAGTATTATTGGAATAAAATATTAACGATGGACTTTTAATTTGGAGGAGATAGTAGACATTATGTTCTACTTGTCTCTTCTAATGGATTGTTAATTCCGCTGTAATTATGGAAATGAGAACGTAGCCGGGACTAGTCGAGGAACAGAGTGACGGTCCGAGATGGTTGCTGTAGTAGTCCTCACTATTTTATGAAATAGTGTGATAATAAATGTAATGAGGACTCCATTTGAGTTTGGATATTGTATATGAGACAATATTCGTGTTAAAACTCTCAGCTTATGTTGCACGATAGTTGTATAATTAAGTTTGTATTTGAATTCTGTACCATGTATATGGCGACTCAGAATGGGTTGTGTATACCTATTTTTGGGGCGTCACATTAACCCATTTCAGCAGTTGGTGACATTACTAACGGGAGCAATGCACAATTAGTCGTAGAATCAAGCTGCAACATTTAAAGATTTCAAAGCAGTTAGACTGCCAGAATTTTATGGGACCATAAATCTAGTAGAGGCACATACCTGGATCATGGAAATAGAGAAGGTGTTCGACGTTGCTAGAGTCGGTGATGACCAGAAGACATCTTTCGAAATTTTCATGCTGACGGCGGAAGCCAGCTATTGGTGGCAGGCAAATAAAACTCGTGGGGGATATGGAGTGATCCCATGGAACAAATTTAAGGAAATATTTTTTGAGACATATTTTCCAGAGAGCTCACAAAATCAGATGGAGGTCCAGTTTTTAGAGTTGAAGTAGGGTACAATGACAGTGTCGGAGTATGCGACAAAATTCAATGAGCTGGCGAGGTTTGCGTCGTATCAGGTTAATAAAGATGAACGTAAGGCGAGAAGGTTTGAACAGGGAATGAAGCCCTGGTTTTACATCAGAGTCTAAATGTTTCAGCTGAAGACATTTGTGGTAGTACTTGAAAAGGAGATCATCATAGAAGGTGGAAGCGATGCCTTAACGAAATACAATCAGGAACAGAAGAAGAGGAAGAATGAGAATGAAAGTAGAGCTGGTGGTAGTAGTGGCATGAATAGTAACCCGAAGAGGAAGTGGAATGAGAGTGTAGGTGTTGGGAGTCAGCATAGTAGCTAACATAAGAGGAAATTTGAAGCGTGTGCTACTTGTAGGAAAAATGAAACTAACGTGTGCTTAAGAGGTAAGCGAGTGTGCTTCAACTGTGGTCAGAAGGGCCACATTGCTCTGAATTGCCCTAATCTGAAGAAGGGTGCTTGCTTCATATGCGAGTCTAAGGATCATCTAGCTCGTGAGTGTCCTAAGAAGGTAGCTGGAGGTTTAAGAAAGGGAGGTAGCAGTGGAGGTACTTTGGCTATTGCAGGACCAACGCTATCGAATAGACCCATAGCCAGAACCTTCAACATGACTGTGCAGTCAAAAGATGTGGTGTCAGGTATCATTCCAATCAATAATATAAATGCATATGTATTATTTGAATTGGGTGCTACTTGCTCATTTAAATCTGATGACTTTGATAAAAATTTGGGTTTGCATAGTGAAGAGTTAAATTTCCATTTGAACATAGAAATTGCGAATAGGGAGGTGGTTCATGTTAAGTACGTATATAAGAATTGTAGGGTGAATATTAAGGGAAACATAATGACAGTAGATTTAATCCCGATTAAACTTGGGGAATTTGATGTTAAATTAGGGATGGATTGACTATTCAATTATAGAGCAATAGTTGATTACCAAAAGAAATGTGTTAATCTTATGACTCTGTTAAAGGTAGTTTTCTATAGCAGTAAGTCGCCTAGACAAGCGAGTTGTCCGACGATAATGCAAGCTAAGAAGTTATTGAGACAAGGTTGTATAGGATATTTAGCCTACATAGTCGATACCTAGAAGAAGGGTGGGAAACTGGAAGAGATACTGGTTGTGAAGGATTTTTTGGATGTGTTTCCAGACGATTTTCTAGGACTTCCTCCAGACAGGAAAATTGAGTTTGTTATCGACTTAAAACTAGGGACTGCTCTGATATCGAAGGCCTCGTACAGAATGGTTCTGGTGGAGATGAAAGAATTGATGGTACAACTGCAAGAGCTGCTTGACAAGAAATACATTCAGTCGAGTGTATCACCGCGGGGAGCACTAGTGTTATTCGTAAAGAAGAAGGATGGGTCAATGCGTCTTTGCATTGATTATAGGGAGTTAAAAAAGTCACTTTTAAGAATAAGTATCCATTGCCAATAATAGATGACTTGTTTAATCAGCTAAAAGGAGCTAGATACTTCTCGAAGATAGATCTGAGAAGTGGGTATCATCAGCTAAAGGTAAAGAAAGAGGATGTACCGAAGACGACATTCAAAACTCAGTATGGATATTACGAGTTTTTGGTAATGTCTTTTGGTTTGACCAATGCCCCCACAACATTTATAGATTTGATAAACATGGTGTTTAAACCATTCTTAGATAAGTTTGTGGTGGTGGTCATTAATGATATTCTGGTGTACTCCAAAACTTAAGAGGAACACGTAGAACATTTACGTTTGATGTTAGAGATGCTAAGAAGAGAAAAATTGTACGCGAAATTCTCTAAATGTGAATTCTGGCAAGAACGCGTGAAATTTCTTGGGCATGTGATTGACAAAGATAGAATTTCGGTAGATCTATCAAAGGTTGAAGCTGTAATAAATTGGGAACAACCAAAGACACCATCAGAAGTGAGGAGTTTCTTGGGATTGGCAGGTTACTACAGACACTTTAATCAAGACTTTTCTAAAATCGCCACTCCGTTGACGAATTTGACAAGAAAAGCTGTAAAGTTTGTTTGGACTGAGAAGTGCGAAGAGAGTTTCCAGGAATTGAAAAAGAAACTAAGCATGACATATGTGTTGTCATTATTGGATAATACAAGAAACTTTATGGTGTATAGTGACACATCGCATAAAGGACTAGGCTCTGTGCTTATGCAAAATGGCAAAGTCATTGCGTATGCCTCAAGGCAACTGAAGGACTATGAGAAAGGGTACCTGACTCATGGTTGAAACTGATAAAAGATTATGATTGTGAAATCTTTTAGTATCCTGGTAAATGAAATGTGGTTTCCAATACCTTGGGTAGAAACGGATGGGAGAAGTTGATGTTGTTAACTGCTTAGGAGAAGCTAATTTCAGCAATGGTGAAACTAGAGTTGGAAGTGACATATTCGGAGGAATAGTATGAAAGATTATTCTAGATAGAGGCTAGTTCAACTTTGGTGGACAAGGTAAAGGACGCCCAACTTCATGACGAAGGATGCGAGAAAATCAGGAAAATAGTGTCTGAAGGTAGTGAGTTAAAATTCAAGATCGATACCGAAGGGATACTGAGATTCGAGGGGAGAATCTGGGTTCTGCCAGTACCTGAGACTAAAGAAGAAATTTTGATCGAAGCGCATAATTCAAGATATTCAATTCACATTGGGAGTAAGTAGATGTACAAGGATCTACGACATCATTTCTGGTTCCTGAATATGAAAAGAGATGTTATTGAGTGTGTTACGAAGTGCTTGATGTGCCAAAAAGTCAAAGTCGAGCATCATTGACCAAGTGGATTGTTGCAGCTATTTGAAATACTGAAATGGAAGTGAGAACATATCACAATGGATGTAAAATCCCAAATTTTACGAATAAAGATTTAATTTTCTCGATTTTTTTTAAAAATTATGGTGTGGATTTGAGATAATGTTATAGTTGTGGGTAATATTTATAAATTTTGAAAAGTATGCAAGTTGTTGTATAATATTCGATTGGTCGAGGAATATTCTTTTTGTCGGGGAATATCCGTATGATGGCACAATCATTGGTGGACCCCGCAATGGAATTATTGTCGGATTGAGAAAATGACAAAAGTATTTTATGAAAATAACGGCGGAAGTTTTACCATTAATACTGTTGAACTACTCGGTATTAAAAGTACAGTAATGCGCGTGGTTGCATAGTAGCACACAGTATTGATTATTGATGCTTACGTGATAAGTCACTCAGTTTTGTTTTATTAGTATTATTAATGTAATAAAACAGAAAAGCTTTCTATATAAAATAGAATACTTTTATAAAGTTATTCATTTTATTAGACTATAAATATAATATATTATATTCTATTATGCATAGTGTTTTGCATAGTAAAATCTTTTTATATAAAACATAATACTTTTATAAAGTTATTTGTTTTATTAGACAATAATTAGAATATATTATATTTTATTATGCATAGTGTTGCATAGTGCCTACATAGTGTTTTGCATAGTAAAATCTTTTTATATAAAATAGAATACTTTTATAAAGTTATTCATTTTATTAAATTATAAATAGAATATATTATATTTTATTTAAAAGATTTTGTTTTATTAGAATATTTTATTAAATCAATCTAGACCGTCCATTTAAAAGTAAATCAATATGGACCGTTTATGAATTAGTTACTATGCAGTCCATTCTCCTATAAATAGAAGCTCATTCCTTCATTATTTCTTACGAATTCACTGAAACTCTAGAGAGAGAAACTATAGAGAGAGTTCTTCTTCTATAATCTTGAGCATATTTCTTTAAAGTTTAAGAAAGCTTTGAGTATAGTGCAAGTTTTCTTCGAGTATATCCTCGCCCTACCAGTTGGAGTACACTTCTTCCAAAGGTAAGGGGTATTATTTCTTTTGTATTCGTGAAGAGAACTTCTGTTATTCCATTCTTTATTATTTACATTGGAATAACTTCAGATACGCTGCTACCCTATACTTGGTGAAATTCTTTTGTTATTCCATTCTTTATTATTATATTGGAATAACTTTTGTCTATGCTAAGATACCACATACATGGTGAAATTTTTTACATTATTCCATTCTTTATTATTACATTTGAAATATCACGTATGCATGCATTTTCTGTGGGACTGGTTCCGCCTTTATTATTCAGATTTGAATATATCTCGTCTGGCAGGCGTATTTACGCATGACCTAGTTCCATTTCTTTAATATTCTGTTGGAATAACCTATCTGTGCGGTCTATCACATGCATGGTGATTTCTTCTATTACTCCATTCTTTATTATTCTGTTGGAATAACCTGTCTATGTGGATTATCACATGCATGGTGAATGATCCTTTGTATTCATTACTTAATTTGTGGAAATGATCTGTCTAAGTGGAGTACCGCATAGCGGTAAAAATCCATTTACAGTTTCATATATTCTATTATACTCAGTTGGTTAAAGTTTTGGCTTCCATATTCCTTGAAATTAGTGGAATATCCAGGATATTTGCGTTTCATCTAGTATCTTTTCGTGGAAATATTCTTCTGAGCATTCTTAAATTTTACTCTACAAAGAAGTATCATGTTGACAATTTGGACGTTATTGGTTCCTAGATAAATTAATTCTTGAACTTGTTATATTGAATTATTATGTCATTGTCATCATTCTCATGTTTATATTATGTTGAAAGTCATCTGTGGCCTGTAGTGCATAGATGGACTTGGTATGATTATGACCAGGGATTATTCGGTATAATCATGACCGTAATGTTACAAATGATGTGGAAAAAGTCCTCATTGGCCCGTAATGCATTGATGGACAGTTTTTGGTATGATTATGGCAATGGATTCTCTTCGGCCAAGGGTGCAAAGATGAATTGTTTTATGGCATGATCAGGACCGTTGATGAAAACATGATTATCTTTAGCCCATAGTGCATGGATAATTTGTGGTCGTGATACTAAAGAATATCCTTGGCACGTAGTGCGGGGATGATTTGATGATGTGGATTATTTATTGAAATTTGAGTCTCTCGTGATAAAAGTGATGAAAAACCTTTTAAATCATAGAAGATAGTAGACTTTATTCTCTACTTGACTCTTCTAATAGATTGCTTGTTCCGCTGCAGTTAAACTTGATGTTTGTTATATTGTATCAGTTTAACAATATTGAAGGCTAACGATAATTTATTCTGCATTATCTTAGTCATAATATTTTTTACTGGGCTAGGTAAGCTCACCCTTTCTTTCATTGTTCTCTTCAGGAAATGAGAACGTAGCTGGGGCTAGTCGGGGAACAGAGTGATGGTCCTAGATGGTGCATTAGTAGTCCTCACTATTCTATGAAATAGTGTAATAATAAATGTAATGAGGACTCCATTGAGTGTGGATATTGTCTAGATGACAATATTTGTATTAAAACTCACAACATATGTTTTGTCGTATTTTACACGACTGTTGTATAATTAGTTTGTATTTGTATTTTGTACCATGTATTTGGCGACTCAAAATAGGTGATGTATACCTTTTATTGGGGGCGTCACAGTTGGTATCAAAGCTTAGGGATATGATCACTGACTGAGATGTGAGATAAGAACTAGGAGGGGAGAGACGGGGAATTCCTTCGCTAGTATGACCTACCTAAGTTTATTTGGTATTTAATTGGTCAGTCAGAGTATAGGTATAATATGTGATATGTTAATTAACCCTTAATTTGTGACAGTGCTTGAAAATGGCATCTGAAAATGTTGAGATAAGTAATGGAGCAAAATAATATGACCATATCGCAGTACGAGTCTAAGTTTGTGGAGTTATCCCGGTTTGCATCCCATTTGGTCGATAATGAGGAGCGAATGACGTGAATGTTTCTAAGAGGTTTGAAACTAGATATACGTTAGTACCTCATTTCTCATAAACATTGTTTATATTCAGATGTTGTGAATAGGGCTCAGTTATTGGAGCGCGATAATGAGTTAGCACAACTAAAAGGTAACGACCAACAACACGATAATAATCGTACCGGTGGCAACAGCCATCGGAACAATGATGACCATCGTGGGGGAAATTATCATGCCAAGAATGGCAACCACTTCAGTGGTAATCATGGCCAAGATAATAGAAGTGGAAATTTCAAGAAGAGAAGGGCATTTAGCTCGCTTTGTCGTATAGTGAAGTCAAGTACAGCTGGGACCAAAGGCGGATACAGACAAAAAAAAGTCAGTAATTTCAGGAAGAGCGTTTTTCGTGACTTCTCAAAAGGAGAGTAACCCGAACGAAGTTAGCACGGGTTAGTTAATTATAAATTTTTTTGAAGTCTATACCTTATTAGATACTGGTTCTACCCATTCTTTTATCTCTTTTACTTGCGCTCAACGTTTAAATTTGACTCTGAAGAAATTAGACTTTGACTTATCTGTTGAAGCTCCGTTAGGAGAAACCTTCATTACTTGTGCTATCCAAGTCTTGGATGAGAGTCACAGTTTTGAATGATATTTCTATTGTTAATAAATTTCCTGACGTATTCCTTGAAGACTTCTTGACCTACCCTAGAGCGTGAAATCGAATTTTGTACTAACCCCAGTACAAAACCCCATTTCTAAAACCCTTAAATATTTCTTCAACTAAAATGAACGTAACATGCGCCAAATACGTTGGCTCGAGCTGTTGAAGATTATGATCGTACCATTCAATACCATCGTGGAAAAGCGAACATGGTAGCTGACGCATTGAGTAGAAGATTGTATGCGGTTACGAGTGTGACGTTGTTAACACAAAGACCCATTTTGTATAACTTATAAATGATGAAGATAGAGTTAAAGACTCTAGGGACCCACGTGAAGATAATGAATATACGAGTAGAATCGACTTTAATCGATAAAGTTAAAGCCGCTCAAGCTACATACTTAGAGCTGATGAATGTTAAGATGAAGGTTCAAGAGGGCGTTATTATAGAAGCAAGAATCGATGAAGAGAGGAAATCTCAACCCTCAATTTTAATTAGCCCATTTGAAATCCTCAATCGAGTAGGAACTGTGGCCTAT
Source organism: Panax quinquefolius (assembly GCA_020205615.1). Lineage (NCBI taxonomy): Eukaryota > Viridiplantae > Streptophyta > Magnoliopsida > Apiales > Araliaceae > Panax > Panax quinquefolius. The sequence goes on from CM035159.1 coordinate 59,644,113, forward strand.
AGACTCGTTTTACCGCCAAATATGTTGTGTGTTCATAACGTTTTTCACGTATCGATGTTACGTAAATATGTGGATGACCCGAACCACGTTATTAAATTAGAACTAGACGAGATAGCAGAAGATTTAATGTATGAGGAGATACGTGTTAAAATATTGGATAAGAAGGATCGTATTCAACACTCAAAGGTTATACCTCAAGAGTTCGAATCTGACGAAGTGTCCTCATTTGTTCGGTATACCAGGTACGTACGTAAATTTCGAGGACGAAATTTCATAAGGAGGGGAGATTGTAAAATCCCAAATTTTACGAATAAAGATTTAATTTTCTCGAATTTTTTTTAAAAAAATTATGGTGTGGATTTGAGATAATGTTATAGTTGTGGGTAATATTTATAAATTTTGAAAAGTATGCAAGTTGTTGTATAATATTCTATTGGTCGGAGAATATTCTTTTTGTCGGGGAATATCCGTACAACATCACAATCATTGGTGGACCCCGCAATGAAATTATTGTCGGATTAAGAAAATGACAAAAGTATTTTATGAAAATAACGGCGAAAGTTTTACCATTAATACTGTTTTACTAATCAGTAGTAAAAGTATAGTAATACGCGTGGTTGCATAGTAGCACACGGTATTGATTATTGATGCTTACGTGATAAGTCACTCAGTTTTGTTTTATTAGTATTATTAATGTAATAAAATAGAAAAGTTTTTTGTATAAAACATAATACTTTTATAAAGTTATTCGTTTTATTAGACTATAAATAGAATATATTATATTCTATTATGCATAGTGTTTTGCATAGTAAAATCTTTTTATATAAAACATAATACTTTTATAAAGTTATTTGTTTTATTAGACAATAATTAGAATATATTATATTTTATTATGCATAGTGTTGCATAGTGTCTGTATAGTGTTTTGCATAGAAAAATCTTTTTATATAAAACAGAATACTTTTATATAAAGTTATTCGTTTTATTAGATTATAAATAGAATATATTATATTTTATTTAAAAGATTTTGGTTTATTAGAATATTTTATTAAATCAATCTTGACCATCCGTTTAAAAGTAAATCAAGCTGGACCGTTCATGAATTAGTAACTATGCAGTCCATTCTCCTATAAATAGAAGCTCATTCCTTCATTATTTCTTACGAATTCACTGAAACTTTAGAAAGAGAAACTATAGAGAGAGTTCTTCTTCTATAATCTTGAGTGTATTTCTTTAGAGTTTAAGAAAGCTTTGAGCATAGTGTAAGTTTTCTTCAAGTATATCCACGCCCTACCAGTTGGAGTACTCTTCTTTCAAAGGTAAGGGGTATTATTTCTTTTGTATTCATGAAGAGAACTTCTGTTATTCCATTCTTTATTATTACATTGGAATAACTTTGTATCTGTGGTTACCCTATACTTGGTGAAATTCTTCTGTTATTTCATTCTTTATTATTATGTTGGAATAACCTGTCTAAGCGAAGTACCGCATACATGGTGAAATTCTTCTGTTATTTCATTCTTTATTATTCATTGAAATATATATGTCTCATGCGCTTTTACGCCTGACCGGTTTCATCTTTATTATTATTCGTGGAATATCCACATTTATTATTTTGGAATATGACCGTGGTTCCATTTCTTTAATATTCTATTGGAATAACACATGCAACACATCTATCGTCGCGTATGGTGATGATTTTCTATTATTCCATTCTTTATTATACATTGGAATAACCTGTCTATGTGGATTATCACATGCATGGTGAATGATCCTTTGTATTCATTCCTTAATTTATGGAAATGATCTGTCTAAGTGGATTACCGCATAGCGGAAAAAATCTATTTGTAGTTTCATATATTCTATTATACTCAATTGGTTAAAGTTTTGGTTTCTATATTCCTTGAAATTAGTGGAATATCCTGAATATTTGCGCTTCATCCAGTATCTTTTCGTGAAAATATTCTTTTGAGTATTCTTGAATTTTACTATACAAAGAAGTATCATGTTGACAATTTGGACGTTATTGGTTCCTGGATAAATTAATTCTTGAACTTGTTTTACTGAATTATTATGTCATTGTCATCATCCTCATGTTTATATTATGTTGAAAGTCATCTGTGGCCTGTAGTGCATAGATGGACTTGGTATGATTATGACCAGGGATTATTCGGTATAATCATGGTAGTAATGTTACAAATGATGTGAAAAAAGCCCTCGTTGGCCCGTAATGCATTGATGGGACGATTTTTGGTATGATTATGGCTATGGATTCTCTTGACCAAGGGTGCAAAGATGAATTGTTTTATGGCATGATCGGGACCAGATTGATGAAAACATGATTATCTTTAGCCCATAGTGCATGGATAATTCGTGGTCGTGATACTAAAGAATATCCTTGGCCTGTAGTGCAGGGATGATTTGATGATGTGGATTATTTATTGAGCTGAGTCTCAATGATAAAAGTGATGAAAAATCTTTTAAATCATAGAAGATAGTAGACTTTATTCTCTACTTGACTCTTCTAATGGATTGCTTGTTCCGCTGCAGTTAAACTTGATGTTTGTTATATTGTATCAGTTTAACACTGTTGAAGGCTAACGATAATTTATTCTGCAATATCTTAGTCATAATATTTCTTCTTTGGGCTAGTTGAGCTCACCCTTTCTTTCATTGTTCTCTTCAGAAATGAGAACGTAGTGGGCTAGCTCAATGGAACAGAGAGTGATGGTCCTAGATGGTGCATTAGTAGTCCTCACTATTCTGTGAAACAGTGGTAATAATAAATTTAATGAGGACTCCATTGAGTGTGGATATTGTCTAGATGACAATATTTGTATTAAAACTCATAGCATATGTTTTGTTATATTTTACACGACTGTTGTATAATTAGTTTGTATTTGTATTTTGTACCATGTATTTGGCGACTCAGAATAGGTGATGTATACCTATTTTTTGGGGTGTCACAATGGATTTTGTGGTAGGTCTTCTGACTACACAGAAAGGCTATAATGCAATTTGGGTGATAGTGGATAGATTAATGAAATTAGTGTAGCTTTTGTCAATCAAGGTTAGATTCAATCTAGATCAGTTGGCAAAGTTATATGTCAAGGAGATCATTTTGAGCCATAGGGTTCAATTGTCAATTGTGTCAGACAGAGACCCACGATTCACGTCGAACTTCTGGAAGAGACTATAAGAATGCATGGGAACACAGTTGAGAATGAGTACGACGTACCATCTTTAAACGGACAACTAAAGCGAACTAACAATCCAAACATTAGAAGATATGTTGCGAGCGTGCATCATGGATTTCAAAGGGAACTGGGATGATCATTTACCGTTGGCTGAGTTCTCCTACAATAACAGTTACCATGCAAGTATTGGCATGCCACCTTATGAAGCGTTGTACGGAAAAAAGTGCAGAACTCCAATGTGTTGGGATGAAGTTGGTGAATGTCAACTACTAGGGTCGGAACTGGTACAGTAAACCGCTGATATTGTCAAAATCACCAAGGCAAGATTGATAACTGCTCAAGATAGACAAAAGAAGTATGCCGATTAACATCAACAGAATCGAGAATTTGATGTTGGAAATTTTGTTTTCCTAAAAGTTTATCCCTAAAAGGGGAAAATCTGATTTGGTAAGAAAGGGAAGCTATGTAAGACCCCGAATTTAATCAAATGAAAGTATTCAATTTTCTTATAATTATTATTTTATTTCATAACTGGTTAAATTGATAAAAGGTTAAAGTTAAGGGTGATATGTGAATTTTTTTTGCAAAGTAAGCAAGTTGTTATAAAATATTCATTTGGTCGGGGAATATTCTTTTTGTCGGGAATATCCTTACGATGGCACAATCATTGGTGGACCCCACAATGGAAGTATTGTCGTAGTTAGAAAATGACAGAATTGTCATTTTATAAAAATAACGGCGAAAGTGTTACCGTTAAAACTGTTGAACTACCCGGTAGTAAAAGTACAGTAACACGCGTGGTTGCATAGTAGCACATGGTATTGATTATTGATGCTTACGTAAGAAGTCACTCAGTTATACTTAATTATTGCTACAGTAATTGCTGCATCATATCTCTCATATTATTGTTTCAATTATTGTCACAGTATCATCTGCATAATATGTTATGTTATTAAATTAATAATTGAGATGACAAAGTTATTCATATTATTATTTGCAATATTGACAATGTCTAGAAGTTCTATGAAGGAGAGGTTAGATAATCTAATTGCGCGCCAATAGGGAGAAATCCTTATCGGAAAGCCCCCTCTTTCCCAAGAACGACCTGGTTGTTAAATATTGTGCGTTATAATATTAATGATGAATAAGTTCATGTTGATTAAAGATGAAATTGATAGGTCCATTGTGTTGGGATTATTAGTGTTAGTGGAAATCGACATTTATTTCGATAATAATTGATGTTTGGAAATTATATTGACCAATCGGGTAATTCACCAGATAAATGAGCAATTAATTGCTATTAATTCACATGCTTATAACTATGGGTTCACATGTGTGTACTATTGATTCACATAATTTACTATTAGGGGAGTTGTTGCAAGATTGATAATACTTGCATGACTAAATTAAAAATGGAGGTATAGATGAAGGTACTATACTGTAATTATTTATTTCACATGTATAAAACTATTGAGTCACATGATTTACTATTGATTCACATGATTTACTATTAGGGGAGGTGGTGCAAGTTTGATAATACTTACAGGACTAAATTAAAAATGAAGAAAAAGAGGAAGGTATTATACTGTAATATTTCGAGCCCCAAAACATGCAATTATCGAAACTTTTTAAATAATAGAAGATAGTAGATTTTATGCTCTACTTGACTCTTATAATGGATTGCTTATTCCGCTGCAGTTGTTGATCTAAAACTTGTTGTATATTATATTCTATTAGTTGTTATACTGTTGAAGGCTAAGGATAATTTATTCTGCATTATCTTAGTCATAATATTTCTTACCAGGCTAGTTGAGCTCACCCTTTGCTTTCATTGTTCTCTTCAGGAAATGAGAATATAGCTTGGACTAGTCGGGGAACGGAGTGACGGTACAGATGATAGCATTAGTAGTCCTCACTATTCTGTTAAATAGTGTGATAATAAATGTAATGAGGACTCCATTTGAGTTTGAATATTGTCTAGAAGACATTATTCGTATTAAAACTCCCAGTTTATATTTTGTCGTATTTTACACGATAGTTGTTTTATTAAGTTGTATTTGAATTTTGTACCATGTATTTGGCGACTCAAGATGGGTGATGTATACCTATTTTGGGGGCGTCACTGTATGTATCAAAGCTTAAGGATATGATCCCTGGCTGAGGTGTGAGATAAGATCTAGGAGGGGAGAGACGGGGAATTCCTTCGCTAGTATGACCTACCTAAGTTTATTTGGTATTTAATTGGCCGGTCAGAGTATAGGAATAATATGTGGCATGTCAATTAACCCTTTTTTTGTGACAGTGTTTGAGAATGACATCTGAAAATGCTGAGATAAGCAATGAAGCACATGAGACCATTGAGTCACCAATGATCAATACCCAAGATAATGTGTATCAGGAAGGAAATAATCCTCATGTAAACAACAACACCGACCAAATGACGAACGATGGTATGTTTAGGAACTTTTTAGAATTCATGCAACACCAAACAAGAGAGACTCCTGTTCATAATGCAGATGGAAACAATGGCAACCCACGGCTGGTCACTGCAAAGCAGTTCAAGGAGCTGGGACTGCCAGAGTTTTTGGGAAAGCCAGAACCACTTAAGGCAGAGACGTGGATAAATCAGATCACCAAGATATTTGATGTCTTGGAATACTCAGAGGAGCAAAAGGTTCCCTTCGCCACCTTTATGTTGCGTGAAGAGGCAGATTACTGGTGGGAATCTATAAAATGTACCCTACCTGACGCACTCAAGATGTCTTGGGAGAAGTTCCAAGAGCTGTTCAACGATAAGTACTTTCCCGAAAGTATTCGTCACATGAAGGAGGTGGAGTTTATCAAGTTGGAGCAAAAAAATATGATCGTGTCGCAATACGAGGCTAAATTTGCGGAGTTATCCTGATTTGCATCCCATTTGGTTGATAATGAGGAACGAATGACGCGATTGTTTCTAAGAGGTTTGAAACCCAAAATATGTCAATACCTCATTTCTCACAAAATGAGGAACGAATGACGCGATTGTTTCTCAGATGTTGTGAATAGGGCTAAGTTAGTGGAGCGCGATAATGAGTCAACCCAACCAAAAGGTAACGACCAACAACATGATAATAATCATACCAGTGGCAACGACTATCGGAACAATGATAACCATCGTGAGGGAAACTATCATGACAAGAATGGTAACCACTTCGGTGGTAATCATGGCCAAGATAATAGAAGTGGAAATTTTAAGAAGAGAAGGTTCAATAATGATGGAAAGACAGCAGCACCAGCACCTGTTGTTAAGGAAGGAGAACGATCGTCGGTCGTATGTTACAAATGCGGAGGGGAGGGACACATCAGTCCAAACTGTACGCAGCAACCCAAAGCATGTTTTACTTGTGGAAGAGAAGGTCACCTAGCCCAATTTTGTCCTGTAGCAAAATCAAGTCCAGCTGGGACGGTGGCACCAAAGGCGGATACGGACAAAACAAAGTCGGTGGTTTCAGGAAGAGCATTTTTTGTGACTTCTCAAAAAGCGAGTAACCCGAACGAAGTTATCACAGATAAGTAAATCATAAACGCTTGCGATGTCTATACCTTATTCGATACCGGTTCTACCTATTCTTTTATTTCTCCTACTTGCGCTCAACGTTTAAATTTAACTCAGGAGAAATTATACTTTGACTTATCGGTTGAGACTCGATTAGGAAAAACCTTCATTACATCCACTGTTTATAAATCTTGTTTGATTCAAATCGACACTTTCACGTTACCTGTCGATCTTATCTCTTTGAAAATACTTGCCTTTGATGTGATTTTAGGAATTGATTAGTTAACTACTCATCATGCTTTTCGTAAGGTTGTTAGCTTTCATATTCCTAACCAACCTGTTATGCGAATTCAAGCAACCAAACCACTAAAGTCAATCATTGTCATATCAAGCCATAAGTAAAGAGCCCCGAGCCTTTTGCTAGTGACTTCCAAGTCTTGGAATACACTGAAGCCAGACTATCCGTAGGGGACGCGGTGAATAATGGTGGAAAGTTGATAGGTATCAATGTGATGTGCTATCCAAGTCCTGGGATGAGAGTCACAGTTTTGAATGATATTTCTATTGTTAATAAATTTCTTGAAGTATTCTTGAAGATTTCTTAGCCTACCCCTAGAGCGTGAAATCAAATTTTGTATTGACCCCAGTATAAAACCCATTTCTAAAACCCTCAAATATTTTTTTTCACCCAAAACGAAAGTATAATATGCCAAAGACGTTGGCTCAAGCTGTTGAAGATTACTAGCATACCATTCAATATTATCGTGGAAAAAGCGAACGTGGTAGCTGATGCATTGAGTAGAAAATCGTATGCGTTTACGATTGTAACGTTGTTAACACAAAGACCCATTTTATATGACTTACAAATGATAAAGATAGAGTTAAAGACTCTAAGGACCCACGTGAAGATGTCAAATAATACGAGTAGAATCGACGTTAACCGATAAAGTTAAAATCGCTCAAGCTACACACCCAGAGCTGATGAATGTGAAGAAGAAGGTTCAAGAGGGCGTTATTCTAGAAGCAAGAGTCGATGAAGAGAGGAAATCTTAACCCTCTATTTAATTGGCCCATTTGAACTCCTCGAGTAGGAACTGTGGCCTATAGACTCGTTTTACCGCCAAGTATGTCGCGTGTTCATAACATTTTTCACGTATCGATGTTACGTAAATATGTGGACGACCCAAACAACATTATTGAATTAGAACTAGATGAGATAGCAGAAGATTTAATGTATGATGATATACGTGTTAAAATCTTGGATAAGAAGGATCATATTCGACACTCAAAGGTTATACCTCAAGAGTTAGAATCTGAAATGAAGTCAAGGTATCTTCACCTCTTCGGCATACCAGGTACGTATGTAAATTTCGAGGGCAAAATTTCATAAGGAGGGGAGATTGTAAGACCCCAAATTTTATGAAATAAAAGTATTCAATTTTCTTATAATTATTATTTTATTTCGTAAATGGTTAAATTGATAAAAGGTTAAAGTTAAGAGTGATATGTGAATTTTTTTTGAAAAGTAAGCAAGTTGTTATAAAATATTCGTTTGGTCGAGGAATATTCTTTTTGTCGGGAATATCTGTACGACGACACAATCATTGGTGGACCCCACAATGGAAGTATTGTCATAGTTAGAAAATGATAGAATTATCATTTTATAAAAATAACGGCGAAAGTATTACCGTTAAAACTGTTGAACTACCCGGTAATAATAGTACAGTAATACGTGACGCCCCCAAAACAAGTATACATCACCCATCTCGAGTCGCCAGATACACACTACATAAATTCAAATACAACTTAATTATACAATTGTCATGTAAAATACAACAAAACATAGCTAAGAGTTTTAATAAGACTATTGTCATCTAGACAATATCCACACTCAATGGAGTCCTCATTACATTATTGTCACACAATTTTATAGAATAGTGAGGACTACTAAAACAACCATCTGGACCGTCAATCCGTTCCCTGACTCGTCCCAGCTATATTCTCATTTCCTGAAGAGAACAGTGAAAGAAAGGGTGAGCTCAACTAGCCCAGTAAGAAATATTATGACTAAGATAATGCAGAATAAATTATCCTTAGCCTTCAACAGTATAACAACTGATAGAGTATAATAGACAACAAGTTTTAGATCAACAACTACAGCGGAATAAGCAATCCATTAGAAGAGTCAAGTAGAACATAGTGTCTACTTTCTCTTCTAGATTAAAAGTCCATCGCTAATATTTCATTCCTGTAATACTCAACATCAGTTCTTTGTTATACCCTAGACAAAAAGAACTCTCATCACCTGTATTCACCTGAACCACCACAGATTATAATTAAATCACAATTCATATTTATAATCAAGTAAATCAAAAGTCCAACTTTTCACTACATGCCAAAGATATACAACTGTGAAACCAATAACCAACAGTTCATCTTTGCACTACAGGCCAAAGATATTACAACTGTAAAACTAATAACCAATAGTCCATCTTTGCACTACAGGCCAAAGATATACAACTGTAAAACCAATAATGCTGAGACTCAGCTTAATAGTATCACGACCACGAATTATCCATGCACTACGGGCCAAGGATATTCATGTTTTCAATTACGGTCATGATTATACCGAATAATCCCTGGTCATAATCATACCAAGTCCATCTATGCACTACGGGCCAAAGATGACTTTTACCACATCATTTGTAACATTACGGTCATGATTATACCGAATAATCCCTGGTTATAATCATACCAAGTCCATCTATGCACGTAAGCCACAGATGACTTTCAACACAATATAAGCATGAGGATCATGACAATGATATAAAGAATCAATCAAGTGAGATAAAGGATAAATATCAAACATTTATAATATAATTTATCCAGGGTTCAAGAATATACCAATGTTATCAATCACTTAATAATCTCATAATCTAATATCATTAATATTATAACAATATTTTAATCATTTCTTAAATTTATAAATATTTTATTTTAATTGTTTACACTTTACCAAATAATGCATTTAATCATTCAAAAATGTCATACTCATAAGATTTTATCATCAATGATCAAATTCCTCATCAAAAATCTACATATACCTTATATAGGATTTTCAAGCCATAAAATCTTATTTACCAATTTTTCAACTTCACATAACATATTTAACTCATGTTCGTAACTAAACCATTTTCATGAAAAATTACCAAATCAACTTATTAATTTTCTATCCTTTGTCCAAACATATATACATATATTTCATACACAACAAGTATTTTTTTTATAATTTTTGAAATCCCTTAAGTATTTTCCAAAAATCAATTTCTAATTAATTCCTTAAGAAATTAGCTACCTCAAGCTTAACTCCAGAAATTCCCAAATCTTGGCAGGATCTTACACATGTTAACGTGAGCTTCCAGTTTAAATTTTATGGTCATCAGAGTTATAGAACTCCGATTATAGCATTTTTCGTTGAAAAAACCTAAATATTGAAATAGTCATAACTTGCTCATTTTAAGTCAGAATGAGCTCATTTTTGGACAAGAGGTACTTTATACCATATATTTCCATGTCCCAAAAGGCCGGAATTTTTCTCACAAATTAAGTGGCCGAAAATGCCCTTTTAAATTTCAGGCAAGAGCTTTTTTCAGACTACTTGCGTTTTGACTCCTTTGCTAAAATCAGTCCACACAAAAATCTACAACACCTTTTCTAGTGATTTCACTTGGATAAGCTAGAAAACTCATAGATCTAACTCTAGAACTTGACCACACTCAATAATTCAAAATATAATAGGAGATATGGTCAATTGAATTTCATGTTCTATTTTCACCAAAATCTGATTTTCAACCCTTTGTGATTTCTAAGAAACTTTCATGTTTTCACAATATAACCAACATAACTCATCATAACACTTACTAATACTACATATACCCATGATTTTCATCAGTCCAATGCTTTTATTATGACTTTCATCATAATCTACGTAAACAGATCATTTCCACAATTTAATAAGGAATGGATACAAAGGATCATTCACCATGTATGTGGTAATCCACATGTATGCATTATTTCAATAGAATAATAAAGAATGGAATAATGTAAGAATTCACCATGCATACGATAGACCGCATGCATGTGTTATTCTCAATAGAATAATAAATAATGGAACGGGCCATGCGTGAAACGCATACATCTGTGACATTCCAATGTAATAATAAATAATGGAACCAGTCATATACTTAAACGCATGCATGTGATATATTCGGCGAATAATAAAGAATGGAATAACAACAGAATTCACCATACATGCGATAGACCGCATGCATGAGTTATTCCAATAGAATAATAAAGAATGGAACAGTCGTGCAGAACGCGCATTGCATGTGATATTAAACATAATAATAAAAAGCGGAATAATAGAAGAATTTCACCATGTATACGTATGCCAGATAAATAGGTTATTCAACATAATAATGAAGAATGGAATAACAACTCTTACGAGTATTGAAAGAAAATGATTCTCTTCATGAATACGAAAGAATAATACCCCTTACCTTAGAAGAAACTGGATACTGAAATAGTGAGATAGCAGACTTCTCTTCTTCTTTCTCTCTATAATTTCTCTCTATAATAATTGCTCTATAGCTTTAGTGAATTGGTGATAAATGAAGGAAGAATGAGCTTCTATTTATAGGAAAAAATAATTGCACGTTTTGGGGCTCGAAATATTACAGTATAATACCTCCCTCTTTTTCTTCATTTTTAATTTAGTCCTACAAGTATTATCAAACTTGCATCACCTCCCCTAATAGTAAATCATGTGAATCAATAGTAAATCATGTGAATCAATAGTTCTAGACATGTGAAAATACGAATTATAGTATAGTACCTCTATCTATACCTCTATTTTTAACTTAGTCATGCAAGTATTATCAATCTTGGACCAACTCTCCTAATAGTAAATAAATGTGAATCAATAGTACATACATGTGAACAAATAGTTATAATCATGTGAATTAATAGCAATTAATTGCTCATTTATCCGGTGAATTACCCGATTGGTCAATATAACCTCCAGACATCAATTATTATCGAAATAAATGTCGATTTCCACTAACACTAATAATTTCAACACAATGGAACTATCAATTTCATCTTTAATCAACACGAACTTATTCATCATTAATATTATAATTCACAATATTTAACAACCAGGTCATTCCCAGGAAAAAAAGGGCTTTCTGATAAGGATTTCTCCCTATTGGCGCGCAATTAGATGACCTAACCTCTCCCTGACAGAACTTCTAGACATTGTCAATATTGCAAATAATAATATGAATAACTTTGTCGTCTCAATTATTGATTTAATAATATAACATATTATACTGATGATACTGTGACAATAATTGAATCAATAATATAAGAGATATGATGCAGCATACTGTAGCAATAATTGAATATAACTAATTGACTTCTTACGTAAGCATCAATAATCAATACCGTGTGCTACTTTTCAACCACGCATATTACTATACTTTTATCACCGATTATTTTATGACAACTTGTTTACTTTTAAAAAAAATTTATATATCACCCTTAACTTTAACCTTTTATCAATTTAACCATTTACTAAATAGAATACTTATAAGAAAATTGAATACTTTCATTTCATAAAATTGGGGTCTCAATACGCCGTGGTTGCATATAGTAAAACACCAGTATTGATTATTTATGCTTACGTAAGAAGTCACCAGTTATACTCAATTATTGCTACAAGAATTGTCGATCATATCTCTCTATATTATTGATTCAATTATTATTACAAAGATCATCTCGCATAATATGTTATGTTATTAAATCAAAAATTGAGACGATAAAGTTATTCATATTATTATTTTCAATATCGACAATGTCTGTAAGTTCCGCACAAGGTGAGGTTAGATAATCTAATTGTGCGCCAATAGGAGAAACTTTATCTGAAAAGCCCTCTTCTTGGGGAACGATCCGTTGTTAAATATGTGTTATAATATTAATGATGAATAAGTTCGTGTTGATTAAAGATGAAATTAATAGTTCCATCAGGTTGGGATTATTAGTGTTAGTGGAAATCGATATTTATTTCAATAATAATTGATGTCCTGAAAGTTATATCGACCAATAGGTAATTCACCGATAAATGAGTAATTAATTGCTATTAATTCACATGCTTATAACTACGTGTTCACATGTGTGTACTATTGATTCACATGATTTACTATTAGGGGAGTTGGTGCAAGATTGATAATACTTGCATGACTAAATTAAAAATAGAGGTATAGATAGAGGTACTATACTGTAATTATTTTTTTCACATGTATAGAACTATTGAGTCACGTGATTTACTATTAGGGGAGGTGGTGCAAGTTTGATAATATTTGCAGGACTAAATTAAAATTGAAGAAAAAGAGGAAGGTATTATACTGTAATATTTTGAGCCCCAAAACGTGCAATTATCGAAACTATATTTTCCTATAAATAATAGCTCATTCTTCTTTCATTTTCACCAATTCACTAAGTCTCACAAGAGAAATTATTATAGAGAGAAAGAAGAAGAGAAGTCTGCTACCTCACTATTCTAGTATCTAGTTTTCTTCTAAGGTAAGGGGTATTATTTCTTTCGTATTCATGAAGAGAGTTATTTTCTTTCAATACTCGTAAGAGCTGTTATTCCATTCTTTATTATTCTGTTGGAATAACCTGTCTACGCGGAATACAACATGCATGGTGAATTCTTATGTTATTTCATTATTTATTATTTTATTGGAATAACCTGTCGACGCGGACTACTGCATGCATGGTGAATTCTTCTGTAATTCCATTCTTTATTATTCTGTTAGAATAACCTGTCTACGCGGACTACCGCATGCATGGTGAATGACCCTTCGTATTCATTTCTTATTAAATTGTGGAAATGATCTATCTACGTGAATTACCGCATGGCGGGTGAAAATCCATTTGCAGTTTCATATATTCTATTATACTCATTTGGTTAAAGTTTTGGCTTCTATACTCCATGAAATTAGTAGAATACCCTTGATATTTGCGCTTCATCCAGTATCTTTTCATGGAAATATTCTTCTGAGCATTCTCGAATTTTACTCCACAAGGCAGTATCATGTTGACAATTTGAACGTTATTGAATTTTGGATAAATTAAATTATAAATCTTTAAAAGTTATTCTTGAACTTGTTTTATTGAATTGTTATGTCATGGTCAACATCCTCATGCTTATATTATGATGAAAGTCATCTTTGGCTTACATGCATAGATGGACTTGGTATGATTATGACCATGGATTATTTGGTATAATCATGACCGCAATGTAACAAATGATGTGGTAAAAGTCCTCATTGGCCTGTAGTTCATTGATGGATAGTTGTTGGTATGATTATGACCAAGGATTATTTGGTATAATCATGACCATTGATGATTACATGAATATCCTTGGTAGTGGTGCGTGGATGATTAGATTTTATTTATTGTCGAGTCTCTCGTGATAAAGTTGATGAAAAACTTTTTAAATAATAGAAGATAGTAGATTTTATGCTCTACTTGACTCTTATAATGGATTTCTTATTCCGCTACAGTTGTTAATCTAAAACTTGTTTTCAATTATATTCTATCAGTTGTTATACTGTTGAAGGCTAAGGATAATTTATTCTACATTATCTTAGTCATAATATTTCTTACTGCGCTGGTTGAGCTCACCCATTGCTTTCATTGTTCTCTTCAAGAAATGAGAATATAGTTGGGACTAGTCGGGGAACGGAGTGACGGTCCAGATGATAGCATTAATAGTCCTCACTATTCTGTTAAATAGTGTGATAATAAATGTAATGATGACTCCATTTGAGTTTACATACTATCTAGAAGACAATATTCGTATTAAAACTCTCAGTTTATGTTTTGTCGTATTTTACACGATAGTTGTGTTATTAAGTTGTATTTGAATTTTGTACCATGTATTTGGCGACTCAAGATGGGTGATATATACCTATTTTGGGGGCGTCACAAGCTAAGCCCGAGGTTTATTGGTCCCTTTGAGGTGCCGCGAAGAATTGGTGAAGTAGCTTATGAGGTAGCTATATCTCTTGAGTTAGAGCACATTCACAATGTTTTCCATGTTTCAGTGTTACGACCATATAAACCCAACTACAAGCATGTAATAGAGTATAAACCGTTACAGTTTGATAAATATATATCTTATGAGGAAATTCCTATCCAACTAGTTGACAAGAAAGAACAAGTGCTCAGAAATAAAGTGATACCTTTTGTGAAGGTGATATGGAGGAACCAAAGTGCCGAGGAAGCTATGTGGGAAATCAAAGATAAAATGATGAAAAGTTATCCTGAGTTGTTTGTTTGATCTATGTCTTCGATTCTGGGGACATAATCCTTGTAACCAAAGTTGTTTGATGTGATTCTAAGAATAGAATCTTTGTAAGAAGGGAAGGATGTAACGATCAAGAATTTTTGTATGTAATTTAAAATATTTATTGAATTAAATAATATTTTTAGTTGATGTGTTAAATAAATATTTGATTTATTTATTTATTTATTAGTTAAATGAACAATTCATGAGTTGTGGTGAATTAACTTAATTAAGTGTAATATATTAATTAAGTTAGTATTTGATAATTTTGTGGTTTGGAGTTTTAATGTAATGAGTTAATTAAATTAAATGAGTGTTAATTAATTATTATATTACATAATGGTAATATTCTAATTTAATTTAATAATTAAAGTAGAGAGTTGATAATGATTTAATGAATTGTTATAATGTTGTTTTAATTTAATTTAGTAATTAAATTAGAGATGTGTTAATTTATTAAATAAAATTATAATTTATAATGAAAATTATAATTTTGTAGCAATTGGATTATGTAGCATCTTGATTTAACAAGTAGTGGTTAGCTTTAATTTAATTGAATTTAAATATTAAAATTTAATTAAATAAAGTGTGACAAATAATCTATTTAGTAAATGAGTTATTAAAATAAGTTAAAAGGAGTTTTATTTTAGTTTCTACCAAACAAAGCTTAATGCTTTTGAATTCTTATTTTAATTTAGTTTTTGCCAAACAAGCCTTAGTGGCTTTTTAATTTTTTTTTAAAAAGTAACGACATCAGTTATATTATATATTAATACGTATTATATGTTATACGTTTATATTATATATCAGTTTTTATATGTTATGTATAATATAGAGATAGGAAAGTAGAAATACAGAGAGAAAAGATAAAAGGAAGAAGAGAAGAGTTCTTTGTGAGTTTGAGAAAATCAAAGGAGGTTGCTATCATCTTTGTTGATTAAACAAGAGTTTGAAGGTAGTAATCTAACTTCAAACTATCAGTATATATTTTTCATTGTTCTTCATTGTAAGATATATTTTTACTTCTCTATAAATTGATTTTGATGATAATGGTTAAATATATGGTTTGTATATGTTAAATTCTGTATATAAATTGTTTTTATGTGATTTAGAGTTAACTAATCCATGAAAACATGATAAATATGAAGAAAATCATATTACATTAAGTTTACAGATGATATATACATGAATAAGACTTATGTGATGTTAAAAATGATGCTCAATTTATGTTTTAATGCGTAAATTGGTTATTGATTATGAAAATATATGAAGAAATAAAAACAATTTGATTTAAATGAACTGTTTTGATTAAGAAACAAATTTACAGTGAACAAATTCGTTAAAAGTGTTAAAAATGGAGTTTTTACAAAAAAAAAAATAGTGAATTTAAAGGTTGTAATTTTACTAGTACAAAACACTATATAGACAACACTTAAACAACAACGTTTTTATAAAAAAAACGTTGTGATATTTTTTTTAACAACATTTTTTAACAAAACGTTGTAGATACATATGAAAAAATGTTATCTATTTATAAGGGCAATTTTTAATTTTAAAAAAACGTTATGTATATGAAAAACACGGAGATTATTGAAATTAAAAGCCCTCCCCGCCTCCCAGTCTTCCAACAACTGAAGAAGCTCTCCCCTTGATATAAGCGAGTGAATTAGGGCTTCCTTTACTTTTCTTTCTATCTATTACTCTCTTGCAAGATCTATAGTTATAGATTGGTTCTACAAGAGGTTGGATTAGGGTCTGGATCATCAATGGCGGAGGAGAATATCAGATCTCGAGGTGTGGTGGTTCGATTTAACGAGCAGAAGGGTTACATATTCATAAAACCCGACGGCGGCGGCGACAATCTCTTCGTTCATCATACGAAGATCAAATCTGACGGCTACCGTACTCTTTGTGAGGGCCAGACTGTCGAGTTCTTGGTTAAGTTGAATAACAACAAAACCATATTGACGTTACCTCTGTTAACAAGGTTCGCAACGGTGGCGGCCGCGGCGGCGCCCGTGGTGGGACTGGTTATGGCTTTGGCAGTGGCGAAGGAGGGAGGTATAGTGGGTTTAGAGGAGGTGGTGGTAGATGCTACAACCGTGATAATCCATGAGAAATCAGAGTAATCAGTCCTATTATATGAATTGATTTCTTTCCTTTTAGTTGGTACTTTTGAAAAATTCTACTATATTCTGGTTTAGATTTTTGCCTTTTCTGGTGGGCATGGGTTATACATAGGATGGTTTTATGGGGATTTTGTGTGGCGATCCATTCTACTTAGTATACCTTTTTGAGATTTCCTGCATGATTGGGTTGCCTCCCTCCTATCGAGTTTGATTTTTTAATTTTAACACTGTAATCCTTGTCTTCTTGTCATCCTTGGTCGTAATATTTCTTTTTCATCTAAAATTCTTTTTTCTTACTTAAAATAATTTAATAGAGCATCAATGTCCTGCAATTTTTACATTTCTTTTAGCTTATATTTCTTTTTCAATTCATTAAGCCAATTAGTTCCTTGAATTATTTAATGTCCATTATTTTTTGGAATATTTTGCATTAGCTTATGATTTTATGTGGTGTCCTCCAATTTGTTTACTTTTCATAGTTTGTTGTTGTTCTTGAGTATTCAGATTCTAATTATGTTTTTGTTTTCATTTATGCCAGTCATTTAGTTGTTGAAACTTCACAAGAGGTTACTGTTGTACCTTATGGAGATTACTTCTGTGTGGAGGTATGAACTAATTCTTCATTTGGAAGTAATGTATCACAAATAATCTTAATTTTTCATGTTAACTTGTGGTTTAGTTATTCTAATATATATGGATAAGTAAGCTATGGCGTTGATTTTGTATGTCATAAAGTTTGCATCTTTTCCCTCTTTTCTCAGGGGCTTTGGGATGTGGAGAGAGATGGTGATGAATCAGAGCATTGCTGCATCTTAAGGGTATATGTAAATGTGGCATTTTCCAAGAAAACCATGTGGAGAGGTATGCTTGTTTTTACCTTTAGATTCCTTCTCCATGTACTGGAAGATCTGTACATTTGCAAATGGAAATAAGGCTTTCTATCTTGATAATTCCAGTAATATTGTTACTTTCACCGTCGAAACTTAGAATCACACATAATGCAAAGTATAACATTAAGTGGCATTCCTAGAAGGTTTATTTTAAAATATTACAAACGTTACCAGATTAACATGTTTTAACTGAATAATGAATTGAACACTATAGATGCGCGTGCTTTGCAGTTCTATGGGGTGCTTTACTATAAGAAAGAAAAAACAAATGTTCTTAATGCCTTTAGTGATGATACTAGTGTAAGACCCCAACTTTTTATAAATAAAATTGAATTTTCTCTATTTATTATCTTGAAATAGTAAGGAGTTAATTTGATAAAATGCTTTGGTTATGAGTGAAATGTGCAAATTTTACAAAATAAGTAAGTGGTTATAAAATATTCCTTTTGTCGGGGAATATTCGTTTGGTCGTGGAATATTCTTTTTGTCGGGAATATCCGTACGACGACGCATACATTTGTGGGCCCCATAATGGAAAACTGTTGGATGAAGGAAAACGACAAAGTATGAGTTTTTATGAATAACTACAGAATTATTACCAATTATTAACTCATTGTTGGGTTACCGGTGGTTAAAATACTGAATCTGGCGTGGTGCATAAAGAAGAAACGGGATGCACACATTATTGTTGAATTATTGATTTGTACATAAGAAGACACTACTCAATAATTGTTACGTAGTTCTTTATTCAATATTTTATTTTATTGATTCAATAATTCACTGCGTTGTTAGTTTATATTATTGTTGTTTCAATAATTGTCATCGCACAAAGATTTCCCATTATCGGATCAATAATTCATATTATTTGAATAATATTATTAGATAACATTATTGGCAATGTCTAGAAAGTTCATCGAGGAGAGGTTAGGTAATCTAATCATGCATCAAGAAGGAGAAATTCTTATTCGAAAGCCCTCTTTCCCAAGGAGAAATTTGGTTGTCATAATTGTGATTTCGTAATATTATTTGTGAATAATTAATTATTGATTTATATGATAAGGAAATATTTATTTGATGTGGATATAAATGATGGATTCATTTATGTGGTTATAAATGAAGGAATTAATGTTGAGGTGTTTTATAAGTATTTTGCCGGATTGGAGGTATTAAAAGATCAAATCTGTTCTTAAAGCTCTATTGCGTGAGTTATAATTTTAATCCAAATAGTTGGATCGTTATGATTTTGGATATATTATACATATATAAGTCGAGTATATATCCACAAATTTTAAATCGTTAAAAATTAACGTATGATTTGTTATGAATTTTAAGAGGTATTAAAAATCATTCGTTTGTGGGTTTCAAATATTTTATGTCTGGAATTTTGAAAAAGTTAAAGCTACAAAGTTGTAGAGAATTCGATTTCGTGTGGAATGGACATAAAATTCATATTTTTTTGATAAACGGGATATTTTCTATGAATTACTGAAGTTTTAGAAAATAAAATAATTTTTATTAAAATTATGGGTGGGACCCACTTTTGTTTTTAACATGTGGATTGCTGAATTTTGTCAAGGATGGCTTGCTGGAATTTCAATTTGGGTAGACGTAAAGGATAAGAGAAAAAATAATATTATTTTATTATTTTAGTCTCCTATGGCGTTCTAACATTTTCCTATAAATAGATGCTTAGGTTAGAATTGAAAATCACACCAGAAACAAGTTTTCTTTCTCTCTATATTATCGAGGGTATTTTTGTGAGTATTTTGATACTTTGAGAGTTACTATTAGGTGCAAAGTTTTCACAAGACTTTGTGATCCCAAATTAGTCGTAAATACGGTTATTTTGAGGTAAGGGATGTTATTTTTTTTCGTAATGATGTTATTCTTTCAATATCATTATACCGAAATATTGGTATGGATTTTATTGTGGAATTTCTACCTTTTTGTGTCAGGATTACTATTCACGTATACGACACTATTCATGAATATGGGTCTATTTCACCGATAAATGAAAAATTTCCTTTCTGTCCAAGATGTCTATTATGGTTACTATCTTTGATTGTATCCATGTTTTGATCTTTATTTTTGAATTCTGCTTCATAATTGGTTATTATGAAGTATTATTGATCTTGGATAAACTATTATACGAATCCCTAATATTTGTCCTTCTGTCTCACTGGATTCGTTTTCTTTAAAATATTTTTCATCATCCTTAGTCTTAAATGATGATATTATTGAATATCTTTGGCTCAGAAGGCAAAAGATGAATGATTAATCGATGAATATCTTTTACCAGTAGTAGCAAAGATGAACATGTGTTGAGATGAACATACGATTAAATTGGTGATACAATTGAATATCTTTGGCCCAGTAGTGCGAAGATGAATATTTGATTAAAGATATATATTGATTGTTGTTACAGGGATAAAATATTGATGATGGACTTTTAAATCTTAGAAGATAGTAGAACTCATTCTCTACGCGACTCTTCTAATGGATTGTTGTTTTCGTTGTATTTGTTGATCTAAAACTTGTTGTCTATTATATTCTATTAGACTTTTCCCTGTTGAAGACTAATGATAATTTGTTGTATATTATCTTATTCATAATATTCTTTACTGGGCTAGTTGAGCTCAGCCTTTTCCTTTTTGTTCCATTTTTCTTCTTAGGAGGTAAGAACATAGCAAGATCTAGTCGGGGTATGGAGTAATGGTTCTAGAAAGATGTTTTAGTAGTCCTCAGTATTTTTGTAAAATAGTGAATGAATAATTGTAATGAGGACTTATTTGAGTGTGGATATTGTCTAGAAGACAATATTTGTATTTAAACTCACAAAGATGTGTTGTCAGTATTTTGCATTACACAATTGTATTATTGAAGTTGTAGTTTGCTTTCTGCATCATGTATTTGGCATCGAGAATGGGTGTTGTATACCTATTTTGGGGGGCGCCACGGTTGGTATCAAAGCTTAGGGATATGGTCTCTCAAGGAGATCGAGGAATAGAACCAGAGGGAGAGATGAGTAAATCCTCTCTCAGTGTGTCCTATCTAAGCTTATTTGTTGGATTGGATTCATAATATAGGGATATTATGTGATATGTTAATTTATTTAATTAACCATTATTTTATAGCAGTATTTAAGAATGGCAGCTAAGAACGTTAACAATGGAGTGTATGAGACCGTGGAGACACCTTTAACCACAAACCAGGAGAACGTGCAACAGGATGGCAATATTCCTCCTGTAAACAACACTAACAAGCAAACGATGAATGATGGGATGTTTAGAAACTTTTTGCAGTTCATGCAAAATCAGACAATGGAGACTCGTGTAAAAAATATGGGTGGAAATGATGGCAACGCGCGGTCTGTCACAGTCAAGCAGTTCAAGGAATTGGGACCACCAGAATTCTTTGGAAAGCTGGATCCGATTAAGGCGGAAACGTTGGCCAAGCAAATTACCAAGATATTTGATGTCTTGGGATGCACGGAGGAACAGAAGGTTCCATTCACGACCTTTATGTTTCGTGGTGAGGCAGATTATTGGTGGGAATCAGAAGCGCACTCGTACCAAAATTACACTCAACACATGTCTTGGGAAAGATTTTCAGAATCGTTCAACGACAAGTACTTTCCGAAAGTATTAAATCGTATACGAAAGAGGTAGAGTTTATTTGATCGAAAACCGGACAAACATGATGGTGTCCGAAAGACGAAGTTAAGTTCGTGGAGTTTGTGATGGCCCCAAAATAGGTATACATCACCTATTCTGAGTCGCCAAATACATGGTACAGAATACAAATAAAATCTTTAATATACAACAAGAGAGCTGTGAGTTTTAATACAAATATTGTCTTCTAGACAATATCCATTCTCAGAATAAGTCCTCATTACATTTATTGTCACACTATTTAACAGAATAGTGAGGACTACTAATACTATCATCTGGACCGTCACTCCGTTCCCCGACTAGTCCCGACTACGTTTTCATTTCCTGAAGAGAATAGTGAAAGAAAGGGTGAGCTCAACTAGCCCAGTAAGAAATATTATAACTAAGATAATGCAGAATAAATTATCATTAGTCTTCAATAGTGTTAAACTGATAAAATACAATAGACATCAAGTTTAACTGTAGCGGAACATGCAATTCATTAAAAGAGTCAAGTAGAGAATAAAATCTACTATCTTTTATGATTTAAAAGGTTTTTCATCACTTTTATCGCTGGGACTCAGCTTAATAAATAATCCACATCATCCCTGCCCTACGGCCAATGATAATCATTATTATCACAACCACAAATTATCCATGCACTACGGGCCAAGGATATTTGTGTATTCATCAATGGTCATGATCATGCC
Source organism: Panax quinquefolius (assembly GCA_020205615.1). NCBI lineage: Eukaryota > Viridiplantae > Streptophyta > Magnoliopsida > Apiales > Araliaceae > Panax > Panax quinquefolius. Next base: position 59,666,640 of record CM035159.1, read on the forward strand.
AACAACTGTCCATCAATGCACTATGGGCCAATGAGGACTTTTACCTCGTCATTTGTAACATTACGGTCATGATTACACCGAATAATCCCTGGTCATAATCATACCAAGTCCATCTATGCACCACAGCCCACATATGACTTTCAACAAAATATAAATATGAGGATGATGTCAATGATATACGAATTCAATAAAAGAAGTTCAAGAATTAATTTATTCAGGAACTAATAACGTCCAAATTGTCAACATGATACTTCTTTGTAGAGTAAAATTCAAGAATGCTCAGAAGAATATTTCCATAAAAAGATACTGGATAAAGCGCAAACATCAAGGATATTCCACTAATTTCATGGAGTATAGAAGTTAAAACTTTAACCAACTGAGTATAATAAAGAATGGAATAACAAAAGAAATCACCATGCACGCGGTACTTCGCATAGACAAGTTATTCCAATAGAATAATAAATAACGGAACCAGGTCCGGCATAAAACGCACAAACAGGATATTCCAACAGAATAATAAAGACGGAACAAGGTCCGGCGTAAAACGCATAGACAGGATATTCTAATAAAATAATAAAGACAGAACCAGGTCCGGCGTAAAATGCACAGACAGGATATTCCAACAGAATAATAAAGAATGGAATAACAACAAAATTTCACCATGTATGTGGTACTTCGCATAGACTGGTTATTCCAGCAGAATAATAAATAATGGAATAATATAAGAATTTCACCAAGTATAGGGTATACCGCGTATACAGGTTATTCCAACAGAATAATAAAGAATGGAATAACAAAAGTTCTCTTCATGAATATGAAAAAAATAATACCCCTTACCTTATAAAGAAGAAACTGGATATAGAAGTAGTGAAGTAGCATAATACTTTTCTTCTTTCTCTCTATAGTTTTCTCTCTCTAGAGTTTCAGTGAATTCGTAAGAAATAATGAAGGAATGAGCTTCTATTTATAGAAGAATGGACTAAATAGTAACCAATCCATGAACGATCCAGATTGATTTACTTTAAAATGATTTTATCAGGATTAGTTTACAATAAAATATAATATATTCTATTTATAATCTAATAAAACGAATAACTTTATAAAAGTATTTTGTTTTATATAAAAAGCTTTTCTGTTTTATTACATTAATAATACTAATAAAACAAAACTTCATCATCAATATTATTATTCACACTATTAATCGACTGGTCATTAAAGGAAAGAGGGGCTTTCAATAAGGATTTCTCCCTATTGGCGCATAATTAGGTGACCAAACCTCTCCTGGCGTAACTTCAGACATCGTTAATATTGCAAATAATAATATTAATAACTTCATCATCTCAATTATAAAATATCAACAATAATTGAATCAATTAACGTGAGATACTATGCAACAATTACTGAAGCAATAATTGAACAAAACTGAGTGACTTCTCACGTAAGCATCAATAATCAATACCGTGTGCTACTATGCAACCACGCGTATTCCTGTACTTTTAGCACCGAGTGTTTCAACAGTTAACGGTAAAACTTCCATCGTTATTTTTATAGAAAATATTTCGTTGTGGGGTCCACCAATGATTGTGTCGTCGTACGAATATTCCCTGTTTAAAACGAATATTCCCCGACCAATCGAATATTAAATAACAACTTGCGTACTTTGCAAAATTTATAAATATTACCCACAACTATAACATTATATCAAATTTATTCCATAATATTCAAAAATGATATTTATAGAAAATTTATTTTTATTCATAAAAGTTGGGGTCTTATAATCACCCCTTCTTATGAAATTTCGCCCTCGAAATTAGGGTACGTACCTGGTATGTCGAAGAGGTAAGGATACCTTGATTTCATTTCAGATTCTAACTCCTGGGTCATTTCCTCAACATCGTGGTTCCTTCATAAAACTTTGACTTGAGGTATAATCTTGGAGCGTAGAATATGTTCCTTCTTATCCAAGATTTTAACATGAACCTCTTCATATGTTAAATCTTCCGCTATTTCGTCCGGTTCTAACTCAATAATGTGGTTCGGGTCTTTCACATATTTACGTAACATGGATATATGAAAAATGTTATGAACACGAGACATACTTGGCCATAAAGCAAGTTTATAGGCTACAGTCCCTACTCGATCGAGGATTAAAAATGGGCCAATAAATCAAGGATTGAGCTTTTCTCTTTTTCCAAATCTCGTAACTCCTTTCCATGGAGCAACACGTAACAACACATGATCTCCAATATCGAATTCCACGTTCTTTCGATGAAGATCAGCATAACTCTTTTGTCGGTCTTGTGAGGTTTTTATACGTTGCCGGATCGTTTGTATCTTTTCCATAGTCATATGTACTAATTTCGGTCCCAACAACGTGGCTTCACCCACCTTATCCCAGTATACTGGAGAACGAAACTTTCTTCCATACAACGCTTTAAATGGAGCCATGCCAATACTTGCTTGATAACTGTTGTTGTAGGAAAACTCCACCAATGGTAAGAACTTGTCCCAACATCCCTTGAAGTCAAGGACACAGAGTCTTAATAAATCATCAAGAGTTTGAATAGTCCTCTCTGATTGTCCATCAGTCTGAGGATGATATGCCGAACTAAATTGTAAATCCATGCCCATAACTTTTTGCAAACTAACCCAAAATCGTGAAGTGAATCTTGGGTCTCGATCAGAAACTATGGATACTGGCATACCATACAATCTTACAACCTCGTTTATGTACATATGAGCAAGACGTTGAAGTGTATAAGTTTCTCGTATAGGTAAGAAATGAGCAGACTTGGTCAATCTATCAACAATGACCCAGATTACATCTATGCTTTGAGAAACCTTGGAAAGACCAGTAACAAAATCCATGGTAATGTGCTCCCACTTCCATTCTAGAATTTTAAGTGGTTTCAATGAACCTTTTGGTACTTAATGCTCTGCCTTGACTCGTTGACAAGTTAAACACCTTGAGATAAACAATGCTATCTCCCTCTTCATATTGCCCCACCAAAATGTATGTCGAAGATCATGATACATTTTGGTACTCCCAGGATGGATTGCAAACGGTGTGTTGTGCGCCTCCATCATGATTTTATACTTTAAATCGTGGTCGTTAGGAACACAAAGTCCGGAGTTGACTCAAGTATTCCTTCTTCATCGATTCTTGCTTTCCCAGATAGCTCCTTCTTGCACTTTTTCTTCCTCATACGCATCGCCTTCAGTGTCCGTAATTTTGCAAACTTTAACTTTATCGATTAAAGTCGGTTCTACTCGTATATTCGCCATCATCACATGGGTCCCTGGAATCTTTATCTCTATCTCCATCCTTTACAAGTCATACAAAATGGGCCTTTGCATTGACAATATAGCACTCGTACCCGCATATGATCTTCTACTCAATGCGTCAGCTACCACGTTCGCTTTTCCAGGATGGTATTGGATGGTATGATAATAATCTTTCAATAGTTCAAGCCAACGTCGCTGTCGCATGTTGAGTTCCTTTTGAGTGAAGAAATATTTGAGGCTTTTATGATCTGTAAAGATCTCCACTTTCTCCCCATACAATGCCTCCAAATTTTAAGTGCGAAGACAACAACTGCCAACTCTAGATCATGAGTAGGATAATTCCTCTCATATTCTTTGAGTTGTCGAGAGGCATAGGCTATGACTTTCCCATGTTGCATGAGAACACATCCTAACCCTTTGCCCGAAGCATCACTGTAGATGATAAATCCCTCCGAGCCAGATGATATTGTTAGAACAGGTGCTGAAATGAGCTTCCTCTTGAGTTCTTGAAAACTCTTCTCGCATTCCACACTCCAACCAAATTTGGTATCTTTCCGAGTCAGTTGAGTTAAGGGAGTAGCGATTCGAGAAAACCCTTATACGAATATCCGATAATAACCAGCTAAGCTGAGAGAGCTACGTACTTCGGTCAATGATTTAGGTTTCTCCCAACTTTGAATAGCTTTAATCTTTGCTGGGTCAACAGATATTCCATGACTTGATACCACGTGCCCCAGAAATGCTACTTCCTCAAGCCAGAACTCGCATTTCTTCAACTTGGCATAAAGCTTATATTCACGAAGCTTTTGAAGTATCAGCCTCAAGTGTTGCTCATGATCTTCACGGCTTTTGGAATAAATAAGGATGACATCAATAAAGACGACCACAAAGTGATCTAAATATTCCTTGAATACTCGGTTCATCATATCCATGAAGGCAGCAGGAGCATTAGTCAATCCAAAACACATGACTAGGAATTCATAATGCTCGTCTTCAGAGTTACGAAAGAATCTTTGGAATGTCATCGGTTCTAATCTTCAATTGGTGATATCCTAACGAAGATCAATCTTTGAAAAGAATTTGGCACCTTGCTTGGTCAGTGTTGGTCATCAATACGTGGCAATGGGTACCTATTTTGATGGTGACATGATTCAACTCCCGATAATCAATACAAAGTCGCGATACTCCCATCTTTCTTCTTCATGAATAGAGCAGAGCACCCGTGGAGAAGTACTAGGATGAATAAAGCCGATGTCTAACAATTCCTCGCGTTGGGTCTTTAACTCCACGAAGTTGATAAGAGCCATTCGATATGGGGCTTTGAAAATGGGTTTTATACCGGGTTCAAGGTCGATACAAAATTCAATTTCACGTTCTGGGGGTAGGCCAGGAAGTTCTTCAGGGAATACGTTAGAAAATTCATTAACAATAGAAATATCATTCAATACTGACGTATTTTTGTTTAGATCCGTGACATGAGCTAAGAAAGCTTGACATCCATTTTTCAATAAACGAATAGCTTTATGGCTTGAGATGAAAGTGATTGATTTTAATGGTTTGGTTGCTTGAATTTGCATAATAGGTTGGTTAGGAATATGAAAACTAACAACCTTACGAAAACAATCAATTTTTGCATGATGAGTGGTTAACCAATCAATCCCTAGAATTATGTCAAATGCAAGTATTTTCAATGAAATAAGATTGACAGGTAATGTGAGGGTACCGATTTGAACCAAACAAGACTTATAAACAGTGGATGTAATGAAGGTTTTCTCCACGGGAGTTTCAAACAGATAAGTCAAAGTCTAATTTCTCTGAGTCAAATTTAAATGTTGAGCGCAAGTAAGAGAAATAAAAGAATGGGTAGAATCCAGATCAAATAAGGTATAAACTTCGCTAGAGTTTATGATAAGCTTACCCGTGATGACCTCGTTCGTTTCTTGCTTTCGGGAGGTCACGACAAACGCAGCTCCTCAGACTACTAGCTTTGACTTTTTCCGGGACGTCCTTTGGTGCCTCCATCTAAATTTGAACTTGTCTTCTTGGTGAATGACAAAATCAAATGCTAGTGACCTTCTCTTCCACAATTATAACGTGCTTTGGACGGCAAGATAAATGCGATTTGGTGATGTGTCCTTCCCCTCCGCATTTGAAGCATATGATAGGTGATCGTTCTCCTTCCTTAACCACGGGTGCTGGTGCAGATATCTTTCCATCATTATTGAATCTTCTCTTCTTGAAATGTCCATTCTTATTGTTTTGGCCATGATTACCACCGAAGTGGTTACCATTTCTGGCATGTTGATTCCCTCCACGCTTATTGTCACCGCTTCAATGACTGTTATCACTGGTATTATCATTCTACCGGCTGCTCTCTTTTGGTTGGGTTAACTCATTATCGCGCTCCAATAACTGAGCCCTATTAACAACATCTGAATACAAACACAGTTTATGAGAGATAAGATATTGACGTATCTCAGGTTTCAAACATCTTAGAAACATTCGCGTCATTCTCTCCTCATTATCAACCAAATGGGACGAAACCGACAACTCAAAGAAACTTGGCTTCAGATTGCGACACGATGATCATGTTGTTTTTCTCCAGCTTAATGAACTCTACCTCTTTCATGTGACGAATACTTTTAGGAAAATACTTGTCGTTGAACAATTCTTGGAACTTTTCCCAAGTCATCTTCAGTGCGGCAGGTTGAGTACGTTTTACAGATTCCCACTAGTAATCTGCCTCTGCACGTAACATGAAGGTGGCAAAGGGAACCTTTTGTTCCTCGGAGCATCCCAAGACATCAAATATCTTGCAGATCTACTTTATCCATGTCTCTGCCTTCAGTGGTTTTGGCTCTCCAAAAAACTCCAGTGGTCCCAGTTCCTTGAACTGCTTAGCGGTGACCGTCCGAGAGTTGCCAGTGTTTCCACCTGCATTTTGGACAGGATCCGCTCTTGCCTGATGTTGCATGAATTGCATAAAGCCTCTAAACATTCCATCGTTCATCATCTGGTTAATGTTGTTGTTTGCCTGATGATTGTCGCCTTCCTGATGCACATTATCTTGATTATTGATCTGTGGAGACTCAACGGTCTCCTGTGCTCCATTGATGTTCTCAACATTCTCGGATGCCATTTTCAAACACTGCCACGAAACAAGGGTTAATTAACATATCACATATTATCCCTATACTCTGACCGACCAATTAAATATCAAATTAACTTAGGTAGGTCATACTAGCGAAGGAATTCCCCGTCTCTCCCTCCTAGTTCTTGTCTCACATCTCACCTGTGGATCATATCCCTAAGCTTTGATATTAATCGTGTTTGACCCAAAAAATAGGTATACATCACCTATTCCGAGTCGCCAAATACATGGTACATAATACAAATAAAATCTTTAATATACAACAAGAGTGTTGTGAGTTTTAATACAAATTTGGTCTTCTAGAAAATATCCACTCTCAGAATAAGTCCTCATTACATTTATTGTCACACTATTTAACAGAATAGTGAGGACTACTAATACTATCATCTGGACCGTCACTCGACAGGATATTTCAACAGAATAATAAAGAATGGAATAACAACAAAATTTCACCATGTATGCAGATTAAGAGCATAGAGGCGAGTTATTCCTAAATGAGAATAATAAATAATGGAATAATAGAAGAATTTCACCAAGTATAGGGTATACCGCGTATACAGGTTATTCCAACAGAATAATAAAGAATGGAATAACAAAAGTTCTCTTCATGAATATGAAAAAAATAATACCCCTTACCTTATAAAGAAGAAACTAGATATAGAAGTAGTGAAGTAGCAGGATACTTTTCTTCTTTCTCTCTATAGTTTTCTCTCTCTAGAGTTTCAGTGAATTCGTAAGAAATAATGAAGGAATGAGCTTCTATTTATAGAAGAATGGACTGAATAGTAACCAATCCATGAACGGTCCAGATTAATTTACTTTAAACGGACGGTCCAGATTGGTTTACAATAAAATATAATATATTCTATTTATAATCTAATAAAATGAATAACTTTATAAAAGTATTCTGTTTTATATAAAAAGATTTTCTGTTTTATTACATTAATAATACTAATAAAAAAAACTTCATCATCATTATTATTATTCACACTATTAGTCGACCAGGTCATTCCCAGGAAAGAGGTGGCTTTCCAATAAGGATTTCTCCCTATTGGCGCACAATTAGGTGACCAAATCTCTCCTTGGCAGAACTTCTAGACATCATTGATATTGCAAATAATAATATTACTAACTTCGTCATCTCAATTATAAAATATCAACAATAATTGAATCAATTAACGTGAGATACTATGCAACAATTACTGAAGCAATAATTGAACAAAACTGAGTGACTTCTCACGTAAGCATCAATAATCAATACCGTGTGCTACTATGCAACCGCGCGTATTCCTGTACTTTTAACACCAAGTGTTTTAACAGTTAACGGTAAAACTTCCGCCGTTATTTTCATAGAAAATAGTTTTGTCGTTTTCTCAATCCGACAATAATTCCGTTGTGGGGTTGACCAATGATTGTGGTCGTCGCATTTAATATTCCCTGCTTAAAAACGAATATTCCCGAACCAATCGAATATTATATAATAACTTGCGTACTTTGCAAAATTTATAAATATTACCCACAGCTATAACATTATATCAAATTTATTCCATAATATTCAAAAATGATATTTATAGAATATTCATTTTTATTCATAAAAGTTGGGGTCTTACAGAGTTATCCAGGTTTGCACCTCATTTGGTAGAGAATGAGGAACGTATGACGTGGATGTTTCTTAGAGGTCTAAAACCCTAGATTCGTCAATACCTTATCTCTCATAAATCTTCTCTCTATTCAGATGTTGTCAATAGGGCTCAATTATTAGAGCGAGATAATGAGTATGTTCAACCGAGGGACCACAACCAGGGTCATACTAGTGACAGCAGTCATCGGAGCGATGATAACCAGCGAGGAGGAAAAAATACGGACAAAAGCGGTAACCACTCGGGTGGTAATCGTGGCCATGATAATAGGAGAGGTGAGTCAAGTGGAAATTTTAGAAAGAGGAGATTCAACAATGACGGGAAGACATCAAAGAATGACACAAAGATCAATGTTGGTAGGGGAGGAGAACGACCACCGGTCGTGTGTTATAAATGCGGGAAAGAGGGACATATAAGCCCAAACTGCCCACAACAATCCAAGGTATGTTATAACTATGGAAAGGAGGATCATATAGCCTGAGAGTGTTCCATAGCAAAACCAAGTTTAGCGGGGATGGTGACTCCAAAAGCTGTCCCGAATAAGTCAAAATCAGTGGTTCCTGGAAGAGAGTTTGTCGTGACTGGAGAAAATGTGAGGAACCCGAATGAGGTGATCACGGGTAAACTAATCATAAACTCTTGTGAAGTTTATACTTTACTAGATACCGGTTCTACCCATTCTTTATCTCTCCTGCTTGTGCTCAACGTTTAAACTTGACTCCGGAGAAATTAGACTTTGATTTATCTGTTGAAACTTCGTTGGGTGAAACCTTTGTTACATCTACAGTTTATAAATCTTGCTTGATCCAAGTTGGCATAATCACATTACCTATTGATATTATTTCTTTAAAGATACTTGCTTTTGATGTGATTTTAGGGATTTATTGGTTAGCCACTCATCATGCCAAAATTGATTATTTTCGTAAGGTTGTTAGTTTTCATATTCCTAACCAACCTGTTATGCGAATTCAAGCAACCAAACCATTGAAGTTAAACACTTTCATATCAAGTCATAAAGCCATTTATTTATTGAAAAATGGATGTCAAGCTTTCTTGGCCCATTTCATGGATTTAAACAAAAATACGTCAAATTTGAATGATATTTCTGTTGTTAGTGAATTTCCTGACGTATTTCCTGAAGAATTTCCTGGCCTGCCCTCAGAGTGTGATATTGAATTTTGTATCGACTTTGAACCCGGTACAAAACCCATTTCTAAAATCTCATATCGAATGGCTCCTATTGAACTTCAGGAGTTAAAAACCGAACTATAGAAGTTGGTACTCGAGCCTCTATCTGGTGACTTCCTTTGTGGAATGTACCAAAGCCAGACTCTCCATAGGGAATGTCATATTCGTGCGGTGGTAAACTAAAAGGAGCCATTGTGACGTACTATCCAAGATTTGGATATGAGTCACAGTTGAGAGCAACTTAAGTCAGTAATCGAAATATCTAGCTTTCTAGGTTTAGCTGGTTACTATCGGAGATTCATGGAAGGATTTTCTCGAATCGCTAATCCGTTAACTTAACTGACTTGGAAAGATACAAAATTTGTATGGAGCGAGAAATGCGAGAAGATTTTCCAAGAGCTCAAGAGGCGACTCATTTCGGCATATGTTCTTACCATACCATCCTAGAAAAGCGAACGTGGTAGATGACGCATTGAGTAGAAGATCGTACACGAGTACGAGTGCGATATTGTTGAACACAAAGACCTATTTTGTATAATTTATAAATGATAGAAATAGAGTTAAAGACTCTAGAGACTCACGTGATGATATACAAGTAGAATTGACTTTAATCGATAACGTTAAAGCCGCTCAAGCTACAGACCTGAAGCTGATGAATATGAAGAAGAAGATGCAAGAAGTCGTTATTCCAAAAAAAAATTGAGAATCGGTGATATGAGGAAAGCTCAAACCTTCGATTTATTAGTCCATTTGAAATCCTCGATCGAGTAGGAACGGTGGCCTATAGACTCACTTAACCGCTAAGTATGTCTCGTATTCATAACGTGTTTTACATATCCATGCTGCTTAAATATGTGAAAGACCCAAACCACATTATTGCGTTAGAACCAGACGAGATAGCCAAAGATTTAACGAACGATGAGGTACCTATTAAGATTTTGGATAGGAAAGAGCATGTCCTACGCACCAAGGTTATAAATAGAAGTTAAGGTTTTGTGGAGGAACCATGCTATTAAAGAAATGACATGGGAGTTGAAATCGAAAATAAAAGCGAGGTACCTTCACCTTTTTGAAACACCAGGTACGTACGTCAATTTTGAGGACGAAATTTCATAAGGGGGGAGGTTGTAAGACCCCAGCTTTTTATAAATAAAATTGAATTTTCTCTATTTATTATCTTGAAATAGTAAGGAGTTAATTTGATATAATGCTTTGGTTATGGGTGAAATGTGCAAATTTTACAAAATAAGCAAGTGGTTATAAAATATTCCTTTTGTCGGGGAATATTCGTTTGGTCGTAGAATATTCTTTTTGTAAAGGAATATAAAATCTGATTTGCCTTGATCATTTATGGGCCCCATAACGAAAAACTGTTGGATGAAGGAAAATGACAAAGTATGAGTTTTTATGAATAACGGTATAATTGTTACCATTAACACGGTTGGGTTACTCAGTGGTTAAAATCTGATGTCGTGTAGTTGCATTAATAGCACACGATATTGCATAATATTGTTGAATTATTGATTAAACGTAAGAAGGCACTACTCAATAATTGTTACAAAGATTCTTTATTCAATATTTTATTTTATTAATTCAATAATTGCTGCGTTGTTAGTTTATATTATTGAATTACTGAAGTTTCAGAAAATAAAATGATTTTTATTAAAATTATGGGTGGAACCCACTTTTATTTTTAACATGTGGGCTTCGAAATTTTGTCAAGAATGGCTTGCTAGAATTTCAATTTGGGTAGACGTAAAGGATAAGAGAAAAAATAATATTATTTTATTATTTTAGTCTCCTATGGCGTTCTAGCATTTTCCTATAAATAGACGCTTAGGTTAGAATTAAAAATCACACTAGAAATAAGTTTTCTTTCTCTCTATATTGTCGAGCGTATTTTTGTGAGTATTTTGATACTTTGAGAGTTCTTTATTCAAAGGTCAAGTTTTAGCAACACTATATATCGAAATTCAATGAAATACGATTATTTTGAGGTAAGGGATGTTATTTTTTTCGTAATGATGTTATTCTTTCAATATCATTATACCGAAATATTGGTATAGATTTTATTGTGGAATTTCTACCTTTTTATGTCAGGATTACTATTCACGTATACGGCACTATTCACGAATACAACACTATTCACCGAAAAATAAAAATTTTCCTTTTTGTCCAAGATGTCTATTGTGATTACTATCTTTGATTGTATCCATGTTTTGATCTTTATTTTTGAATTGTGCTTCACAATTGGTTATTATGAAGTATTATTGATCTTGGATAAACTGTTATGCGAATCCCTAATATTTGTCCTTCTGTCTCACTGGATTCGTTTTCTTTAAAATATTTTTCATCATCCTCAATCTTAAATGATGATATTACTGAATATCTGTGGCCTGTAGTGCGAAGATGAATGATTAACTAATGAATATCTTTGCCAGTAGGCAAAAGATGAGCAGTGTTGAGATGAATATGACCGATTGGTGATACAAATGAATATCTTTGGCTGTAATACATGCGAAGATGAATATTTGATTAAAGATATATATTGATTGTTATTCTGAGGATAAAATATTGATGATGGACTTTTAAATCTTAGAAGATAGTAGAACTCATTCTCTACGTGACTCTTCTAATGGATTATTGTTTTCGTTGTATTTGTTGATCTAAAACTTGTTGTCTATTATATTCTATCAGACTTTTCCCTGTTGAAGACTAATGATAATTTGTTGTATATTATCTTATTCATAATATTCTTTACTGGGCTAGTTGAGCTCACCCTTTTTCTTTTTGTTCCATTTTTCTTCTCTGGAGGTGAGAACATGCGCAGGATCCAAATCGGGGTATGGAGTGATGGTTCTAGAAAGATATTTTAGCAGTCCTCACTATTTTTGTAAAATAGTGAATGAATAATTGTAATGAGGACTTATTTGGGTATGGATATTGTCTAGAAGACAATATTTGTATTTAAACTCACAGTATATGTGTTGTCGTATTTTGCACGACAATTGTATTATTGAAGTTGTAGTTTGCTTTCGGTACCATGTATTTGGCGACTTAGAAGGGCCTAATTTGGGGGTGTCACAACTAGAGGGATTTAAGCTTGCAGTTTCCTCGAACTACAAGCATCACAAACCTTGAAATGTACTATATGGATATATCTTGCAGGATGGTTTTATGGGGATTTTGTGTGGCGATCCATTCCACTCTTTCCGTAATCCTAGTCTAGTCATTGACCTAGTGCAAGGTAACCTTTTTGTTGTATTCGTGCATTCTATCAAATACGAAAATCACCACAATGGAGAATCTTGGTGGAATGTTAGATTGACTACTTACATAGTGTCCAACGGCAAGTTTCTTTTTTATTTTCATAGTTTAATGCATTAAAATGGACACTCTGTCGCTTCAACCTATTCCTACCAGGTGGCAGTGGCATTTTTGTGCATTCTTTGGATCATTTTTGTGCATTTTTTATGCATTCATGCTGGTAAGGTAGTGCAAGTCTAATAATTTATTAGTTTTGATGTTCTAATCAACTACAGTTTCAAATATAATTGGGTTTTAGAATGCGAATTGAGCTATGAAATGCATCTCTGCTTGTACAGTGTAGAGTTGTTTTATGATGCTTTTAGAGTATGCAATTTGAGCCATGGGGAAGGTTTTTTGTTGTGGTTTTGTTTTTTAAGGAATATCAAAACTGCCATGCTATCCCGATGCTTTTACATTCTTGAATATTGATACTGCCATCTCCTAATGGAAGTTGCATTATTATTATTATTATGTGATTACTACTGCTTGTTTGTTAATGGATTTATATGACTGATAATCCTGTTCCATCAATGTGGAGAAAGTGTGACAACCGTTTCGTCAAGTGGTTTGTACTATGTATTTATGTCTATGTTTAGTTTATTTATTATGTCCTTAATTTTGTTTATTTCTCATATCTGATAGGTTGTGTTTCGCTGTCCCTAAAAATGCAAACATTGCTTTTGAAAATTTTAGTATTTCTAGTTGTACATTCATGTGTGTGTGTGTATGTGAACAGGTTAAGTAGGAATGGAGAATAGCGTATTTTATACGAATAAGTAATGACTCTTCATCATGGTTGTCCAGTAGAGTTGGATTTTCTATTTTTGTTCTCACACAGCTAGAGAAGATTTTATTTGAAATCCATTTTATCTTTTTGGTAACACTACAAGTTCCTTATTTAATTGTTTGAGGGATATTCGTGGATTCCCATTGCTTTGCCTCACAAATAATGACAAGCTTTAGTTTTTGCTCAACAAGAAGTTTTCTCACAAATATTTGATGTTGATTTGCTTTGTCTTATTAGAAGTTACACTGTATTCATACCTTTAGTAATGTTCAAGCCCGTCTTCTCAAACTTATCTGCCATTATAGAAACACCAGTTGCTGGTAGTTGTGATGTGCCTTGCATTTTGTGTAGCTTCAAATCGTTTTTTTAATATATTCAGGCACAGGGGTTGACCTAGTGGTTCGCTATCTGTCTTCCTGATATATTAAGATGTTATTTGTTGAAAAGAGAGAGAGAGTGTGTGTGTGTGTGTACACACACTATTCTATAAAAAGGATTCATGTATATCCTGTTTAATTTGTTAAGGAACGTTTCTCCTTATTCTTTTAATTACAGATCCAGATGAACCAAAGAGAAAGGAGAAGCGACAGAAGGGTGGTAATTCCGGGATTTTGACCCCAATTCCACTTTCAGATGCTCTAGTGAAGTTTATTGGTACTGGAGAAACTGCGTTATCACGAGCTAAGGTCATGAAGAGAATATGGGATTACATCAAACAAAATAATCTCTAGGTATGCAGATGTTATCAGTTGTCTAACTAGTGTGTACTATGTATTTTTAGGCAGTACCTAAAAAAGTATTTCTCACAAGACGACATATATATATGTCCACCTCGGTGTTTGTAGTGAAAGGAAAATTCAAAATCCGGTTCTTTTGGGGAAGGAAGGTGATTATATAAATGATGTAGGAATGGTATTTAAGTAATAACAGGAGGGAATTGTTTTAAGAAACACCTTAAGGATGCGAGCATAATAGAAAATGCATGATCTAAAGGCCAATTTGACCAAAGAATACATTGTTAAAGATTATTTTTGAGTTCTTATAGATACCAGAGCTTGATAAATCTATCTTGATACATTATACTAGCAATAATTGGGGGCCTATTGTTTACTGCAGTGGTGAAAGCTTTCAAATGACAAGGGTGAGAATGCTGGCTCATGATGCACCTGTACGTTGTATTGAGTACTTGTACGAAAGCTACATTGGCACGAAAGCTACATTTTCTGACTCAACCCTCAAGTATATTCTTCTTTGTCTCAAACTTATTTGTCAAAACTTGTAAGAAGTAGTTCTATAAATTTTGAAATATTTATTTTAGATGACCAAAAAATAGAAAAGAGAATACACATTGATATTGTCTGACAATCATAACACTATAATAAAGATGGCATCGCACATATATCAGGCATGTGACAAGGTAGATTACAAAACTAAAGCTCGTACTAAATGTATTGATTTTAATAATTTTTTAACCATGATTCCTCTTAGAGTCCTTGCACAAAGAAAAGCTAATGTGCAGCACCGCAGGAATCGTTCACTAGAGGGTCTGCAGACTAATGTGTAGTGCATGAAGACTTACAAGGCTAAGTTAGTTGTCTTTCCCAGACGTGCTCGGAAGTTCAAGGTTTGTATTGTTGAAGTTGGTTTGCAAATTATAAAAAAGATGGCTGTTAATCTGTTATTTGGTTGAGTGATTCTTCTGTTTAGGGCTTGTGGTACTTCGTAAGCAGGCACTATGTTTTTTTGGTATATGGGAGTGAACATGGGTGTTGTCCCCGTTTGGACATCAAGTATATTTTTACTCATCAAAAATCAAAGTGCTCTGCTTCTGTTTCTGCTCCAATTGTAATGTATCGAAGTGAGACGGATGGTGTCCCGAAGAACATTTTCTTGGTGAACATAGTAGTAATTTATATTGAAAAATGAATTTGAGATGCATATATGGATAGTTTGGTATATATTTTGTGGATTTAGTAATTTGAAACTGTAAACGAATGGTATTATTGGGATGTATTTTGAATGGTTGATACATTTTGGCTTTAAATTTAAATGAGAATTTAGACCTTTTAGCTATATATCATATCATGATATTAACATATTGCAGATGCATTGGTAATATAGGTGAACCATAACCTTTTTTTTTATCTACAACATTTTAAAAATGTTGTATATTTGTATAAATAAATGACACCTTCTAAATAGATGACACATTATAAACGTTGTGTAAATGTGTCTAAACGTTGTCTAATATATTAAACTACAACATTTTTATCCAAAAAACGTTGTGGAATCATACCTTCTATAACGTTTTCAAGCTTTTACTAATTTATGGAAAACAAATTTACAACGTTTTTTTTCTTAAAAATGTTGTAAAAGGTGTCTAACTACAACGTTTTAAAAACATTGTGTAAGGTTGTCAAATAGATGACACCCTTAACCACGACTTTTTTCTGATTGAAACCACAACGTTTTTTCCGCGTTATCTATTTACTGTTTTGTAGTAGTGTTTGGATGTTTATGTTGTTTATATGGTTAATATCATGTTAGAAACATTAGTTTGTGTTTCTGTGAAGTTTATGTAAATTATATATGTTAAATTTGTTGTTTAGGCAAAGTTTTTAGGCCAATTTGGCTTTGTTTTGTGTTCTTCACGAGCATCGTCGCTCGCATGATATCTTTGTCAGGCCGAGGCGCCGCAATGCATATTCTATGAAGAACAATGGCAGGCGCCATTGAGGCTCGATGATATGTTCAAAGTACAGTAGTGCCTATTCTCGTGAGTAAAAGGAGCAATGTGGCGTTGAGACCAAGTTCAGTCTTAGGTTTGAAGCCTTTCTCTCGTCTTGGCAATTTGTGGTCGAGTTGCATTACTCGTTGTAGTTCATTTGTCGGTCTGATGACTACCCATTTGGCAAAATTGCCAGAAATGATAATTTTAATGTATAAAATTTTAGGATGTTAATCTAATTGTGTGTAATGATAATGAAAATGTGTTAATCATGTTATGAGATGTTTAATCAGATTTTTATCAATTAAAGAATGGTTTCAAGTGGTTGATTAATATATTAAATGTGAAGTTAAACCTGTTGTCCGTAATTTGTGATAACGTGTTATGAATTATGAAGTTAAGCTAAAAAAAATGAAACAATTATGGTAATTGTATTACAATTAATTGGAGTTGTGATACCAAATGGTGTAGGATTATTTGGGAACGTGAGTAGTAACTATTTAGCCTAGGCACGAGGCAAGTTTCTGAACCTTACTCTTATATCAAGAAAGTTTCTTACCTTAATTTGTTTATGAATCAACAAGTTTGCTATCCTTACTTGTTCAAGTTCTTTAACTTTAATCGTTAATGAGCAAGATTTCTAGTTCTTGTTTCTCGTTATTTAAAACTTGAACTATTTTAGTCCTTGACTTTAAATGAGGCTTTCTAATTCTTTCAAAAACTATTAGACATCGTTATTCAATGAGTTATTGTTGTTTAAACCTTAATTATAAATCATTGTTTGAACTTATGTTATTATCGAATTGTTAAATAGCTAGTAACCCTTTGTTGATTCAACTAATCCTTAGTTGATGAACGTTTTGAACTCTAAATTACCCTTGAAGCTAATCCAAACCAAATATACTTTGGTGCGGACTCGCAAGTTAAAACTGAGATGAACAACCCTGTTATAGGGGATTATTTACGCGAAACCTTTAAGCTGGTTGTGCACAATACATGGTACAAAGGGCTGATCCCCCTAAGTATGAGATGGAAGATCGATATAGTCTTGCAAATGTTAAAGGTCTAAGTGAAAATACTTATAACCTGGGACATAGTTCATGGTCTTGCGACCCTCAGATAAATTATAATTTCAGTTCTTGATTATCAATGATAGAAATTATTATTCAATTAAGTTGAGATTGTTCACTGTCAGTTATTACGTTGCTATTTTTGCCATTTCAAGTGAGCATTTTTTTTCTCACTCTTGCATATATATAACCATTGCAGCTAAAGTTGAGAAGGTTAACAAGCCAACCACCAGTAAAGGAAAAGGCAATATAAACAAGTGTTGAAGACTTGTTAATTTGTTATGGTTTATGTAATTGGACTTCAATTTTAATTATGTGATGTATTTAAGGTTAGATAACCTGGGACTATGTTTTGCAACCAAAGATAGGGAGGATTTTTATTTAAGGTTGTAATTTTCTTTTACATTCCTTATTTATGTTTAGATAGTTATGTTTTATTTGGATAGTGAACACCAAGTCTATGGGATTGAAACACCTAGATTTGAGGCTGTCACACAATACCTTGCTAATATGAAAGTAATTACTAGCTATTACAGACATATTATTATATAGCCAATTTCTAAGACCTTAATTCTTCAATACATGATAATTATATATTAATTATTTACAATAAACCTATTTATTACAGATAGGATCCATATCAGCTTATTCATTCATCTTGTCTTTGCCCTTTGTCTTTTCCAGAACCTTCTACATGCTAAATTTTCGTTGAAAACATTTAATTTAAAGCAAGAATGAACATTTACATGCCCAAAAAGTATAATGATTGCATATAAAACAACAACCTCAAGAATCATGCTTTCATACTTTTAAACCTTCAACAACTGAACAAAAGTTGCGAAGAGATCGTAAATGATAGGAAATTACTTCTTTTGTTTTGAAAATATATACTTGAAATGACATATTGACTTTAGCTAAGCGGTCATAAGACCTCGAACTTTCATTTTTTTAAAGGGTTTGAACAACTATTCTGTTGTAAACTGTCATGACTCTCGGGCACGTTGGGTGATCAACCCTTTGTACTCTGCGTTGATCAACACTACACGGTGAACGACTGATTTTGCATTCTTCTGTCACTCTACATTGCATATCGATAATATTAAAATATTTCCCCAATATTAGGGTTGTTTATTCTCATACTAAATCTGCACCAAGTAGAAATTGGTTTGAAAGCTTTACTTAACCTTAATAATAATTTAAAAGATCATATCTAGATCATTTAAAGGTTTTAACATATATCTAGCCGATACAAATAGTATTGTCATAATTCTTAAACAGTACACGCATATCAAAACTTCTAAACTTGAACATTTCATGCGTTATAGCAAAACTTTAAACAATTCATGCATTATGGCATAACTGAACACTTATACTACCAACAAAGTTTGTATAAGTTTGGAGTTTACATAACCGATAAAAATTGTGTAAACAAAACATACATTTGAATTATTCATGAGAATATACATTCACATTCTTAAAAATGACATTCAAAACAGAAGTTGAATAGAGCTAGAATACTTAACTTAAGCGATTTCTATAATTCTACTTTACTTGTCCTTCAAATGTCCTACACATATAAGTGCACATTGACACACCAATTAGTCACATTTTGACTTTAATTATGGTTTACATTAACTTTATTTCATCTCACGATGTGTCTGTTTCATTAGAATTGGAACACTCTTTAATTCCATTTACACTTGTCAAGACATTTCGACGTTTCTACATCATACGTCCAATCACTTTTACTTTATCACCCAAACTATACACACTTGCGTATGTTTTGCGTGTGGTGAAAGTTCTACGATTATAGTAACACAACCAATTTTTAGAGTCGTCCCTTAGCATCGCTGCGTTCGGGAAGTTCATGACTTACATAACCACTCCTCACGATATTTTATCGTCATTTCTATTCATTTCTGTAATGTCCCCTTTTTATTATTTAGAACATACCAATATACTTATCTTTTAAGTCTTAACTTAACGTCTTTACAGTCGCCCCGACATTTTGACATCCACACATCATATACCTTACCTTGACTGCTTGAACGCCTAACTGACACGCCATTGTGTAAGATTGATATGTTTAATTCAACTACCATTCCTTGGTTTACATTCCTCTAGACTATATTTCTAAAGTCCAATGTTTAGAACTCGAAAATATTAGCCAAACATGGCTTGACATCATGGCGTTCCAAAGAAACCACCATGCTTCGACCTTGATCCTGACCTTATCTCTTAATTCTTAAAGAATTAAAGTTGTAGGTCTACTTCTTAGCTTTGGGGATTCTCATGAATAACCTCAATCAGAGTTAAAATAAGAAAGTTATAATCAATTTACTAAAACACACCGGAGTTGATTTTTCTCCAACACATGACCATCGCCTAGGTGCCCAGTATCAGAGTTTTGGCATCCAGCCAGTGCCTAGGCGCTTTGCCCAAACTCAAATTTTTCCAAGTTTGATGTACCTACTTCACCGCTCCATAACTTCGTCACCTGTTATCAGAATGAGTCAGTTCTTGAGCAATTTTCTTCCTTGTAACATCCTCCAAACATCCCCTTGGACGAAGTAATTTTTAAGGCTCTTTGATTGGTTAGAAAATGGGCCTGAATGTCCCTTGGAAGCCATATTTTGCTAATAGACGTTTTAACGTCAAATTTTCTAAACTTCATAACTAACTCATCTGAAGTCTGATTGAGCTCGTTCTTGAGTCCATTGCTCACGTTTTCACCCAATTACATGTCCCCCCCAGAAAGAAATAATTTTGTGGATGCATTAACTACCATAAACTTGGCCCCAAAAGGGTACCAAGATATTTTTTTTACACTTGACATATTTTATGGAAAATTTCGACATAACTTCGTTATAACGTATTTTTTTTCCCGTTCCACTTGGAACATCTTACCAACTCACATATCTATAATTCCCTCTTTCAGGAATTAAACAACAACACAAACAATCTATTATCTAAGTTCGTTTATAGTCCACTATTATAGTCTTTTTATCATCACACATAAGCTTACTTTTTATACTTTAGTTCACTTAGCATACATATTTAAGGTGATTTATCAAGGTTTACTCCTTTATATCCATCTTATAATTTCAATATCCACCATGATTCACTTATCAACAACCACCAACAACTATCAAACTCAAACAAAAGAAATTCAAAGAGATGAAGAAGTTAGGGGTCTAGGCTTACCTTTTGGGTTCTTGCTCTTCTTCTTCTTCTTAACTCGATCAATCTTGATATTGATCTTGCTCTCTTTCTCTCACTCTATATCCGACCACTTTTTCCCTCTTTTCTCTCTTGCTCTTGCTTTCTTTTACTTAGCACAAAGGAGTTGAAAATGAAAAGAGGGGAAGATTTACTAGAGACTTAAGGGCTAAGGAAAACAAAATTAGACAAGTAATTAATTGTTAAGCTTAACAATTACCATAAATGGTAATTTCCCATCTTCCTTTGTTACCATCCCCTCCTCTCCCAACGGTTCCTCCCCCCATTCCCCCACCTTTTTGCCATCTAATTTAATCACTTGTTCAATTCTTAAACATGTGACACAAGGCCACCAAAATATTTGTCTCCATGTTTACTATAGTGTGGCTCAACCTAGCCAAGCCTTTAAATTCTTAGACTTAGTTAGTTCAACTAATTCTAGTCAAATATTTTCTTATCTAGTTAGCTTCCATAACTTACCCGATTAGCAAAATGACTATTTTTCCCTTTTGTTAATTAACTTTCATATCTCACGCGTTTAGTCGAAAGATCGACTTCCACGTTTCATACTTTTGATTAGAGTTTACGTCCCCGAACTTAGTCGGTTACTTGTTTCTTCTTAGTTAGATTTCCTAACTTTTTTGGTTACGTTCTCGTAACCCGCTCGGTTAGTCCAAAAATTAACTTTTGATTTTTGAAAATTCGATTTTGCCACCGATCCCCTTTTTCCGAATAAATGATATGTCATAATTCAAAAATTCAACAAAAATGAGATTGAGTTTTTAGCGTGAATAGTGTTTTTATGTCTTTTTCTCGAATTTTTGTTCACATTTATTCTTCAAACACTCATAAACGCTCACATAATACATTTTGTGGTCATATATCGACCATAAGTCGCATAAAATTTAAATTGTCCATAAAAATCTCAATTTGTTAGATAATTTCTTATAAATCCTATTTACAATGATATTTGATCTTTTGCGATCATTAAAATATCTTACTATTGTAAACTTGTAATTTAGTTTTACCTTTAACGAATGAATCAATTAATTGTATAATAACAAAATAGGTAGTACTCCTAGTGAAGAATGGACCATGACTTACTTGTAATTTAGTTTTAGCTTTAATGAATGAATGAATTAATTGAATAATAACAAAATAAGTAGTATTTCACGTGAAAAATCTGTGAATAGTATTAACTTGGAAATTTATAAGTGTTGTTTAATTCCTTATACTACTACTCCATATAGGGTGGCTGCAAATATTGAATATTAATGTATCTTCAAATAATGAGTATGTCTAACTACTTAATATCCATGATTTTTAATTATATAGCTTTCCATTACTATCTTTACTATGATAACAAATATTGGTTCAATATTATGAAATGTGGTGACAATTATTGTGAAATCCTCAAATCCATGTACTTGCTACAGTGGACTAGTACTCACTATCCAACACTAAATCCTTCTTATAATAGACTCACAATACTGACAACCAGATCTTTCCCAAGAAAGAGGAGGCCTTCCATAGAAACGATGAGCAATCAAATAACCCATTTCCTTGACAGAACTTCTAGAAATTGTCAATAATGCTAACTAGTCTAATTATTTTATTTCAATTATTAAATCAATAATATGAAACAATTATTGAATTAATAATATGAAATATTATGCAATTATTACTGTGACAATAATACAAAATACTGTTCAATACTGTGTGATATTGTGGAATGTCGTGTGCTACTATAGAGTACCGCGTGCTATTGTTCTTTTATTACCAGGTATTTCAATAGTTAAAAGTGTTAGTACCATTGACAATTTTTTTTAAAAAAAAAGATTATTTGTGTCATTTTCGGTATTTGACAATTATATCATTGTGGGGCCCACCAATAATTGGTTTTTTTGGCGCTATCGTACTTTACCGAATATTCCCCGATAGAACGGATATTCGTCGACATAACGAATATTCCCAAACATACTATTATCTTATAATTTACACATATCACCCTTAACTTTAACTTTTTATCAATTTAACACTAAACTGTTTAGAATAATAATTATAAGGAAAAATTAAATATTATTTCATAAAATTCGAGGTCTTATACAATCTCCCCTTCTTATGAAATTTCATCCTCGAAATTTAATGTACCTGACATTTTAAAACGGTGAGGATACCTAGCTTTTATATCATATTTTAACTCCCATGTCATTTCCTCTGTATCATGGTTTATCTTGTCTGTGTTAACCTTGGGTGCCGCCATTATAGATGGATTTAATTTTTCTTATTGATCAAATAGAGCAATGTGGCCTCCCTTCCCATAATTGTTACAAACCTTGGATGGTTGGGTACAATTTGGGCTGATATGCCCCTCTAGTCCAAATTTGTAACATTTGACTGGTACTCTTTCCCCTCCTTTTGAAACTAGTGTTATTGCCGATATTGGTGCCTTTTCATGACCATTATTGAATCTTCTTCTCTTGAAATCATTTCCATTAAGCCCGCTCCTTCTATTTTTTGCGTCAGGATTGCCACTGAAGTGGTTTCCATTTTTAGTGTGGTAATTGCCTCCTAGTTGGAATGTCTCTTTTTCTAACTCCATTAATTGAGCCCTAACGACGATATCTAAATACAAATGAAGTTTAAGAGAAATAAGGTGTTGAAAAATTTCAGGTTTCAAACCTCGTAAAAACATTCGAGTCATGCGCTCTTCATTGTCAACCAAATGGGGTGCAAACCATGATAACTCAGTAAACTTGGTCTAATACCGCGAGACAATCATGTTGTTCTGCTCCAATTTGATGAATTTTACCTCCTTTATGTGACAAATATTCTCTGGAAAATACTTCTCACTAAATAGTTCTTGGAACTCTGCCCAAAACATCTCAAATGTCGAGTGATGAGTTTGTTTCACTAATTCCTACCAGTAATCTACCTATCCTCGCGGTATAAAGACGACGAAGGGAACCTTTTGTTCGTTTGTGCATCATAGTACATCATATATTTTGGTCATTTGTTTGATCCACACTTTGCCTTAAGTGATTCTAGTGGTTCCAACTCCTTGAATTTCTCAACAGTAACTAGTCGTGAGTTACTAGTGTTTCCACCTGTATTATGAACAGAAGTTTCTTTTGTATGGTACTGCATGAATTGTAGAAAGCCCCTCAAAAAATCATCATTAATCATGCAGTCAGTAGCATTATTTTCTGGGGTCATCGAATAATTATTACCCTCGTGATTCACAACATTTTGGTTAATTATCTCATGCGTTACACTGCTCATATCCTGATTCTCAAATCCTATTCTTAAATGTTGCCACAAAAATAAGGGTTAATTGAAGAATTTGACATGTCACATCTTGTTCCTATATTCAGACCGACCAATTAGATAATGAAATTCAACTTTGGTAGGACACACACTAGTGAAAAATTCTACTTGTCTCTCCCCTCCTAGTTCTAATTCCAGATCTCCACCAGAGATTATATCCCTAAGCTTTGGTACTAACTGTGATGTCCCCAAATTCGGGTGTATACCACCCAATTTGAGTCGTCAAAATACATACTATAAACAAAATTCTGCCATCAAAATGAATTATTAAAATGTCATGAACTACAACATTGCACATATTTTAAGTTCTCAATCCAATTATTGTCACGTTATTTTCCAATGTATTTAGAACTACTACAGCTACTAACTCGGACCATCACTCCATTCCCCTACTCTACCCGCTAGACCCAGCTACACTCTTATTTCCTAAAAGGAATTATGAAACAAAAGGGTGAGAACAAATAGCCCAATAAAAAATAACATGACTAAGATAAATAGTTATCATTAGCCTTCAACAATAATAAACTAAATATTTAGAATATATGGCCGATGATATAAGTTTTCAACAAATAACTACAGCAAAATGAGCAATCCATTAGAAGAGTTAAATCGATCACAATGTCTACTATATTCTCCAACTGAAAAATTTATCATTAATATTTCATTAACTGTAACACCAATAGTCATGATCATGCCAATCAACAGATAGAAAATATAATTAAAATAATTATATTGATATGTATGTGTTTGTACTGTATAGAAATTTTGATCAATGATAGATCAGATAAGATTTAAAATTAATAAACCTTAATAAGATATTAGAAACCCTAATCTCAGGATTAGAAACTCTAACGCGCGGTTAGAAACACTAATTGAAAGCCGGTAAACCGTAATTTCATATTCGGGAATCCTAAACCCTAATTAGGAAACCCTAATCCTAATTGACGAGCATAATGTGTTTATTAAACACTAATATGATTAAGAAAACCTAATTTAATTAGGAAACCCTAATTTTAGTTTTAATTTTCTAATTTAAAAACCCTAATTAGAAAATCCTAGAAAGCTAAAGTTTTAAAACATAAGGGTTAGAACCTTAGGGTTAAACCCTAAGGGTTTGTGTAATTGTCTAGTATGCCATTAAAATCATTTTGCTAATGACTAAAATGCCCTTTTTACTTTCTTTATTTGGTATCTTGCAAAATTTTCCAACAACTTTAGTTGGTGAACCACTATATTGACTTGGTGACCTAAAAATCCAACAAATATCAGCCAACACATCAGATTATACATTGTATCAAGCATTATATATTGATTAAAGAGAGAGAAAGTGCATGTATTTGACCCATTTGATATCTAACTCTCCCACAACTCTCTCTCTCTCTCTCTACATATCCGAAAGTCACAAGTTACTCAGTCCCTAAAACACACCCTTGATCACCTAGATCAGATTTGGAGAGCAAGAATCAAAGATTTAGCAAAAGAAGGTATAACCCTAAACCTAACCTAGATCTTGTAGGCTAAGAAAATGGTTGTGTTTATGAGTTTAAATCAGTGTTAGATGATGTTTTATGATGATCTATGTTGATATAACATAGATCCATAGCATCAAAATGCTTTAAAATTGATGTTTTACAAAACTACCCAAGAACATGGTTTGTGGTCTGACAAGCTAATGTCAAGAGCCACAGTTTCGTGTCTATTTATGATTCTTGTTGTTTTATGTTTTGGATCTATAATTTGGTTTGAGATCTTTCATCTGCAAGTGGAATTAATGTCATTTGATGTCTAGATTTGTAGTTATTAACGATCAAAACCCGTTGATCGGGCATGACCGAGCCAAATCTGGGTAACCCAGAAATTGATTTCAACGCTTGACAACATCTTTAAGCTCCTTGATTTGTCAGTCGTTTTAGTGTGTTGATTATGTGTTGTATTCAAATTGTAGCTGGTAATATGGACTGTAGACCCATGCCTTAAGAACTCTTAAACCATAAATAGATAGATTGTAGCAAGTGGTCAAAGTAGACCACTCGCACTAATTTTGTAATTCTGGAATTTCCTGAAAAGTGCATGAACAAGCCTTCTGACAAGGGTTGACCGAGATGAATCTGGAGATTTTAATGTAGTTGGACAGATCTAGTTATGTATATATGTTCCTTGTTATGAGTACTACATCTTAGGACCATGAGAACAACAAAACAATTACCAGAACCTAGAGATTATAGGGCATCAAAGTTGGTACTAGAAACTGCTTAGGTTTCTAGGGAACCCAGAAAACCAAGGAACCCTCTGACAACATATTTGGAGACTTAGATCCTGCAGCTATGATGTTGTATAATCGAGATGGTGATTGGTAATGGTAGTACTACATACCTACTACCAGATCAGTGTTTAAACAAACCCTGAACATGCCTGAGCTGAGAATCATGGCTGGTCAAACGAGCAACCATGAACACTAAGTTGTCAGTGTTCTTGAGCTCAAGAATACCAACAACAACGCTATGTGTCGCTAAAGGCCTATAGCGACTGTTTTTAATATATTTATTTTCTAATTTTTTCAAAATTATTTAAAAATAGAAATAAATTATAAAAATTACCAAAAATGATTTTAAAAATTATTTTAAATTATGAAAAATAATTTTTGAATAATTGGGATATTTTTCATTAATATTTATAATTATTTGAATATTAATGGGATTTAATTTATTTAATTAGTTTATTAAATAAATTAGAGAAAAACGATTTAATATTATGAAAAATCATTTTAAATGAGAATAAAGTGTTTAAAAATATTTTGAGTTATAAAATGTTACTTTTAATATTTTAGAGAATTTTGATTAATAAATTAATATTAATGATATTAGATTTATTTAATTATTAGATTAAATAAATGAATTAAAAATGATTTTATTGAATTAAAAATCATTTATAAATGAGAAAAATAATTTAAAAATATTTTAAGTTATAATTAATGACATTTAATATTTGGATGATAATTTCATTAATATTTGAATATTAATGGTGATGATTAGAAAATTATTTTAATAATTTTAAAAATCATTTAAGTGGAATATTGTTGATTTAAAAATATTTGAAGTTATTGATAATAACTTTAATATTTTGACAAATATGTTATTAATATTTTAATATTATTAAATATTAATGATGATAAGATTATTTGATAATTAAATCATTTAAAAATGATTTAGGTATTTGAAAAATTATTATAAAATATAATAATTATTTGATAAATTATTATAAGTTCCGAAAAATATTATAAATGATATATGATTTATCTAATGTAATATTGAAGCTTTGAAAATGAATTTAATTGACAATAAATGCGTTAATTATCGGATAGGGTGACCAGAACACCGAGAATGGACCGAAGTCTAATCAGACTGAAAAAGTTAGACTTGTTAAGTGTTTATATAGGTTATAAACACTGATGTGATTATGTGGTAATGTGTCTAGGAGAAGATTGACTGTGAATTACAGTGTTTTGTGCTATAAATTATTGTGCTAATTGTGAGACCGATATTATTGGTTATAGGTCTTACGAACGCAGATAAGTATTTTGTGTAGCTGTAATCAGCGGAAAAGGCATGTTTCCTAACTCAACCTTGAGTTGTATTCATTCAATTATATAGTGGTTAATTATTGTTAATAATACCACGTCCAAGAATTTATTGTTGATTATTCGCAGTTAGTGCATGTTTAATAATTCAAATTGAATTACTGATTTAGAAAATATACATTCATAGAATAACTGTTGTTGGATATTCATATTCGTAGAAGCTAGTATTGACAGTACAGATAATTCATGTTTATTGTCGAATTATGTTGAGAAATGTCTTAGCCAATTATTCTGGCTAGACGAACATTTGTTAAAACTTGATAGGTTCAAGAAAAGAATTCAATTATTATTAACAGATCGATGCCAATTATTTTGGCTAGATCAAGAATTACTTAGAAATTAAAATCACCGTATTTCGTTGTTAAATCAAAATCTTGATTCTGAGACTGAGAAGAACAACCTTTTATATAAAGGGAATATTTTATTGGTTGTATATTCGGCCTTTGCGCGCGATTAAGTATTATGCATAATATAGGGTATAGTAAGGCTAATCACTTTATATACTTGCAAAGGGGTATGATTTAATCTTTATGGTTATCTGATACACCTGGGTATATCAAAGTCAAATCTTTGATAGTTACTGTAGAAGAGAAGTTCAAGATCCAATGGATCACTCAGCATAAATCTGGAAAATATTTCACTTTGCTATTTCGTAGAATTAATTATTGATTATTCATTTGAATATCGTAGAAAATCTTGAAAGCGTTGTACTCTTTCATTATCAGATTATTGTTGCGTAGAATGTGAGAAGACTTAATATTGATTTTTATACCTTTATTGTATGACTTAACTTGTGGGGCAAACTTGTTGCTCACCCTTGCTAAATAAAACTTTTCAGCTAGGGACGAAGTTACAGAAGGTGCTGCGAAGAAGAACAAAGGAAAAAACATAGTGATAAATTAGTATAATGAACATTATGGTTATTATGTTGTATTGTAAACCCTTTTTGTATAACTAAGGGGTATGTCTGTAATGTTAAGGTTAGTGGACCTGGGACTAATGTATTAACATCATATGTTAATGTGATATGTATTACTATTTCTATATAAATGGGTAGTTAGATAGTATTATATTGTGGATCATGAACACCAAACTCAGGGGTCAGGTAACCCGGATTTGGGGGTGTCACAGGTTGGTATCAAAGATGTAGGTTATAAACCTTAAGTGGGGTGGGGAAAACCCTAGGATTATAACCATGAACGAGATAGAGACTACTCATTTAGAGTACTAAGTGAGAGATTGCAGAAGTGTATCGATAGTGAGATATGTGGACACCTAGTGTGAGGAGTTTGTACTAGTGAAGTACTAATCAAGTTGTTTAAACTGATTGTAGGATGTCGGGAGAAGATAAGATGAGTACGGAGATGTCAGTGGTTATCGCACCAGTGCCAGTAGCCGAGGTGCCAGCACAGAGTGAGTCAGTTGAGAAGGTGGGAAAAGATGAACTTATGATCAATCTCGGGAGTGATCAGGATGATTATCCAAAGATGTATCTGAGTGGTGATGAAGAGGCGGAGTTTGAAGAAGCTAAGGTGGAGTTAAAGAATAAGATCAAAGTTGGAGAACAAGATCAACTATCTGCAGAAGTCCAGGAACTTCGAAGTAAAGTATTTCTCTTGGAGGAGTTGTGGAAGACGGAGCGAGCGTTACGGAAAATGACTGAAGAATGGAATAAGCTGAAAGCGCTGGTGGAAAGAATGAAGACTGAAGGTGGTGGATCGTCTGAAGGAACCAACAAGAAGGGAAAGACTAAGAGAAAGAGGGACAAAGATAGCGATAATTTTGAAAGTTCAAACCCGAAGAAGAGGCAAGCCTGTAGCAAGTGTGGAAAGACGCACGTGGGAGAATGCATGATGTGAAAGACCGTGTGCTTCAATTGTAAGCAGGAAGGACATATTTCTTTGCATTATCCTAAGCCTAATATGAGGAAGTTTTTTTCATGTGGTAGAACGAGTCACAGATTCAACAAGTGTCCCAACAAGAAGAAGACTGGTGAAGGTAGTGGTCGATAGACAACTGAGATATAAGTGATAATATCTTTTGGTAGAAGGTTATGATATTAAGTGTTGTAATATCGAGAATGATGTATAAGCATATGTAAATATATATGTTTGAATGATTAAAATCTTTATTTTCTATATGAATATAAGATTAAGATTAATTTGTGAGTTCTTAAAACTCATACTTATGGTAAGTTCATGACTCATGATTATATGAAATGTTTTGAACCCCTCTGTAACAATCCAGAATTTTAATGATAATTTTAAATATTTATTGGGTTATATAAATATTTAATGGATGTGGTTATTGTTGAATAAATATTTAATTTGATTTGACTTGATTGGTTAATTATTTGTTAAGTAAATAATTAAGGAGCTAAGAAAATTAATTATTATGAGATAATATTCTAATTTAATTAAAAATTAAGTTTGAGAGTTTATAATGATTAAATGGATTATTATAATATTGTAATTTAATTTAGTAAATTAAGTGTGACCATAAAATATATTATAAATGGTTTATTAAAATAAATTAAAGGAGTTTAATTTAGTTTTGCCAAACAAGGCTTAAATATATTAAGTCTTTAATTTTTAAAAAGTTTTGCCAAACAAAGCCTTATGGCTTTTGAATTTTTGAATTTTGAATTTTAATAATATAAATTAAATAAACAAAATATAAATATAATATATATATTAATTTGGTAATCGATAATTTATTAAGGGCAATTAGTAGAAGTCAGTTTTTAGACGTTTGTAAATCATGTGTTGGTTTTGATTTTTTACGTAAAGAGTATTTGGGTTATTTGGCATAAGCCTAAGAAGGAAAAGAGAAGTTGTTAGAGAGAGTTATCAGAGAAAATTGAGAGAGACCAGAGAGAGTTGATAGGAGAAAGGTTTGGTGAAGTGCAAGCAAACATGTTGTCTTCTAACAAGGATTTCTTAAGCAACAAAAGGTATGTTACATAACCTTAACATATATGATTTATGCTATAATTTCTAGGTTTGTATGTACTTGAACTTTACTGTGTATAAAGCTCTTACAAAATTTTCTGTAAACCATGTTTTTATAATTGATTAGGAAATTATGTGTATTTGTAATTGTAATTGTTATACAAGCATATATATATATATATATGTGTGTGTGTGTGTGTGTGTGTGTGTGTGTGTGTGTGTGTAATTGTATGCTTAACATATATATAGAATTGTATGCTAAATTAAGTCTGCCAGAAAAGAATTTGGTTTTACAGTGATTACATGTACATGAACATGTTTTGTAGGATAACAAAATTAGTATGTGATTGTATGCTAATTGTGAAATTGAACCTTATGTATGTTAATTGGGTAAGAACTTATTGAGAACGTAGTTCAAAGGATTGAATTTGTTTCAAGGATTTAAATTTTTTGAAATTGTTGTTTAATTACTTTAAATTGGTATATGTATGATAAGTAAATGTTTATGAGTAATCAATATAAGTTTTATGTCTTAATTTAGATGTTAGCAGTATTAATTAGTCCAAAATTTAGTTATTCTGTTCTTCGTGGTTGAGTTTTGTAAGTTTTGGTGCTTACGCAAAATCTGCGCTTGACTTTGATTTTCGTGCCTCGGTAGCCAAAAATCAAAGCCACAAATTTCGTAACTTAGCGCCTAGCTAGAAATTCATGCCCCAACGCCAATTTTTATATTCTGAGTGCTACCGTCTCGACTTAGTTTCATACCAGTATTTGGAATTGTAGTCTGGGTCGGACGGTTTTGACCTCCTGTAGTAAAATGGCCATAACCTTTTCATACGAACTCCGATTGAGGTGATTCAAGATGATTCGGAACGAGGACGAATAGGCCAATAACTTTTATCCTTTAAGGTTTTCAATTTGAAATCATTATTAAGGGTCAAAATGGCCATATTTAGGACTATTGTGTATTTGGAGCCAATCGGAGGGCGTCGGGATGCGCGAATGCAAGTGCAATCCTTTGTGTATTAGTATAACCTAATGATAACATGTTGGACATGTAATAGGATGTTGTATCAAGTTGTTAACGTGTATGTGGTGTAATGACATGATCACTTAAGTAGTTGTAATAAAGCTAAAAAGTAATGTTCATGAAAAGATGTGATGTTATTTAAACTTAAACTTTGTTAGTAACTATAATAAAAGTAAGAAAGCAACTCATGAAGGTAATGTTAGTGTAACTAATGTGTATTGTCAATAAATATGGTATGTGTAGGACTTGGGGTAAACGTGAGTAGTGATTGTTTAACCTACTCACGAGGCAAGTTCTCTAACTTTACTTTTATAATTATGCAAGTATCTAAACTATCTTTGAGCAAGTTTTCCTAACTCTAAGCTTTCTTTGTGCAAGTTTCTTAACCCTAATTATATCGTGCAAGCTCCTAAACCTTATCTCTTAATTTTGAGCCAATCTTTAACTTGTTAATTAGCATGCAAATTTCTACATTCTAACACACTATTGTTGAACAAGTTTTATCATTCAACTTATTATTTGTTATGCATGCTTAAGATTCAATTCTAAAGAAGGTTTTAACCTTTGCTTAACATTGTTCAAAGCAAGGTATGTTACATTATTCAATACTTATGCTCTTAGATTATTCCTAAAGCATGACCTTAGTACACAATGTTGATTCACTTATGAATTATTCCATAGCATAATGTTATTACAATTTTATTCAACTAATCCTTAGTTTATGTTCGTAAACTCTAAATTATCTTGAAATTTATCCAATCCAAACTTACTTTGGTGCGGACTCGTATTCTAAATGTTGAGATGAACAACCCTATTATAGGGGATAACTTACACGTAGCGTTAAAATGTTTGTGCACGATACATTATACGAAGGGCTGATCCCCCTAAGTACGAGGAGTCCTTATAGTCTTTTGACTGTTAAAGTTGGAGTTGAAAGATTACTCGCAACTGTGGACATAGTTTGTGGTCTCATGACCCTCAGATATATATTCCATATTTTGATTCCAGTCTTTGGTTATAATTGATAGAGTACTATTCAGTTTTGATGAACCTATTAATTGGTAGTTGTTATTATCATGTTGATTCATTGCTATATCTAGTGAGCAATTGTTTTGCTCACTCTTGTGTATATATATATATATATATATATATATATATATATACACACTCATTGCAGCTAAAGTTGAGAAGGTTGACGAACCTACAACTAGCAAAGGAAAGGGAAAAATGTACAAGTGATGAAGACTTGTAATTTTATTTTATTGTTATAATGATAGACTTTTATTTAATGATGTGATGTAATAATTTATTTCCGCACTTGTATGATGTTTAAGGTTAGACAACCTGGGATGTTTTTGGATTTAATGATGTAACCTTATGTAAAGGGAGGATTTATGGTTTAAATATTATTTTATTTGGGTAGATAGTATGAATGTATGGATAGTGAACACCAAATCTTGAGGGAATGAAGTACCTAGATTTGGGGGTGTCACAGGTTGGTATCAAAGCTTTAGGTTATAAACCTTAGGTGGGGAAAAGCCTTAGGAAGTAACCTTTTAAAGATAGTGATGACTCTTATCGAGTTTTAAGGAAGAAGTAATAAAATACTTATGTGCTTATGTGATTACAACTTATGTGCTCGTGAGTGTCGAGTAGTAATGATTAGTAATTAAAACTTAAAATTTGGTTGATAAGATGGCTAATGTAGGAGGATCCAGTAAGGCTAGGGAGGAAAGATCCCAGATGCCTAGAGAGGAGGAGCCTCAAGATATTCAAGTAGTGTGGGAACAACTACTGCCATGGGAAGCAACTATGTTGGTCATAGTGGTTGAGAAGGAGAAGTTACCTGATGAGGATGATGAGATAGAGACGGACGAGGAAGACCCCATTGAGCTACCACAGTCGGATGAGGAGGAAGAACTTCCACTTAACTCGATTGCTGCCCGTGTGTACGACGAAGTACACGACCGCAATGTGGAACTTCAGGATAGCGTCGAGGAGTTGCAAGAGATAGTAGCTGAACAGCAGTTCGCAATGGCGCAGAAGGACAACGAAATCCAGGATCGAGAAGAACGACTGAACAATGTTGATGAGAAACTGATCCACATGGAAGGGGAAACGAGCAACTGATAGAAAAGATTGCAGAACTGGAGAATAAGCTGAAAGAGGAATCTACCAAGAGGGCAAGAACCGAAGACGCATATAATGAAACTTATCAGCGAGCTAGGATTGTAGAGAGGGACGCGCAATCAAAGAGGATGAAGATGGAATAGATGAATAACGTATTCAACACCGTGATCAATCGAGCTCAAGATCGGGTCATGTGTCATCCGATTCAGTTCGAGGCGCTACCATCGTACATTTTAGATCGCCAAACAATGACCCGAATTATGGAGGAAGAGCGTCGTAAGGCTACGCAGTATCTTAATAGGACATTGTAAGGAATGTACCTGATATGTGGTTAATGATATAATAAATAAAATGTAAATCCCGGGTATTATATAACTAATGGGATAGATAATGATGAAGTAATCCTGCAACTTTTGTAGTTCAAGAAAGTAATGTAAATAGTAGTGATGCTATTGTTCTTATGTTTTCAAAAAGATTATGAATGAATAAAAGTTATTATTTTATTTAATTCCAGAGTGTTATGTCATATGTGATTATTCCTTTTATGGGGGTAAGATAAGTAGAAATTACTTAAAAGAGTTGAGTAATAATCTAATGAGTGTATTTTTTTAACAGAAAATGCCTCCAAGATGTCAACCACCCTGACAGAGAACCACTGAAGGAACCAATAACAATAATGTTGAAGTTAATCCCGTTCAACAACTAGCGACGTTACTAATAGGAGCGTTGCAGAATCAACCTCAGAATTAAGGTACAACGTTTAAGGATTTCAAGGCAGTTGAACCACCATAATTTCGTGGGTCCATGAATCCAATTGAGGCACAGACCTGGGTCATGGAGATAGAGAAAGTGTTCGATGTTGCCAGAGTAGGGGAGGATCAGAAGACTGCTTTTGCAACATTCATGTTGAAAGCAGAGGCTAGTTATTGGTGGCAGGCCAATAAAACCTGAGGAGGTCAATGGATTATGACTTGGGAAAGGTTTAAGGAGATATTCTTCGAGACCTATTTTCCAGAAAGTTCGAAGAGTCAGCTAGAAGTGATGTTTTTGGAACTAAAGCAGGGAACGATGTCGGTGTCTGAGTATACCGCAAGATTCAATGAGTTGGCGAGGTTTGCACCATATCAAGTCAACACAGACGAACGCAAGGCGAAGAGGTTTGAACAGGGAATGAAGCCCTGGTTGTACAGTAGGGTCTCCCTATTCCAGCTAAAGACGTTTGTAGCAGTAATGGAGAAGGCAATTCTCGCTAAAGGTGGGGGAGAGGCTGTAACTAAGTTCAACCAAGAGCAGAGGAAGAAGAAAAATGAAGGTGAAGCTAAAAATGGTGGAGGTAGTAACGGTGGAAACAACAACATCAATCTAAAGAGGAAATAGAAAGAAATGTGAGTGCTGGAAGCCAACAGGGTAACCAGCAAAATAAGAAGTTCAATCCGAAGCATGTGCTACATGCGAGAAGTTTCACAAGGGTGTGTGTTTAATGGGGTAGCGAGTATGCTTCAACTGTGGCCAGGAGGGTCACATCGCCCCAAATTGCACTCAATCTAAGAAGAACGTTTGCTTCACGTGCGGGTCCAAGGATCACTTTTCTCGTAAATGCCCTAAGAAGAAGGCTGGAGAGACATCAAGAAATAATGGAGGTAGCAGTGGAGGTACGTGGGCCATTGCTGGACCAACGACGTCAAACAAACCCACAACCATGACCTTCAACATGACTGTGCAAGATGATGTACAATCAAAAGGTATCATGTCAGGTATTATCCCAATCAACGATATAAATGAATATGTATTATTTGATTCGAGTGCTACTTGCTCGTTTATATCTGATGAATTTGCTGAGAGGTTAGAAATACCTAGTAAAGAGTTGGATTTCCCTTTAAACATAGAAATTACAAATAGGGAAGAGATTCCTGTTAGGTTCGTATACAAGACCTGTAGGGTGAACATTAAGGGGAATGTTATGAAGGTAGATTTAATCCCGATAAAACTCAGAGAGATTGATGTTATTTTGGGAATGGATTGGTTATTCAATTATGGAGCGATAATTGATTGCCAAAAGAAGTGTGTAAACCTTATGACTCCGTCAAAGGTAGTTTTTCATGGTAGCAAATCGCCTAGACAAATGAGATGTCTGACGATGATGCAGGCTAAGAAGTTATTGAGTAAAGGTTATGTAGGGTACTTAGCTTACATAGTCGATACTAAAAAGGAGAAGGGTGTGAAATTGGAGGAAATACCAGTGGTTAGGGAATTCGTGGACATGTTTTTGGAGGATTTTCCAGGACTTTCACCTAACAGAGAAATCGAATTCGTGATCAACTTAGCGCCAGGAACCCTCCAATATCGAAGGCCCCGTACATAATGGCTCCGGTAGAGATGAAAGAACTAATGGTACAACTGCAAGAGTTGTTGGATAAGAAGTACATTCAGCCGAGTGTGTCACCATGGGGAGCACCGATGTTATTCGTGAAGAAGAAGGATGGGTCAATGCGTCTTTGCATTGATTATAGGGAATTAAACAAGGTCACTATTTAAAACAAATATCCATTACCGAGAATAGATGATTTCTTTGATCAGTTGAAGGGTGCTAGATATTTCTCAAAAATAGATTTGAGAAGTGGGTATCACCAACTGAAAGTGAGAAAGGAGGATGTACCGAAGACGGCATTCCGAACTCGCTATAGACATAACAAATTTTTAGTGATGTCTTTTGGTTTGACAAACGCCCCTGCAGCATTCATGGATTTGATGAACAGGGTGTTTAAACCATTTTTAGAAAAGTTTGTTGTGGTATTTATCGATGATATTCTAGTGTACTCTAAGTCTCAAGAAGAACACGCAGAACACTTACGTCTGACGCTGGAGATGCTAAGAAAAGAAAAGTGATACGTGAAATTCTCTAAATGTGAATTTTGGTTAGAACGTGTACAATTTCTTGGGCATGTAATTGATAAGGATGGGATTTTTGTAGATCCATCAAAAATTGAAGCTATGATAAATTGGGAACCACCAAGAACTCCATCAGAAGTAAGAAGTTTCTTGGGATTGACAGGTTATTACATATGATTTATCCAGGATTTCTCCAAGATTGACACATCGTTGACAAATTTGACGAGAAAAACTATAAAATTTGTTTGGACGAAGAAATGTGAAGAGAGTTTTCAAGAATTGAAGAAGAAGCTCAATGTGGCACCTGTGTTGTCATTACCAGATAATATAGGAAATTTTGTGGTGTATAGTGATGCGTCACACAAGGGATTGGGTTGTGTCCTTATGCAAAACGACAAGGTCATTGCGTATGCATCAAGGCAGTTGAAGGATTACGAGAAAGGGTATCTGACCCATGATTTAGAGTTGGCAGCAGTAGGGTTTGCTTTAAAGATATGGAGACACTATTTCTATGGAGAAAAATGTGAGATCTACACAGACCATAAGAGTTTGAAGTATATCTTCACTCAAAAGGACTTGAACATGCGTCAAATGAGATGGATGGAATTGATAAAAGATTACGATTGCGAGATCTATTATCACCCGGGAAAAGCAAATGTGGTTACAGATGCCCTGAGTAGGAAAGGCAGAGAAAAGTTGATGTTGTTAACCGATAAGGAGGAGCTCATTTCAGCAATTGCAAGGCTAGAGTTGGAAACCAAATTTCCAAAAGAACCTGATGAAAAATTGTACCAGATGGAAGCTAGTCAAACTTTGGTATACAAAGTGAAGAACGTTCAACTACAAGATGAAGAATGTGGAAAGATCAAAGAGAAAATGGTTGAGAGTGGTGAAGTGAAATACAAGATCGATACTGAAGGGTTACTAAGATTCGA
This sequence comes from Panax quinquefolius, assembly GCA_020205615.1. Classification (NCBI taxonomy): domain Eukaryota; kingdom Viridiplantae; phylum Streptophyta; class Magnoliopsida; order Apiales; family Araliaceae; genus Panax; species Panax quinquefolius. Next base: position 59,703,916 of record CM035159.1, read on the forward strand.
GGGACAAATTTGGGTTCCAGCAGTACATGATATTAAAGAAGACATCTTGACAGAAGCTCATATCTCAAGATATTCGATTCATCCGGGAAGTACGAAGAAGTATCAAGATTTGCGGTGACATTTTTGGTGGCCAAATATGAAAAGAGACGTTGCAGAATGCGTTGCAAAGTGCTTAACATGTCAGAAAGTGAAGGCCGAGCATCAACGACTAAGCGGATTACTTCAACCGTTAGAGATACTGGAATGGAAATGGGAGCATATCATAATGGATTTTGTGGTAGGTCTTCCAACGACTCAGAAATGATATGATGCGATATGGGTGATAGTGGACAGACTAACAAAATCTGCACACTTTTTGACAATAAAGATTAGATTTAATCTTGATCAGCTGGCGAAATTATATGTTAACGAGATCGTGTCGAGACATGGAGTTCCAGTATCTATAGTGTCAAATCGAGACCCGAGGTTCACATCAAATTTTTGGAAGAGATTATAAGAATGCATGGGAACACAATTGAAGATGAGTACAACATATCATTCGCAAACCAATGGACAAAGCGAACGAATGATTCAAACACTAGAAGATATGCTTAGAGCATGCATCATAGATTTTAAAGGAAACTGAGATGATCATCTACCGTTGGTGGAATTTGCGTACAACAATAGTCACCATGCAAGCATTGGCATGCTGCCATACGAGGCATTATACGGCAGGAAATGCAGAACTCCACCATGCTGAGATGAAGTTAGAGAACGTCAATTGCTTGGACCAGAACTGGTACAACAGACCACTGAAATTGTCAAACTCATCAAAGCAAGATTGGTAGCTGCTCAAGATCGACAGAAAAAGTATGCTGATCAACACAGGCAGAGTCGTGAATTTGAAGCAGAAAAGTTTGTGTTCCTGAAAGTTTCTCCTCGGAAGGGGAAAATTCATTTCGGCAAGAAAGGAAAGCTAAGCCCAAGGTTTATTGGACCTTTCGAGATTCTACGCAGAGTGGGAGAAGTGGCTTACGAGGTAGCTTTACCTCCAGAGTTAGAAAACATTCATAATGTTTTTTATATTTCGGTGTTACGACCGTATAAACCAGATTACAAGCATGTGACCGAGTATGAAACGTTGTAGTTCAGTAAAGATTTGTCTTATAAAGAGATTCCTATCCAGATAGTCGACGGGAAAGAACAAGTGCTCAAGAATAAAGTGATACTTTCTGTGAAGGTGATATGGAGGAACCACAATGTCGAAGAGGCTACGTGAGAACTCAAAGCTGATATGATGAAGAATTACCCTGAGTTATTCGTTTAATCTGTGTCTTCGATTCTGGGGACAAAATCTTTATAAGTAGGGAAGAATGTGACAAATGATTTGTTTGAGTTGTGATTCTAGGGACAGAATCCTTATAAGGAGGGAATGATGTAACAATCCAGAATTTAATGATAAATTTTAAATATTTATTGGGTTATATAAATATTTAATGGATCTGGTTATTGTTGAATAAATATTTAATTTGATTTGACTTGATTGGTTAATTATTTGTTAAGTAAATAATTAAGGAGCTAAGAAAATTAATTGTTATGAGATAATATTCTAATTTAATTAATAAATTAAGTTAGAGAGTTTATAATGATTAAATGGATTATTATAATGTTGTAATTTAATTTAGTAAATTAATTGTGACCATAAACTATATTATAAATTATTTATTAAAATAAATTAAAGGAGTTTAATTTAGTTTTGCCAAACAAGGCTTAAATATATTAAGTCTTTAATTTTTAAAGAGTTTTGCCAAACAAAGCCTTATGGCTTTTGGATTTTTGAATTTTGAATTATAATAATATAAATTAAATAAAAAAATATAAATATAATATATATATTAATTTGGTAACCGATAATTTATTAAGGGAAATTAGTAGACGTCTGTTTTTAGACGTTTGTAAATCATGCGTTGGTTTTGATTTTTTACGTAAAGAGTATTTTGGTTATTTGGCATAAGCTTAAGAAGGAAAAGAGAAGTTGTCAAAGAGAAGTTGTCAAAGAGAATTGAGAGAGACCAGATAGAGTTGAGAGGAGAAAGGTTTGGTGAAGTGCAAGCAAGCACGTTGTCTTCTAACAATGATTTCTTAAGCAACAAAAGGTATGTTACATAACCTTAACATATATGATTTATGCTGTAATTTCTAAGTCTGTATGTTCTTGAATTTTACTGTGTATAAAGTTTTTACAAAATTTTCTGTAAACCATGTTTTTATAATTGATTAGGAAATTATGTGTATTTGTAATTGCAATTGTTATACAAGCATATATATATATATATATATACGTGTGTGTGTGTGTGTGATTGTATTCTTAACATATATATAGAATTGCATGCTAAATTAAGTCTGCAAGAAAAGAATTTGGTTTTACAGTGATTACATGTACATGAACATGTTTTGTAGGATAACAAAATTAGTATGTGATTGTATGCTAATTGTGAAATTGAACCTCATGTATGTTAATTGAGTAAGAACTTAATGAGAACGTATTTCAAAGGAATGAATTCATTGGATAATTGTGGTTTACAGTGTTAAACCTTGTAAAACAACGTCAACAATGGAGTTGGGTTTTAAACTATAGTTTCAAGGATTTAAATTTTCTGAAATTGTTGTTTAATTGCTTGAAATTCGTATATGTATGATAAGTAAATGTTTATGAGTAATCTATATAAGTTTTACGTCTTAATTTAGATGTTAGAAGTATTAATTATCCAGAATTTAGTTATTCTGTTCTTCGTGGTTAAGTTCTGTAAGTTTTGGCGCCCCAGCTTTGATTTTCGCGCCTCAGCTCCAAAAATCTGGCCCAAACCGAACTTCGCACCCCAATGGCCAAGAAATTCGCGCCCAACACCAATTTTTATACTTGCAGTGCCACCGTCTCGACTTAGTTCTCGCGTACCAAGTATTTGGAATAGTAGTCTGGGTCGGATAGTTTTGACCTCCTGTCGTAAAATGGCCATAATGTTTTCATATGAACTCCGATTGAGGTGACTCAAGATGATTCGGAACGATGGCGAATAGGCCTATAACTTTTATTCTTTAAGGTTTTCAATTTGAAATCTTTATGAAGGGTAAAAATGGCCAACTTTAGGACTGTTGTGTATTTGGAGCCAATCGGAGGGTGTCGGGATGCGCGAATGCAAGTGCAATCCTTTGTGTATTAGTATAACCTAATGATAACATGTTGGACATGTAATAGGATGTTGCATCAAGTTGTTAATGTGTATGTGGTGCAATGACGTGATCACTTAAGTAGTTGTAATAAAGCTAAAAAGTAATGTTCATGAAAAGATGTGATGTTATTTAAACTTAAACTTAGTTAGTAGCTATACTAAAAGTAAGAAAGCAACTCATGAAGGTAATGTTAGTGTAACTAATGTGTATTGTCAATACATATGGTATGTGTAGGACTTGGGATGAACGTGAGTAGTGATTGTTTAACCTACGCACGAGGCAAGTTCTCTAACTCTACTTTTATAATTGTGCAAGTATCTAAACTATCTTTGAGCAAGTTTTCCTAACTCTAGGCTTTCTTTGTCCAAGTTTCTTAACCCTAATTATATCGTGCAAGCTCTTAAACCTTATCTCTTGATTTTAAGCCAATCTTTAACTTGTTAATTAGCATGCAAATTTCTACATTCTAACACATTATTGTTGAACAAGTTTTATCATTCAACTTATTATTTGTTATGCATGCTTAAGATTCAACTCTAAATAAGGTTTTAACCTTAGCTTAATATTGTTCAAAGCAAGGTATGTTACATTATTCAATACTTGTGCTCTTAGATTATTCCTAAAGCATGACCTTAGTACACAATGTTGATTCACTTATGAATTATTCCATAGCATAATGTTATTACAGTCTTATTCAACTAATCCTTAGTTGATGTTCGTAAACTCTAAATTACCTTGAAACTTATCCAAACCAAACTTACTTTGGTGCAAACTCGTATTCTAAATGCTGAGATGAACAACCCTATAATAGGGGATAACTTACGCGTAGCGTTAAAATGTTTGTGCATAATACATTGTACGAAGGGCTGATCCTCCTAAGTACGAGGAGTCCTTATAGTCTTATGACTGTTAAAGTTGGAGTTGAAAGATTACTCGCAACTGTGGACATAGTTTGTGGTCTCATGACCCTCAGATATATATATTCCATATTTTGATTCCAGTCTTTGGTTATCATTAATAGAGTAGTATTCAGTTTTGATTAGCTTATTCATTGGCAGTTGTTATTATCATGTTGATTCATTGCTATATCTAGTGAGCAATTGTTTTGTTCACTCTTGCATATATATACACTCATTGCAGCTAAAGTTGAGAAGGTCGACGAACCTACAACTAGCAAAGGAAAGAGAAAAATGTACAAGTGATGAAGACTTGTAATTTTATTTTATTGTTATAATGATAGACTTTTATTTAATGATGTGATGTAATAATTTATTTCCGCACTTGTATGATGTTTAAGGTTAGATAACCTGGGATGTTTTTGGATTTAATGATGTAACCCTATTTAAAGGGAGGATTTATGGTTTAAATACTATTTTATTTGGGTAGATAGTATGAATGTATGGATAGTGAACACCAAATCTTGAGGGAATGAAGTACCTAGATTTGGGGGTGTCACACCCTCAGCGAATGGACGCTAAAGGTCTGACTAGGATAAGTTCATACACTCATATAATTGTGGCAAGTTACTGAACTCATAAGTGTGGTAAGTTTGATGAACTGGGAATAGTTATGTGAGAATGATAAATGGCAACTTTTTTTGTAAAGTTGGAGAATTGAAACTTTTTGTGTAAAGTTGTGTATGTTAACCCTAATTTTTTTTTAAAAAAGGATAGTAATATGTGTTAATTACTATATGTACTATGTGCTATTTGAATAAATATGCAATTATATGAGAACTATGTGTTGAATTCTTATTGTGTTAAGAATTTGTATAGAGAAAGAGAATTAATATAAAATTTTTATTTAAATCAGATCATGCCGCCTAGCCGACAGAATTGAAATCAAAGAAAAGAGTAGTCGATAAATAATGAAGGAGGTCAAGCTGACCCGATGAAAAACTTTGCAAATATGATAGCCGAAGCTATAGGAAATAGAGCTCCAGCTAGGGGAAGAGCGAGAGAACATCCAGCCGACAGATTGGCAAATTTTAAAGACTTTAAAGCAGTAGGACCGCCTGAATTCAAGGGAACCACAGATCTGATTGAAGCCCAAACTTGGGTGAAGGAGATAGAGAAAGCATTCATTATCGCCAGAGTAGTGGAAGAGCAAAAGACGGCTTTTCCAACATACTTGATGAAGGGAGAAGCTAATTACTGGTGGGAGACTAATCAGGAGAGAGCTGGTACAACCATAGTGGCATGGACAAGATTCAAGGAACTGTTCTTTGAGAACTACTTCTCATCTAGTATGCAAGCTCAGATGGAAGTTAAGGTCTTAGAGCTAAAGCAGGAGAATATGTCTGTTTCTGAGTATGCGGCTAAATTCAAAGAATTAGCGAGATTTGCACCTCATCAGGTGGACATAGAAGCAAGAAAAGCGAGAAGATTTGAGAATGGACTAAAACTAGGGATATTCAACAAGGTAGCGGTATTGCAGATCAATACATTTGCGGCTTTGTTGGAGAAAGCATTAATTGCTGAAGGAGGGAGCCAAGCTGCATCTCGATTTCATCATCATCAGAAGAAGAAGATAAGTGATGGAGGAAGCAGTGGTGGTAGTAACCCGAATAAGAGAAAGTGGAGTGAGAATACCCAATCGAGTAGTAAGACTGAAGAGAATAGGAAAGGGAGGTAACCATGCGCGACCTACGGGAAGAACCATTCTGGAGTCTGTCTAAAGAAGAAAGGAGTCTTTTACAATTGTGGGCAAGAGGGACACATGTCACCCAATTACCCCATTCCAAATAAGATACAAGGTTGTTATTCCTGTGGATCAACTGACCATATGGTACAGAACTGTCCAAAGAGGAATGCTGAGAAGGAAAGTGTCAACAAGGGACTCGGTGGTGGAACCTTGGCAATTCGAGGACCACTGCGACCAGAAGATCAACCACTTTGTACATTCAACATGTGGTAGCAGGAAGAAGTAGTGGCTACTCAGGAGGTGGCAACAAGTAATGATTTCCCTTAATACTTAAATTACGCGAGTACTATGAGTCAGATATTTCTAGGAACTATTTTCTTTTATAGATTCAAGTCACAGGTTAGAATTTGAAACACAAATTAATATTGTGTTGATAAAAATGAATTGATGATACAACTTTAAAAGATTGTAGAGAATAAGAAAGTGGTGATTCCGATGACGGAATCCTGTTAAGGACGGGTGAATATGTTAACCCGTGATTTCGAATAATCCAAATTTTTATGAATAATTTTTTTATTATTTAATATTGACATTGACTATTAATATTGTACTGTGTATCTGTGATACAACTTTCGAGAATTGGTCAACTTGGGTATTGATTGAGAAAATATAGTAGAGTTGTGCTTAACAGCTTTAGAAACCCTAACCCTAATTTCTGGATAGGGATTCGATAGAAAATATAATTAAAATAATTATATTGATATGTATGTGTTTGAACTATATAGAAATTTTGATCAATGATAGATCAGATAAGATTTAAAATTAATAAACCCTAATAAGAGATTAAAAACCCTAATCTCAGGATTAGAAACTCTAACGCCCGGTTAGAAACCCTAATTGAAAGTCGAGAAACCCTAATTTCATATCTAGGAATCCTAAACCCTAATTAGAAAACCCTAATCCTAATTGGCGAGCATAATGCGTGACACTCCCAAAATAGGTATACATCACCTATTCTGAGTCGCCAAATACATGGTACAAAATACAAATACAATCTTAAATATACAACATGAGCTGTTAGTTTTAATACAAATATTGTCTTCTAGACAGTATTCAAACTCAAAATGCGACAAAACATAATCTGAGAGTTTTAACACGAATATTGTCATCTAGACAATATCCACACTCAAATTCAATCTTATTATATTTATTATCACACTATTTCATAGAATAGTGAGGACTACTAATGCTATCATCTGGACCGTCACTCCGTTCCCCGACTAGTCCCTGCTACGTTCTCATTTCCTAAAGAGAACAATGAAAGCAAAAAGGGTGAGCTCAACTAGCTCAGTAAGAAATATTATGACTAAGATAATGCAGAATAAATTATCGTTAGCCTTCAACAGTGTTAAACTGATACAATATAACAAACATCAAGTTTAACGGTAGCGGAACATGCAACCCATTAGAAGAGTCAAGTAGAGAATAAAATCTACTATCTTCTATTATTTAAAAGGCTTTTCATCACTTTTATTGCTGGAACTCAGCTTAATAAATAATCCACATCATCAAATCATCCCTGCACTACAGGCCAAGGATATTCTTTAATATCACGACCACGAATTATCCATGCACTACGGGCTAAAGATAATCATGTTTTCATCAACGGTCCCGATCATGCCATAAAACAATTCATCTTTGCACCCTTGGTCAAGAGAATCCATAGCCATAATCATACCAAAAGCGCCCATCAATGCACGGACAGACAATGAGGACTTTTTCCACATCATTTGTAACATTACGGTCATGATTATACTGAATAATTCCTGGTTATAATCATACCAAGTTCATCTATGCGCTACAGGCCACAGATGACTTTCAATATAATATAAACATGAGGATGATGACAGTGACATAATAATTCAATAAAACAAGTTCAAGAATTAATTTATCCAGGAACTAATAACGTCCAACTTGTCAACATGATACTTCTTTGTAGAGTAAAATTCAAGAATGCTCAGAAGAATATTTTCATGAAAAGATACTGGATGAAGCGCAAATATTAAGGATATTCCACTAATTTCATGGAGTATAGAAGTCAAAACTTTAACCAACTGAGTATAATGATAAATGGAATAACAAAAGAAATCACCAGGCATGCGATAGACCGCACAGATAGGTTATTCCAACAGAATAATAAATAACGGAACTGTGTCATGCGAAAATTGATGCAAGCAGGATATTCCAATGAATAATAAAGAATGGAATAACAATGTAAATCACATTGCATGCGATAATCCAATGCAGAATGGAGTTATTCCAAAGCAGAATAATAATTAAAGGAACCAGGTCAGACGTAATACGCACCAACAGGATATTCCAACAGACTAATAAATAACGGAACCAGGTCATGCATAAACGCACAGACAGGATGTTCCAACAAAATGATAAAGAATGGAATAACAAAAGAATTTCACCATGTATGCGGTACTTCGCATAGACAGGTTATTCCAACATAATGATAAAGAATGGAATAACAAAAGAATTTCACCATGTATAGGTAGCTCAGCGTATATAGGTTATTCCAATGTAATAATAAAGAATGGAATAATGAAGTTCTCTTCATGAATACAAAAGAAATAATACCCCTTCTTACGAGTACAACAAATAATATCCCTTACCTTAAAAGAAACTGGATATAGGAGTAGTGAAGTAGCAGAATACTTTTCTTCTTTCTCTCTAGAGTTTCAGTGAATTTGTAAGAAATAATGAAGGAATGAGCTTCTATTTATAGAAGAATGGGTGAATAGTAACTAATTCATGAACGGTCCAGATTGATTTACTTTTAAGCAGACGGTCCAGATTAGTTTACTATAAAATATTCTAATAAAACAAAATCTTTTAAATAAAATATAATATATTCTATTTATAATCTAATAAAACGAATAACTTTATAAAAGTAGTCATTTTTTATATAAAAAGATTTTACTATGCAAAACACTATCGCAGTAACCTTATATGCAAACACTATGCATAATAAAATATAATATATTCTAATTATTGTCTAATAAAACAAATAACTTTATAAAAGTATTCTATTTTATATAAAAGATTTTACTATCAAAACACTACGCATAATAGAATATAATATATTCTATTTATAGTCTAATAAAACGAAAACCTTTATAAAAGTATTCTATTTTATATAAAAGCTTTTCTATTTTATTACATTAATAATACTAATAAAACAAAATTCATCATCATTATTATAATTCACACTATTAATCGACTGTGTCATTCCTAGGAAAGAGGGGCTTTCAATAAGGATTTCTCCCTATAGCGCATGATTAGGTGACCAAACCTCTCCTCGCGTAACTTTAGACATCGTTAATATTGCAAATAATAATATTAATAACTTTGTCATCTCAATTATTGATTTAATAATATATAAAATATCGACAATAATTAAATCAAATAACGTGAGATACTATGCAACAATTACTGCAGCATTAATTTGAACAAAATTGAGTGACTTCTCACGTAAGCATCAATAATCAATACCGTGTTCTACTATGCAACCACGCATATTACTGTACTTTTACTACCGAGTAGTTCAACAATTTTAACGGTAAATCTTCCGCCGTTATTTTCATTAAAATATTTATGTCGTTTTCTCAATCCGACAATAATTCCGTTGTGGGGTCTACCAATGATTGTACCGTCGTACGGATATTCCCCGAAAAAAAGAATATTCTCCAACCAATAGAATATTATACAACAACTTGCATACTTTTCAAAATTTATAAATATTACCCATAATTATAACATCATCTCAAATCCACACCATAATTTTTTTTTTAAAAAATAAAAATTCCAGAAAATTAAATCTTTATTCGTAAAATTTGGGATTTTACAATCTCCCCTCCTTATGAAATTTCGCCCTCGAAATTTACGTACGTACCTGGTATGCCGAACAAATGAGGACACTTCGTCAGATTCTAACTCTTGAGATATAACCTTTGAGCATAAAATATATTTCAAGATTTTTAACAGGTACATCTTCATATGTTAAATCTTCTGCTATCTCGTCCGGTTCTAAATTAATAATGTGGTTCGGGTCATCCACATATTTACATAACATCGATACGTTAAAAATGTTATGAACACGCGACATACTTGGCAGTAAAACAAGTCTATAAGCCACAATTTCTACTCGATCGAGGATTTCAAATGAGCCAATTAAATCGAGGGTTAAGATTTCCTCTCTTCGTCGATTCTTGCTTCTAGAATAACGCCTTCTTGAACCTTCTTCTTCGTATTCATCAGCTCCGGGTCTGTAGCTTTAGCAGCCTTAACATTATCGACTAAAGTCGGTTCTAATCATATATTTGTTATCTTCACGTAAGTCCCTAGAGTTTTTAACTCTATCTTCATCATTTATACGAAATGGGTCTTTGTGTTAACAACATCGCACTCGTAAACACATATGATCTTCTACTCAACGCTTCAGCTACCACGTTCACTCTTCCACAATGATATTGAATGGTACGATCGTAATCTTCAACAGCTTGAGCCAACATCTTTAGCACATGTTACGTTCATTTTGGGTGAAGAAAATATTTGAGGGTTTAAGAAATGGGTTTTGTACTGGGGTCAATACAAAATTAAATTTCACGCTCTAGGGGTAGGCTAGGAAGTCTTCAAGAATACGTCAGGAAATATATTAACAATAGAAATATCATTCACAACTATGACTCTCATCCAAGACTTGGATAACACGTCACATTGATACCTATAAACTTGCCATCGTTATTCACAATGTCCCCTATGGAAAGTCCGGCTTCGGTGCATTCCACACTAGGAAGTCAACAACGAAAAGATCGGGGCTCTTTACTTATGACTTGATATGACAATGATTGACTTTAGTGGTTTGGTTGCTTGAATTCACATAATAGGTTGGTTAGGAATATAAAAGCTAACAACCTTACGAAAAACATTATGAGTAGTTAACCAATCGATTCCTAAAATCACATCAAATGCAGGTATTTCCAAAGAGATAAAATCGACAGATAACGTGAAAGTATCAATTTGATTTAAACAAGATTTATAAACAGTGGATGTAACGAAGGTTTCTCCTAAAAGAGTTTCAACAGATAAATCAAAGTCTAATTTCTCAAGAGCCATGATCAAACGTTGAACACAACTAAGTGAAATACAAGAGTGCGTAGAACCGGTATCGAATAAGGTATAGACTTTACAAGAGTTTATGATTAACTTACCCGTGAAAACTTCGTTCGGGTTCTTCGATAAACGCTCTCACTTAAACTACCGAATTTGACTTGCTATAGAGTACATTCCACCCTTAATTGCTTAGTCACATTCCTGATCCATGATATGAATCACTATTCTCCAATCCATATCGAATTGTGGTTTACCGCTCTGCACAGGGTAATTCCGAATTCGATGATGGATTCTCACTACTAGAATACTGGGCAACTGAAACCAATTTTTAGAAACGAAATAAGTTCCGTCTCTAATTCTAGTAATTTGAGACGAACTTAGAAACTGAAATTTTGCTATGTCTTGACATGATTTGGAAGTAAAAAACCGAGATGGATTCTAAAACCACAAGCATCGTCTCAAATTTTAGAAACGGGATTAAAGACGGATTTAACCGTCTCAAAAAGTAAGTATTTTTTAGAAAATTATAAACTCGTTTTTGAAACAGATTTGAGACCAACTGTGCTCATCTCAGATTAATAATTAAAAAAAGAATTAAATATTTATGTTTGAAACGGATTAGAGACCGAAATTGTCCGTCTCTGACTTTTATTTTCCCTCCAAATACTAGTCTCCAATTCCTTCCTTATTATTAGAGACGGATTCGAGACGGATATAGTCTGTCTCAGTATTTTAATTTCCCACCAAAAATTCCCTCCAACTATATCAACAAAAAAAAAGAAGAAGAAACCAAATAAGACTAATCGATCGTTAATTTCCATCCCAGGTTAGACCCAGAATACGTTCGATCCATGCCATCCGAAAATCCCCAAAATCCCAAAATCCATCTTCTCAAAATCCCAAAATCCCGAATTGTAACCATAGCTTCTGATTTTACAACCATAACTCTCAACTGCAACCATAGCTCCCGATTTTGCAACCATAGCTCTCAATTGCAACCATAGCTCCCGATATTTCTTCTCAATTTCCATCCCAAAGCCCATCTCTTCTCAAATGCAACCATGAATTCCTGATTTTTCTTCTCAATCAACTGTGTGTCTTGTGGATCTTAGTTTAGGGCTAAAGGAAAACTCGGGCGACTACTGGCCGAAGACGAAAACAATCACGCCACCACCTTAGCAGCGTGGTCATCCCTCCCGACGGTAATCTTTCTTTTCTTGTTCTTCTTCATTTTTCAGACGTAATATCCTTAAACCCCTAATCTCGTCTTTTGCTTTAAAATAAAAATTAAGAGTATTTTTTGTGAAGTTAATTATATTGAATTGAGGAACACAAGCTTCAATTGGTTGATCTGCAATATATTTTACGGTGAAGTTGATTAGTCTAACATGGCTGATAAGATTTCAATTTGATGTAGTCATAAAAAGGGAAGAGCATGTTCTATTTTCTCATAATTTTGGCGTAAGATCTGCTTTGTTCAACCCCTTTGGGTTCAGTGTGTGCATGTCATTCATGAGTTCTCAAACTTTGGCTGATGATAATAAGACAAGGCATATGTACGATGTAAAATTAAGATAAGACTGTTCCATTAAGTTATCAATGACCTGTATCTTTGCTGAATATTCTAATTTCCTGGCTTATCTTGTGAAAGAGTTGGATTGCAGAGTGTTTTTATTAAGCTTAATCTTACCTGTTAGTCAATCAGTTCATCTTGTGGAATGATAAATTTGGCTGATGATAATAATGACCTGTACTAGATATATTATAAATTATTAAGATTTATCTTACCTATTAATTGCTAGAAGGTTTATTTAAGGGTATTATTAATTAGTACTAGATTGGAAAGCTAAAGTATTGGTTTCTTCAAAGCTCTATGGTAAACTATGGGAATGGGGTTTACATAACTAATTTATAGGTGAATTTGACTTTTCTAAGGATCTAAGGTTAATAATAATAATAATAATAATAATAATAATAATAATAATAATAATAATTTTTTGACAAATTTTAATGATGTTCTGTTAAGAAAGGATGCCTCTTGATCGAAGTTGGATTGATAGGCGAGTTGCTGAAAATGGAAGAACAATTAGTGAAGAATTTAGAGAGGGAGTAAAGGAATTCCTCAATTTTGCTTACTCTATTCACAGGAATGTTAGTGAGCGCGAAAATTAAGTGTCCTTGCTCAACTTGTAAATTGAGGTTCTTCCAGCTTCGAGAAGATGTTGAAATACATCTTTATAGAAAGGGATTCAAAAATAATTATAAAAAATGGTTTGTGCATGGCGAATATTTATCCAAAGAAAGTTCAAATCATGGTGATAATGTTGAGGTCCCGCTTGATACAAATCCGTACATAGATCTCGTGCGTAATGTTGCTGGGAAAAGTTTTGATTGGAGTAGCGAGACATCTAGATTAGAAGAACCAAATTCTGATGCCGCTAAGTTTTTTTAACTTTTAAAAGATGCATATGATCCCCTATGGCCAGGTTGTGAGAACTCAACAAAATTATCTATGGTAGCACAATTGTTGAACCTCAAAGATGAGTCAAACATGAGCCAAGTTCACTTTTATCTATGGTAGAAAATTTGATGAAAGCCTAAGGCTTGAACATCCCCACATCACAAAAGAATAAATTGCCACATTATGGGAAAGGGACTTTGCAACTTGGCTTTAAGTACATGTGAGTAACACTTTAGGTTTAGCTAATTTGATCATGTCATCTTCTAGTTTGTTTTCTACATAGTATAATATCGTATTAATATTTTTTTTCAACAGGCATCAAATGACTCAACGATAGATTATCGTATACGCCAAATATCATTTGGCCCAAAAAGACGTGTAAAGTGTTATAAAGGTTACTATGTTAATGGCTTTAAATTCCATACACATGCATATGGACAAAATAAAAAAATAGTTAATAGTGGAGTTTGTATCAATGGTAGTTGCTATGACGAGGATGAGCATGACTTTTATGGTCTCTTGGTAGATGTCATAGAATTGACATACTTTGGAAGAGGTAATAAAGTTATTGTGTTTAAATGCAAGTGGTATGATACCGAGGGAAAAGGTATTAGAGTAGACAATCACGAGCTTGTAGAGATTTTACATAAAAATATCTTTAGACAAATGATCCCTTTGTATTGGCAGTACAAGCTCAACAAGTTTACTATTCAACCACCCCGTCTCGAAAGAGAGAAAGAAGCGATTGGTGGAATGTCATCAAGACAAAGTCTAGGAGATTTGTTGACCAACAACCAAATGTGATGGAAGATTTTTACCAAGAAGATGAAGAGGAATATGAGCCAATTTTATTAACTATCAATTTGGAACTTGACCAAGATGGTCTACTTGCAACCACGGGATTAGGGGAAGAAGTCGATCCAAATGATCTTCACACTACGATAAACGAAGAAGACTTTATAGACGATGAAGATGATGACATCGAAGATGATGAATTAGAATTTGAATCTTCTTCTAGTGGCGAGGAAATGGAATTTGATTTTTAAGTTTCCACATGCTTGTAAGTTTGTAAATGATACATTTTATTCAATTGTATGTAATCTTTTATTGCTTATGTTTTAACTTTTAATTTTCTAGCATGCATTATATAATGTGTCTTAAATTTTAATTTTATACCTTACACTACTTGAGGTTATATATAGTTCCTGGTTTGAAAACTTGATTCTCTCTTTGTTATAAAATAATTTCATTTTATTTGTTCTTAACCATGTTTATTTATGATTATCACAATCTTGCGAGATATGACAAGGCAAAAAGCGTGTGTAGGTAAAGCGTCTACGTGGCAAGATGGTCCTAGCAAGAGAAGAGACAAAGTTTTAAGTAATCATGAAGTTGGCTCTACTCCACAACAATCACGAGACACCAAGATCGGCAGCGATGAGTCGTTTCAAAGGACAAATTGCCAACACCACCACGGTTCAGTAAACAAACACTCAACCAAACACACCACCACGATTTGTAACAAACACTCAACCAACACCACCGGTTGCACCAAACACTCAACTAACAATACCACCGGTTGCACCAAACACTCAACCAATGATGAACAAGCCAACATTGAATCTCTCTGCGCAAGTAATTATATTTTATTGTGATGATATTATTAGAGATATATACTCGTTCTTAGCTTACTTATTTATAAACTGCGTGCGGTGTCCGTGGTATTAGTGCTGGGAGGGGAGCTAATTATAGTAAAGATGCGCCTGAGAATCCAGAGGATAGGGAGGTGATTCACATACTTGGTACTAGGTACTTCTATTTTTTATCCCTTACATTGCATGTTCTTAGTCTTGATCAAACTGAAGTTAATGTCATAAGTACACAATAGTGAACTCTGCACACTTCTAAACTAGAATTAGTTCTATTCAAGAAAATAGTTCACCATGTATCAGTTTCCACTCAATTTTTTCATATTCCTTGGCCTTTTGACTTCAGCTTTCAATGCCCAACAAATGTACTCGTGGTCTTTGGTTTACGAGTACTGCAATAACACCGATGAAGCAGTCCATCTCAACCTTTTCTTTACACTCAGAATGGCGAAAAGAAGTCATGTCTAGCCTTCTTGATCTTCTATACTCAACCTCCTTATGATTCAGTCACCAACATATATTAAATTATTGACCATGTGAAGCTGTTTAGTTTAGTTTAGGACCAGTTTACATATATTAGTGGTCAATTAAACCGATTAATGGTCAACATATATATATAAAACCATATATATCAATATATACTAATGGTCAACAAAGGGAGAATACATTCAGTAACAATGTTAGCTCAGTGATCTAGCAACTCAGATAAACTACAAGCAGCTATTAAGCTTCAAACCAAGACTAGGTAAATCTGGTTCTATGCTAATAGATCACCAGATTCAGCCCTGTTTTCAGAGGTGGCATGATATATTCTATATTTAATGCATCACTTATGGAGTGAAGCTTTGCTGAAATGTAAGATTAAATTTTGAGATCCATCGTTTGCCTTTTAGATGAATATCTTTCTCCTTTTGGCTATCCATACTATGATGTCTTCACCTTGAGCTGTATAAGTGAATACAAGTTAGAAACTTACTTTTTAAGGTACCACAAGATGGGAATTATAATAAAAGAAGAAGAAAAGATTATCTCGAGAATCTGAAATAACAATAAATGTCAATACTTGCAGATCTTGTGTATCTTCCATTTATGTCGACATCAACTAAATAGCATCTTCATATCAATTGATTTAGGTCGCTTTCGATATGTATATCAACTAATTTATGCCTCTTCTAGCGTATATAGCGATTTACTGATCAAGAGTCACTAATTTACATTTATATACGTAAATACATATTTTTCTATTTATAAGATTTCAAGTAAATATAGAATGAAATGAAGAGTGTGTAGCCTCCTAATTATGCACAGGTCCTTTTGATCATAAGAAAATAAAAAGCAATGATTTAAAGCTTCTCCAATTTAGAGTTTCCCATGGATTAAGTAGAAGTTAGGACTTGTTGCAAGCATGCTAAAAAATGTGTTATGATTTAAAGCAATCCCATGTTGCAAGCATGTTTAAAAGTTACTCTCAACATAGCTTACGACTGTTTTGAGTGTTATACAAATTTCATGCTTAAAACCTCAAGTAATAGGGTTGTTAAGTGTCAATAACATGCTAGCCATGAATTAATAAAGTCTTCATATATTAGTGGTCAACATATATACACTCCTAAAGAGTAGGTGTCCTTGCCTCTGTTTCTTTGAACTGGATTCCCATAACAGTACTAATATTACTAGTTTGGTGACCTTGCCTCTGTTTTTTATTCTTCTTTATCAAGGAATATGCATGTGTCACTGTTGGTAATGGACTCTTACAAACTGCTTTATGCTTTATCAAGTTCATGTTTCTTTACAAACTGTTGGACTGCTAGCCAGGAATATTAATGGACTGCTAGCCAGGAATATGCATGTATCCTGCTTTTTATCAGTGATTGACATCTTATTCTTAGCAGATAGGGAAATTTTAATTGACCTCTTACCCACAACAAATGTAGTCAATAATCATTATAATCCAGGCTAGTTCAGTTGGTAGAGCTCTTATTACCAGATTTCTGCTTATCTTTATATAATGTTGCTTATAATAAATAATAATTTCTATTTTTGTTTGTAGATTTCAGCCCAATTCTGTGGTACGACAAATTGTTAGTTCTATAAAAAATCAAATGGGGCCATATCCTACTTGGTTATCAGTGGCAAAAAACCTCAAGAATGAGTTATGGGCTGAATTTAAAGATATGTATCCATTTAGTAATGAAGTAGACAATAAAAAGGCAAGAAAGGTTTGGGAGCAAGTTTGTGCTATACGCTATAAAGATTTAATGAAAAAGGCAAGAGACGAGGCAAAGAAAAAAACAGGGCATACAACTTATAATTTTGAAAAAATGGCCGAGTACCCACCCTCTTTCATGAAGAAAGAATATTGGGTCTCTTTTTGCGAAGGATGGAATAAGGAAAGTTGGCAAAAAATTTCAAATTCTGGTTCTACAAACCGAAAGAAAGGTGGAACACTTAACCATATTGGAGGGTCAATACCTTCTATAAGTCACGCGAAAAAGCTGTAAGTATTTTTTGTTATGGTTGCTTTAATATAATTAAAAATGTTTGATTATTGTGCTTGTGCTTCCATGATGGTAGAAAAATGAGAAGAAAACTAAACCTACTCACATCGAGGTGTTTGATCTAACACACACAAAGGATGGTGTGATTTGTAATGACAAGGCAAGAAAAGTAGGAGTAAGTGTGTACCTATAAGCTTTGTGTATTGTCAATTATACATGTTTGACATATTATGTTCTAAACTTGGCTCATTCAATACCTTTTATCAGGAAAAATATAAAAGTGATATTAGTCAAAAGTACGGAAGTAATGTACCTATTTTTGATGCGGATTTATGGACGGAGAGGCTTGGTGGTATTAAAAGGGACGAGTGTTTGGTCTCGGTTCGAGTGAGGATCTAAAAGCAAGTGGGTTCAGTGAATCGATTTCTACAAATGCCTCTACATCTTGCTTTACTCCCTCACCTACATCACCTGATATGAAATCTCTCATCCTTGTTGTGATGGAGACCCCCCAATTTCAAGCTATAATGGATGCAAGACAAAAATAATTGGAAGAGGCTATACAAAAGAAATTTCAAGAAGGGATGAGGAAACTAAGAGAAAAGTTGTTGAATCTTCTAAATAGCGATGTAAGTGTTTTTTCTTGCCCAATATTCTAGTATTGTCTCCATTCTTCAATAATTTAGAATTCAATGCAAGTCTAAGCATATATATTGTTTCTCATTTCGTTGAATGCTATTTCAAACACATGAAAATA
The DNA here is from genome assembly GCA_020205615.1 of Panax quinquefolius. Lineage (NCBI taxonomy): Eukaryota > Viridiplantae > Streptophyta > Magnoliopsida > Apiales > Araliaceae > Panax > Panax quinquefolius. The sequence goes on from CM035159.1 coordinate 59,722,315, forward strand.
AAATATCCTGGTATTCCAGTTTTTTTTTTATCATGAACGTATAGTATATTGCAAGTACATTATGTAATAGCACTTGTGTTAAGAATTTGAAGGACTGTTTTCTATTTTTTAGCCATGCTATCGCTATAAGTATTTGTTGTGCTACGATTTATTATTATGATTGGTGTCTTCCAACTCTTGTTAAGTTTTGTGAATGTTTAGCTTAGGCACAAAGAGATAGGTTGGTTGTGGTATTATAAGGTGATCTAATGTAGTTATAGAGCAAGCAAATAGCCATGACACTAGTGATTATGGATTTATGCACCACCACCTCGCCGACGAAAGTCCCAAGTGGATCATTTTAATTAAAAGTCAAGTAGTAGGCACAAACAAGGCTAGAAACTTACTCATATATTACATGTATTGATAATTAGCAAGTTAAGCCTCTTAAAATGAAATAAAATTAGATCTCAAGTTAAAATGAAGAATTAGTAAAATTATAATGTCAATCAACTTTATTTTTAGGCATTCTATTAAGATAGTCGTGATGGTGTTATAAATTCTAAATATACTTGTATGTGCTAGACATAATCTATCTCGAATTCAGTATAAAAGCCAAACTTTTGTTCAAAAGTCTTATAACTTTTGGACTACTCTCTTTTAGAAAATAGGATAGGGGAGGCGAGGTGGTCCGCCTAATGGTAGCAAAGAGGCATCAAATTTTTTTGGGACTTGTCTCTTTTGGTTTTTCGATTAGCTTCAGATTATTAAGAAAATAGTTTTTTTAAGAGGTAGCATATTAAGAGTGATAACTTGGAAATAGGAAGAGAGCGGTAGTACGCTTTAATGGCGGCAGAGAGGATAGTTCTTTGGACCATTTTAGCAAATTGGGTTTGCTTCCTTTTGACTACAATTAGTAGGATAAAATGATATAATGTAGGTGACTAGTTGTTCTTGCGATTAGTTTTAATTTAGCCAACTACTAATGCAGTATAACACTTGCTAAACTCAGTTGCAATTAGTTCTTGCAATGTGTGATTCTGGTGTTGTCAAGGTCCCCTATAGAGAAGTCATGTTTACTGAATATATCTCCCATTACCAATCTAAAGGAGCAGATGGTGTTTCTTCTCGTGCTCATTTTAATTCTTGGCATGAAATTTGTAATAGCTATTGATTCACTGTTAAGGGAATTGTTTTTTATTTGTCAGAACCTTTTCTTTTTCGGTTACTTGTTATTTTTGGGTGCACTTTTGTAGAACAACACTTGAAATAAGTTGTTATTAAAGTGAGGTATTAGTGTTTCCTATTCACGATCGAGATCTTTTGTTTTGATGTGGTCACGATGTTTCTTGCCACGCCTCATAATAATTTATATTAAAAATATGAACAGATCTTATAGTTATTAATTACTCATATTATTACGTTTGTAAGTTAAATAAATTATTATGTTTAAAATAAAATAATTATAAATAAATAAAATTTTAAAAGCGTTTGAAGCTGCATGTATGTACTAATTTAGATTAATTGTGTAATTAAATTGTGGTGCATATGAAAAAGACAAGATCCAAGAAAAAGGTTAATGATTTATTGCATGCTTTCAAAGTATATATATATATATATATATATATATATATATATATATATATGAGATGCTACGTACTTTTGATTAGATATTTGAAATACTACTAATCATCTCCAAAAGTTGGTTGCTGAATCATTTCGTTGGTGTAGTACTATTTGTTGCACCTTATGTATAAACTTATGCTGAGATTATTGCTTAAAATAGGTGCAATCTGCAAGTTGCTCATGTTTGTTAATAGACCATAGTATGTAATCAATTTTTTTAGTCTTATGTTTAGAATGCATGCATTCATTTCATATATTTGACATGCATTCCATGTACTACTACTTGTAGGATGTTGATGTCGAGGATGAGCATGATGAAGATTCAGGCGATAGTAACGAGGATGGAGACTCGTGATTATATATGCATGTTGATCTTTTAGGTAGAATTTTTTAGAAGGTACTTTTGTTTACCATCGAGGATGGGATAAGATGGTGTGATTATGCATATTTTTGAGCTTTAAAACAGTAGTTTTTAGAAGTTATTTTTGTTGTATTTGGTGAGACTTGTAATACGTTGATATTTGTAATAGTACTCATCGATAGATGTCTTATCTAGTAATGTCTATAAATAACAGTTTAGTAATTATCATTATTATTTTGAACATATTTATTTTTAGATTTTGAAATTAAATTATGAAAATATTTATAATTTGTTGTTAATAAATATATCGAGATAGCTTCTTTCCGTCTCAAAGAATTTGCAATGTTGGCGTCAAAGTTGACATTTAATTTTGAGACTACCGCATCTGTCTCAAAAATATGTGCGCTTAAAAAGATATCAAGCGTCAAATTAAAGTTGAAACGGGATTGAGACAGATGGTATTCGTCTCAAAATATGTGTAAAATAAATAGTTGTTGCCTATTTTGAGACAGATTTGAAACGGCCTTTTCCGTCTCAACTTACGTGAACTAAAATAAAGCGCCAAATCTGCCAGCCAAATCTGAAACTGGCAAAATCAGTTTCAAAATTCCGCTCCCCATGGGATAGCTCTGAGACGGATTTGAGCCGGACTATGTCCGTCTCAGATTGTTTGAGACGGATTTGAGATGGTAATTTTCCGTATCTAATTTCCTGTTTTGAGACAGATTTTGAGACGAGCGTAATTAGCGACGCGACCAACTGACACAGCTGACATCCGTCTCAAAATCCGTCTCGAAATCGATTTTGAGACGGATTTTGCTGTATTTGAGACTAAATTTGTCAGTCTCAGATGCCCAGATTTTTGGTAGTGTCTCCCAATTGCTTACCAAAAAGCAAAATCCATTTCATCTATTTTGGCCTTATTGGATCAGACGTCTTTTTCTACAATATCTACGCGTCGTGTAGCTTTTACCAATGCATCATCTATTCTCCTTCATTTAGTTGTTTCTTCTTTCATTAGAACTTTGATCATAGCATTCTCAGATTCCAGCTCTAATATCTTATACTCTGCCAAAGAGTGCTTCTGTTCAAGCATCGCACATCGGGTAACACAATTTTGAATAGTTACATCTCTTTGCTCCACGACCGCCTACCGTTCTTCAGCATGCTCTTCTAACTCATGAACATGATTCTATAATTCTAAATTTTGATCATAAAATTCTTCTAATAAATTCTCCTCAGGTTCCTCTTCTTCCTCTTCTTCCTCACTCTCAGCTGCTACCTCTGTGACTAGCTCGGGTGTAACTATTAGTTCTTCACTGACCTCGTAGATATCTCTAATTTCTTCTCCGTCTGACATCACATTAACCTGGTTAGTGATTAAAGGTGTCTCAACGGTCTCATTCACTCCATTGTTAACATTTTCTGCTGCCATTTTCAAACACTGCCACAAAACAAGGGTTAATTAACATGTCACATATTATCAATATACTCTAACCGACCAATTAAATACAAAATAAACTTAGGTAGGTCATACTAACGAAGGAATTCCCCGTCTCTCCCCTTCTAGTTCTTATCTCACATCTCAGCCAGAGATCATATCCCTAAGCTTTGATACCAACTGTGACGCCCCCAAAATAGGTATACATCACCTATTCTGAGTCGCCAAATACATGGTACAGAATACAAATACAATCTTAAATATACAACATGAGCTGTTAGTTTTAATACAAATATTATCTTCTAGACAGTATTCAAACTCAAAATACGACAAAACATAACCTAAGAGTTTTAACACGAATATTGTCATCTAGACAATATCCACACTCAAATTCAATCTTATTACATTTATTATCACACTATTTCATAGAATAGTGAGGACTACTAATGCTATCATCTGGACCGTCACTCCATTCCCTGACCAGTCCCTGCTACTTTCTCATTTCCTGAAGAGAACAATGAAAGCAAAAAGGGTGAGCTCAACTAGCCCAGTAAGAAATATTATGACTAAGATAATGCAGAATAAATTATCGTTAGCCTTCAAAAGTGTTAAACTGATACAATATAACAAACATCAAGTTTAATGGCAGCGAAACATGCAACCCATTAGAAGAGTCAAGTAGAGAATAAAATCTACTACCTTACATGATTTAAAAGGCTTTTCATCACTTTTATCATTTGGAACTCAAATTTTAATAAATAATCCACATCATCAAATCATCCCGCACTACTGGGCCGAGGATATTCTTTAATATCACGACCACGAATTATCCATGCACTACTGCAAGCTAAAGATAATCATGTTTTCATCAACGGTCCTGATCATGCCATAAAACAATTCATCTTTGCACCCTTGGTCGAAGAGAATCCATAGCCATAATCATACCAAAAACTGTCCATCAATGCACGACGGGCCAATGAGGACTTTTTCCACATCATTTGTAACATTACGGTCATGATTATACCGAATAATTCCTGGTTATAATCATACAAAGTCCATCTATGCGCTACAGGCCACAGATGACTTTCAACATAATATAAACATGAGGATGATGACAGTGACATAATAATTCAATAAAACAAGTTCAAGAATTAATTTATCCAGGAACTAATAACGTCCAAATTGTCAACATGATACTTCTTTGTAGAGTAAAATTCAAGAATGCTCAGAAGAATATTTCCATGAAAAGATACTGGATGAAGCACAAATATTAAGGATATTCCACTAATTTCACGGAGTATTGAAGTCAAAACTTTAACCAACTAAGTATAATGAAGAATGGCATAACAAAAGAAATCACCAGGCATGCAATAGACCGCACAGACAGGTTATTACAACAGAATAATAAATAACAGAACCAGGTTATGCGAAATTACATGCCGATGAGGATATTCAACAGAATAATAATGAATAGAATAACAATGAAATCACCATGCATGTGATAGGCCATGCAGACGAGTTATTCCAATGTAATAATAATTAAAGGAACGAAGTCGACGTAATACGCACCGCGGAGATATTCCAACAGACTAATAAATAACAGAACCAGGTCATGCGTAAACGCACAGACAGGATGTTCCAACAGAATGATAAAAAATGGAATAACAGAAGAATTTCACCATGTATGCAGTACTTCGCATAGACATGTTATTCCAACATAATGATAAAGAATGGAATAACAAAAGAATTTCACCATGTATGCGGTACTTCGCATCGACAGGTTATTCTAACATAATGATAAAGAATGGAATAATAGAAGAATTTCACTAAGTATATGGTAGCCCGCGTATACAGGTTATTCAAACAGAATAATAAAGAATGGAATAACAGAAGTTCTCTTCATGAATACAAAAGAAATAATACCCCTTTCGAGTACAACAAATAATATCCATTACCTTAGAAAAAACTGGATATAGGAGTAGTGAAGTAGAAGAATACTTTTCTTCTTTCCCTCTATAGTTTCTCTCTCTAGAGTTTCAGTGAATTCGTAAGAAATAATGAAGGAATGAGCTTCTATTTATAGAAGAATGGACTGAATAGTAACTAATTCATGAATGGTCCATATTGATTTACTTTTAAACAAATAGTCCAGATTAGTTTACTATAAAATATTCTAATAAAACAAAATCTTTTAAATAAAATATAATATATTCTATTTATAATCTAATAAAATGAATAACTTTATAAAAAGTAATACATTTTATATAAAAAGATTTTACTATGAAAACACTATCTGAGCACTATGCAAACACTATGCATAATAAAATATAATATATTCTAATTATTGTCTAATAAAACAAATAACTTTATAAAAGTATTTTGTTTTATATCAAAAGATTTTACTATGTAAAACACTATGCATAATAGAATATAATATATTCTATTTATAGTCTAATAAAACGAATAACTTTATAAAAGTATTCTGTTTTATATAAAAAGCTTTTCTTTTTTATTACATTAATAATACTAATAAAACAAAACTTCATCATCATTATTATAATTTAAACTATTAATCGACAAATTCGTTCCCAAAAAAGAGGGGACTTTCTAATAAGGATTTCTCCCTATTGGCGCGCAATTAGGTGACCAAACCTCTCCTTGGCAGAACTTCTAGACATCGTTAATATTGCAAATAATAATATTAATAACTTTGTCATCTCAATTATTGATTTAATAATATATAAAATATCGACAATAATTAAATCAAATAACGTGAGATACTATGCAACAATTACTGCAGAAATAATTTGAACAAAACTGAGTGACTTCTCAAGTAAGCACCAATAATCAATACCGTGTGTTACTATGCAACCACGCATATTATCTATTTATTTTTACTACCGAGAGTAGTTCAACGCTTTTTTAACAGTAAATCTTCCGCCGTTATTTTCATAAAAATATTTTTGTCGCTTTTTTCAATCAAATGATAATTTCGCCAGGGGTATACCAATGATTGTACCATCGTCACGGATATTCCCAAACAAAAAGAATATTCCCAAACCAATCGAATATTATACAACAACTTGCATACTTTTCAAAATTTATAAATATTACCCATGTACTATAACGTTATCTCAAATCCACACCATAATTTTTTTTAAAAGAAATATTTATTCGAGAAAATTAAATCTTTATTCGTAAAATTTGGGATTTTACATAATGTGTTTATTAAACACTAATATGATTAGGAAAACCTAATTTAATTAGGAAACCCTAATTTTAGTTTTAATTTTCTAATTTAAAAACCCTAATTAGAAAATCCTAGAAAGCTAATGTTTTAAAACCTAAGGGTTAAACCTTAAGGGTTTGTGCAATTGTCTAGTATGCCATTAAAATCATTTTGCTAACGACTAAAATGTCGTTTATACTTTCTTTATTTGGTAACTTGCAAAATTTTCCAATAACTTTAGTTGGTGAACCACTAGATTGACTTGGTGACCTAAAAATCCAACAAATATCAGCCAACACATCAGATTATACATTATATCAAGCATTATATATAGATTAAAGAGAGAAAAAGTGCATGTATTTGGCCCATTTGATATCTAACTCTCCCACAACTCTCTCTCTCTACATATCTGAAAGTCACAAGTTACTCAGTCCCTAAAACACCCCCTTAATCACCTAGATCAGATTTGGAGAGCAAGAATCAATGATTTAGCAAAAGAAGGTATAACCCTAAACTCAACCTAGATCTTGTAGGCTAAGAAAATGTTTGTGTTTATGAGTTTAAATCAGTGTTAGATGATTTTTTATAATGATCTATGTTGATATAACATAGATCCATAGCATCAAAATGCTTTACAATTGATGTTTTACAAAACTACCCTAAGAACATTGTTTGTGGTCTGACAAGCTAATGTCAGGAGCCACATATTCGTGTCTGTTTATGATTCTTGTTGTTTTATGTTTTGGATCTGTAATTTGGTATGAGATCTTTCATCTGCAAGTGGAATCAGTGTCATTTGATGTCTAGATTTGTAGTTATTAACGGTCAAAACCCGTTAACCGGGCATGACCGGGCCAAATCTTGGTAACCCAGAAATTGAATTTAGCGTCTGACAACATCTTTAAACTCCTTGATCTGTCAGTCATTTTAGTGTTTTGATTATGTGTTGTATTCAGATTGTAGCTGGTAATATGGACTGTAGACCCATGCCTTAAGAACTCCTAAACCATCAATAGATAGATTGTAGCAAGTGGTCAAAGTAGACCACTCGCACTGATTTTGTAATTATGGAATTTCCAGAAAAGTGCATGAACAAGCCTTCTGACAAGGGTTGACCGAGATGAATCTTGAGATTTTATTGTAGTTGGACAGATCTAGTTATGTATATATGTTCCTTGTTATGAGTACTACATGTAACGGTCGAAAAAAAATTGTAATTTAATTTAAATATTTATGGAATTAAATAAATATTTAAAATAATTTATTTATTGAGAAAAATAAATATTTGATGAATTGTCATGAATTAATTTTGTAGCTAAATTAATTAATGTTAGTTGAATCGAGTAATGATAATTTTATTTGTTGGATTTAATTTAAGGAGATAATCAAATTAAATCAATTGCTTAATATTTAAGAAATTAGTTAAATTAAATGAATTGTTTAATTTAATGGAAATAAATAAATTAAATAAGGTGATATGTCTAATTTATTAATTAAATTAGATATATAATTATTTATTTTTTAAAGAATCGTAATTATAATAGAAATTATTTTAATTACCATTACAAGTTATTTAAATTAACTAAACTAAAGTTATATAAATTAACTAAATTAAGGTGTGACAAGGGAAAAATCATATGATATAAATATTATTTAAATAATCTAGTTTGGGGAATTATTGTGGAACCAAACATAGCCTTATGGCTTTTGGTTATTTTAACTGACGTGAGTCTTTTTTATATTTTTACCTGTCACTAGCGGGTTTTAGTTTATGTTTACGCATATTATACATAAGGCTAGCGCTCAGTTTTGTTCTATTCTCATATTTGGCTAAGGAGTAAGAGCAGAGTTGAGAGAAAAGAGAGAGCGTAGGAATTGAGAGATTGTTCTGAAATTTCAAGAAGAAGGAGAGGATTGCTAAATCTTGTTGTCATCTTTTGCTAGCCAATAATCAAAGATTAAGATATAACTAATTCTAATTTTCAGTCCTGTGATTTTCTATTCTCTGGAAATTGGGTTTTTGAGGATTTGTTGTTCAAGCGTTGTATATATGGTGTGGTTTAGGTTGTAGAATATGTTGTCATCTTGTATGCGTGTTGTATCAGTTATCAAATTCATGAGAAATTGAATTGTAATAAGAAATGATATAGCAGTGTTTATGTTCATGTGATATAGTATTAGAAAGTACCAAATTTCTTGTCCAATGTGTGTAGTAATCTGTAAATTAACGCTTGTATATGGAAGTTCACAGAAATACGAACATAACATAATTTGAATGGAATGATTTGGTCAAGTAATGAGTTCATAGTGATGATTTCTGGACAGACTATCGAAAATGGAGTTTTTTATGAAAAACATGAAAATTGAGAAATTAAAATAGTTTTAGTTGTTGTTAAATTGTGCTAAGTGGTTGAATATGTTAGCAATCATGTTATGATAGTTGTATAATTATGTTACATGTTGTTATCACCGTTTGATGGGTGAATTTTGTGTTAGTTGGGCTAAAAATGGCTACTATTATTCGCCGCTTAGTCTCTGCGTCAATCGAAACAAACACAATTTGCTGGCTAGTTTGGTAAAAAAAAAGCAATGTGATTAGCTTGATTCAAGCCTAAGTGTGGCTTCAATTTGTGCCACACACCTCGAATCGAGACGATGAGGTGCGCTTGTTTGCAGTCGTCGCACAATGGACTTATATTAGTATTGTAAGCATGTTATTGATGTTGAGGCATGATATAAACTACAATAGCAGATTGTCATGCGTTATAATACAAAGTATAAAAGATTTTGAAGTAATTGTTAATTGAGTTACATAATGAAAACAAATGAGATGTTTTCAAAAGATAGAGTTGAACGATTAAGTTATGTTGATCAATGTGTAATTTCAGAAGCGTTAAGTATATTAACCTACGTGGTTAGGTGCTAGGTTAGGGTTATGACCTAAATGATGGTTTAAACCCTAAAAGCTAATATTCATACACCTAATTGTGGCTGCGATTTCAATGATGTATGTAGGGTAATTGGAGATTATTTTCATTTGTGTAGCTTACAATCAAGGCAAGTTCTCTAACCTTACTTTTATAATTGTGCAAGTTTCTAAACCTTATCTCTTTACAATTGAGCAAACTTTCTAGCTTCATTCTTTTTCATATTGAATGCAAGTTTCCATTCCTATATTATTATTGTTCAAGTTCTTAAAATTGAGCAAATTTATTCTATCTTGAATATGTTTGTACAAGCTCTTATAACCTAATTCGTTTTATCGAGCGAGTTTTACTTTTCTAATTATTATTCAAGGCACATATTTCTCTAATACATCGATTCAAATGAGATTATTCTAACTCTTTTGGTTATAACATTTTGTATGTATATCATGTAATTCAATTGTATCTATTGTTGATATCCGATGTTTGACTTTGATAGCCTTGTTCAGTTATAAATACTTGGATTAAACCTTTAATTATGTAAATCAAATAGTGTTCTAAAATTCTAGAAACACTGATAAGCTAGTTCCAAACTAAACTTTCTTTAGTGTGGAAATTCTAAATCCAAACTGAGACGAACAACCCTAACATAGGGGATTTTGTATGTGTAACGTTTAGATGTTTGTGCACAATACATGGTACAAAGGGTTGATCCCCCTAAGTACGTTAAGAAGGGTCTGTATAGTCTAAATAACTATTAAGGTTGGGTAATAATACCTAAGTACCGGGGACATAGTTCGTGGTCTTACGACCCTCAGATAATTAAAGTTTGAACTTGTTTTCTAGTTTGATTTGTAGAACAAGTTCCTTATTGTTCAGCTATCGTTGTTCACTCTCATGTTATTATCATTGCTACGTTCTATATCAGTGAGCATTTGTTTGCTCACACTTGCAATTAACACTGCAGCTAAAGTGGAAAAAGTTAATGAGCCGTCGACTAGCAAAGGCAAGGGCAAGATGTCCAAATGATGAAAACTTTTTGAAAGTTTTATTTTAACGAATTATGTTAAAGACTTGTTTTAATATGTGATGTATTCAGCAAACTTATGTAATAATTTTAAGGTTAGATTACCTGGGATTATTTTGAGACAATGATGTAACCCTTTAATGGGAAAGATTATGGTTTGATTTATTTAAATTATGTCTTTATCCTTTGTTGATGGGTAGTTAGATGTAATAGTTTTGATAAGTGAGCACCAAATCCTGTGGGAATGAAGTACCTGGATTTGGGGGTGTCACAGATTGTTATCAAAACTTTAGGTTATGAACCTTAGGTGGGGAAACCTTAGGAAGTAACCTTTAAGGAAATAGAAAATATAGAGGTGTTCAACTCTTATCGAGTTTTAAGGAATGGATTAAGGTATCCATTGAAGCTAAACAATAAAAGACATTATATGCTATGTGTTAATAACTTATGTGCTCGCGAGTATCGAAAATATTAAGTAAAACTTAAAACATTTTGTTGTCAGGATGTCTACCGAAGGAGGATCCAGTTCAGCTAGAGAGGTGATACCTCAGAGACCTATAGATGATGAGCCCCAGGATATTCATGTTGTTCAGGAGCAGTTGATCCAGTAGGATGAGCCTGTGACCGATCCCGAGGAGGTTAGTTCTGAGGATGTAGAGGAGGAGGATGAGGAAGAGGATCCTGAGGAGTTTCCACCAAACTCCATATCAGCGGGGATGTATGATGCTTTGTATGACCGTAATGTAGAATTACAAGGTGAGGTCGAGGAGCTGAAGGAAATGGTTGAGATGCATCACGCTTCGATGGAGCAGAAGGATGCAGAGATTCAGGAACTTGATTCGAAACTTGGAAACACAGAGTGGGATCTGGTTCATACAAAGGGTCAGCATGAAGACCTGTTGGCAGTGCACGAGAAGATGAAGACTGACATGGAGAAATTGAAAGATGATTTCAAGGAGGAATCAGCTAAGTATGCAAGAGCAGAGGATGCGTGGATGAAGGCAACTCAACGTGTAGACCGTGCTGAGGCTAAGGTTCAAGTGAAGAAAGCCAAGATGAAAGAGATGGATTATGATTTTAATTCGATGATTGATAGGGCCCAGGATCGATTCTACTATTATCCACCTCAGTTTGAGAATTCGTCGTGGTTCGTGATGGATCGCAGAACTGCGTATCGCATTATGGAGGAAGAGCATCGAGAAGACTTACGACGTCTTAATATGCCTAGATAGAATAGGAATGATAACAATATGCGGTTAAATTATGTGAATAAATAAATTATGAATCCCTTATTTTGAGACAAATAAAGGGATAGTATGATTATGTAATCCTGGAACTTGTTTAGTTCAGGAAAGCGAATGTTGATAACGGTTATGATATCTTTATCATGTTTTAAAACGTTATGAATGAATAAAATATCAAAGTTTATTTGAAATGTTATGTGTTAAAGCTTTAATCTTGGAATGTTTAAGTTAAACTTCAAATACCCAAGAAGTTGAGTAAGGAACTAATAAGCGTATATGTTAATAGAAAATGCCTCCTAGAAGAAGACAATCACGTCAGCAAGCACCTCCTGAGGGGTCTACTAATAATAACAACGAGACCAACGCTAATCCGGTTCAGCAGTTGGTAGCTCTGTTGACGGGTGCCATTGCAAATCAACCGCAAGCTCAGGTCACAACTTTCAAGGAAGTCAAAGTGGTTGGACCGCCAGAGTTTCAATGATCTATGAATCCAGTGGAAGCCCAAACTTGGATCATGGAAATGGAGAAGGTGTTCGACGTTTCTAAAGTTAATGAAGATCAAAAGACTGCGTTCACAACGTTCATGCTGAAGTCTAAAGCTAGCTACTGGTGGCAAGTAAACAAGGTTCGTGGAGGACAAGGAGTGATAGCATGGGATAGATTCAAAGAAATTTTTTTTGAAATGTACTTTCCAGCGAGTTCTCGAAATCAGCTGGAAGTGCAATTTCTAGAGTTGAAGCAAGGAACGATGACGGTGCCGAAATATGCTACGAAGTTTAATGAATTGACAAGGTTTGCCACATATCAAGTCAATACCGACGAGCGTAAAGCAAGAAGATTCGAACAAGGATTGAAACCCTAGCTTTACAGCAAAGTTTCAATGTTCCAACTAAACACATTTACGGCTGTACTGGAGAAGGCAATTGTAGACACTCGAAATTTTCTGCATTCCTATTCCTAACATTGCAGGAGGGTAGATTTGTCTTTTGGAGATAACCTTGAAAGACAACTTACATCCATGCCGGATACTATCGAAAGTTCAGCTCCAACCCGGAACATAAACTGGGAACATCATCTTAAATCCAGAACACACACCGGGAGTTTCATTTCTAATCTCAGAGATAATCCCGAGATATGCAGATCAAAAGACCGGTAACAACACCGGAGAGGACAGTCCTGTCTCGGCGATAACACCGCGACGTTCAGTTCCAGTCCCAGAGACAACACTGGGAATAGCAACCCCGTCCTTAATGATAACCCCAAGGGATGCTATTGCAGTTCCGGCGATAACCGAAAATGCTTGTTGCAAACACATGCAATCAGCTTCAATCCAGATGACAGTGAGGCATACAAACAAGCAGTCCAATCTCAGTTGTAACCCTGAGCAACGTCTGCTTTTTGCTTAAACTGGTAATAACCCCGGTGAGGAGTCAACACGTCATCTTACTGTCTCAACAAGATGATATCACAGCATACCAACAAGTGGTCCAATCTCAGCTGTAATCCTGAGCAACGTCTACTTTCAACTCAAACCGGCGATAACCCCGACAAGGAGTCACACATCATCTTGTTCCTTCGACAAATGGCACGTCATCTCAACACTTCATACATATATACATATAACAATGTCCCATAAGAGCCAAAGATTGACAATCCTGAGTGACTATTACGTGTGGCAGTACTTTGGATAGAATTTGAAGCTTGAAGACCATGGGCATAGACCCCTCTTCCTGACTTCGTACAACCTCTAATCCATGTCATTACGTAACTCTCAACACAAGCGATCCGAAGAAGTATAGATATACTTCGTTCGGATGCTCGGATTGAAGTTCTGCAAGATCGAGCGGACATTACAGTGCACGACTGCATGTACTACGAGTCGACGTGACCCGCGAGGCTCGGATCCACCACGACCAGCCGCAGGTGTACCTGCGGCCATCCGTCTATAAATATAGGCTGAGGGGTCAGCCATTTGAAAGGAGAGAGATAAGGAAAAAGGCGAGGAAGCCCTGCCCATTTTGCTCTGCATACACATCTTTTGAGTGTTTCCTCTTCTTTAAACACTAGTTAGCTCACATATAGCTACTTTTTATCAAGTGAGAGTCGAGTGTTTATCCATTTAAAGTCTAAGAAGTCTACTTTGGCAGCCCACTGTAAGCCTTCTTACATTCTATAAAGCCTCTTTCTCATATATCACACACTGTTATACACGTTGATAGTTGTGTGAGTTTGTTTTCCCGGACTTCGGTCTGTGGTTTTCATTTTTGTCTATATATATATAATAATATATGTATATATTTCATATATATGGACTAACATTATCAAGTTATGCCTCAATTGAGCATAGACTTCGGTCTGGAGCGTTTATCTGCTTATATATATATATATATATATATATATACTTATATATATAAACTGTGGTCAGACTCTGTCTGATGAGCCTGGATTTTACATCCGGCGCGTTTAATTGCTTTTATATATAAGTATATATATATATATATATATATATATAATTGCTGTCAGACATATCTGATGAGCCTGGATTTTACATCTGATGCGTTTACACGCTTTTATATATATACATATATATAATTGTTGACGGACATATCCAATGAGCCCGGATTTACATCCGGTGTGTTATCGCTTTTATATATATATATATATATATATATATATATATATATATATATACACATTATGTCAGTGCGGAGTCTACTACGTGGCCTTTTACTGACTTTATTTACATTTTGTCCCGCCTGGAGTTTACTTCGTTGCGATTGATCGCTTTTACTGACTTTATTAACATTTTTCGTCCTTTGGAGTTTACTTTCGTGGCGGTTGATCATGTTCATATATATATATATATATATATATATATATATATACCGCTTTTATATATTTACATTTTCAATCCCCATGGAGTTGCTTCAGTAGTGGTTGATCCGATCTGTATATATATATATTTCTGACTTTTATATATATAAGCGCTATCGCTTTCCATACAAATTGCGTATCATGTGAGCCTAGGAATCATGTGATCACTGAGTTCGATCTCATGAATCTAGATTCGGTTCCCATGATGGACATTTTTAGTCGTAAGCGACTTGTACATTATTTTACAAATGTCGAGTTTCCTTGGATGGTCATCATGCCCATAAAGAGTTCTAAGATCGTCAGATATTATTTTCTCGAGGATGTTTTGAATCTCGAAAATAAAAGCAAACAAGACGAACATTTAATAAAATAGAAGTATAAAAAGGTCTCAATTCCTATTGAGCACAGGGTTTGAAAAACCTCTTTTATAAAACTTCATTGCTATATCTTGGTTAAAACTGAATTTTTCTATAATTCAAACCTTGTGTATATAGGTGCGAACGAGGCCTCGCACTACTTTCAAATAAATTACACATTGATCCACACACACACACACACACACATTCATATAACAATTTCTTTGAAGAGTGGCGGTCACCGTGGTAACACGGATGTCGGGGGGTGCCTAACACCTTCCCTCCGCATAATCAAGCCCCCGAACCCTTAATGAATCTCGGTTTCACAGACCCGTTTAGCAGTGTCAAATCACTGAGTCAATGTGCTAACCTTTTCGGTTGCGTTGGTGCAACCAGTTAAATACACCAACTGGCGACTCTTAAAGTCAATCTTCGACATTATACATGTCAGACCTTTTTCACTTGTTTTTTCAAACAAATCTCACATTAACATGAGAACACCAAAGAACAAGTAACGAAAAGAGACCAAAAATCCCGACGTCGACAGGTGGCGACTCTGTTGGGGACTCCAGTAAGAGGGCTTAAGCCGCTATTACAAGCTTTTCAAAATTGTTATATGCTTGTGTGTGATTGTTGCATTTACATTTCTGATGAATGTGTACGAATGCATCTTAATTATTGCACTGCTAAATATCTATATGTGATATTAGTGCTTCGCACATGTCATAATTTTGCATAAACGGTGAGACACATTGTATGCGAATGTATGTTGTGTGGTCCCTCCACCAGGAGGCTATCCTGTCGGTGTTTGATTACTGGACCCGTGGGAAGAATAATTCCCCGGGGCTCAGGAAAGACACCACTCAGATTCGCTCCAGTTGAAAGACAGGATTAACTTCCCGTCGAGTAGATTGCGATGATCTGGGAACTTTCATGCCGAAAAGCCGCGAGGGTAACCCTAAGATAGGTCAACCTCTAATAAACCAAATGCGGAGGAAAGTCTCTTTATTCTTTCCATTTTCAATTACTTGTAAAAGCATTTACTTGTAATTTTATTCCATGTTCATCCATATGTAATGGAAAATATGAAGAATATCTGTGCATGACATGTTATCAATTAACAAACCAGTTTTGTAGAACAAATTCCTAAAACGGACATGTTATGATAACATTTATATTACCCTAAGACTAAACTACGTAAGTCTTTTGTAGGGAAGCAATTGGGCCTGTTACCCGCTCAAAATCCAAAAAGGCCACAAGCTACTGACCAATCATGTCTTCTTCCGAGCGATGCCTAACTCTGCATTTCCCGAGAAGAATTTGATGGATTGAGTAAACAAATCACAGACTTAGTTGTTTTACTGAAAGAATTACACCAGTCTACTCAGGATACGAAGATACCTACACATACAGAACCCTTTACACAAGGAGTTCAAGGTCTGGAAAAAATCAATTCCAGAACATCTGTTGGATACAACCAACAAAGACACTGAAGGCACCCATCTCCAAGGAGATCCAGACAACGGTGACATCAGGAAGAAAGTCCTTCAAATGGAGGAAACCATTCGTGTTCTTAAAGGGATTGGAACTCATGGCAGTGTTTCATATACAGACCTTTGCATATTCCCTGGTGTTCATTATCCGGAGAAATATAAAGCCCCTGATTTTAAAAAGTATGAAGGATTAGGGGATCCTTATACACATTTAAAAGTGTTCATTGGAGAACTCGGATCTTATACTGAGAATGAAAAGCTCAGAATGCATCTGTTTCAGAAAAGTCTGACTGGAGAAGCCCGTTCATAGTATACTAGATTAGACAACTCTAAGATCCATAGTTGGGAAGAGTTGGCCCATGCCTTCCTCACTCAATACAGTTTTCAATATCAGATGGCTCCTGACCGGTACCAAATACCAAAGTCAAGAAACAGTCTAATGAGTCATTCAGAGAGTATGCTCAAAGGTGGAGGCGCCTTGCTGCTCAAGTTATTCCTTCCATGACAGAATAAGAAATGGTCATGACTTTCATAGATATACAGTAAGCCCATTTCTATGAAAGAGTTCTAGCTGGTATTGGCAAGCCATTTTCTAAAATGATCAAACATGGCGAGATGGCTGAAATGGGATTGAAGTCCGGTAAGATTCAAGACCTAGCCGCTCTTAAAGCTGTTATTGAGCACATCCAGTCCGGATCTTATGGAAACAACCCCCGGAGGGTCCATAAAAAGAAAGAGGAGGATGTTTCCTTGATACTACAAGAACAAAAAGGCAATCCAAGCATGCCTATGCAGAGGAGAAACTACTCCCCTTTTTCAGCACAATCTTCAAACCCTCCATTACCTAAAAGTGGAGAAGTGAAGCGGCCTCGAACGTTCACACCCTTAGGGGACTCGCTCGAGAATATTCTTGCTCTTCTGACTGCTCCGAGGAAAATTACACATCTTCTGCCACCAGCCAACCCTAATGGGAAGGGTTTTAATGCTACTCGAAAGTGTGCTTACCATGTCGGGGCACCAGGACAT
The DNA here is from genome assembly GCA_020205615.1 of Panax quinquefolius. Classification (NCBI taxonomy): domain Eukaryota; kingdom Viridiplantae; phylum Streptophyta; class Magnoliopsida; order Apiales; family Araliaceae; genus Panax; species Panax quinquefolius. The sequence goes on from CM035159.1 coordinate 59,739,895, forward strand.
GATACTCAAGATTGTTGGGCCTTGAAGCATAAGATTCAAGATCTAATAGACAATGGTGAGATCGTGGTCACTAAACCCGATCAACCTCATGTTCAAGACAACCCTCTTCCTCAACACAAAGAAGAAGAGGTCAATATGATCAATTGGAGCACTGGACATGGTTCCAATTCTACTGGTGAATCATCCCAACCCATCAAAGACAGTGTTGACAAATGGGATTATGCAAAGTTCCAGTTTACCATGGAACGAAAAATGAAAGCTCTTTGCAAACAAATTGAGCATTTGGTAGAATTGGTGACCCACTATCATCAAGTCACACGCCAATTAATCAAGTAGGAGCACGCCTATCTCCTTCCATTTGTTATGAATGATTCATCAATACCTTCAGAAAGTGAAGCTATGGAGGATAAGGTTACAAAGCGAGCAAGTGCTAAAGCCCGTCAGGATTTTGCCAATAAAAGGGAATTCACCTATTTGGGCCAATCTATGGAGGAGATACTTCAAATGTTAATCAACGAAGGAAGAATCACATTCCTTCTACCTCCAATCAATCCCCGCTCAAGGCGGTTCAATCCTGATGAAATGTGTCAATATCATTCACATTCTCGCGGTCACAGCACAGAAGAATGCTGGGCACTCCGCCATCTCATTCAGAATCTTATTGATAGTGGTGTCCTGCAAATAGCGGATGATTACACTGTGAAACTTAAGGGTGGGAATGCATGCCCTACCCAATGGAAGGGATCAGTAGCAGTTATATCTGAAGTGGATGATGAGACTGTTAAAGTATTTCCCATACAACCAATTCATCTCAAAGGAGCAGACAATCCTTTGAAAGTGGTCGCACCAGAGCCAATTCCTTTACCTTGCAGACTACAACATCCTGTTGTTAGCTTACACAAAGTTCCATGGAATTATGGAGAAGTTGAAGGATCTACGTCTCATACTACTTCTACAGTGTCGAAAGAAAAACCACTGTACCTTCCTCAACGGGTTATCAAGCCTACTTGCGAAGCAAAGGGGAAGTTTCCCATGGAGAAGATTGAAAAATTCCTCCGTACTATGGGCCATAACGAAGCCAAAGTGGTTTTAAGCTTGCGAGAAGCTCCACACTAGATTTCAATTCTGGACCTGATTTTCTCTTCCGAGGAGCATCGGAAGATCTTACTAAAGGTTTTGGAAGAAGCCTACCTGCCAAAATCAGTGAATGTAGAAAAATTTCAACATTTGGTTGATCACATTTTCAACAGCAATGTGATATCATTCACTGAAGACGACATACCTCCCGAAGGGACCGGTCATTGCAAACCACTGTTCATCGCAGTGTTGTCTTCCGGGTACATGCTAGCTGGAGTATTGATAGATGGAGGTTCATCTCTGAATATCTATCCTTATGCCACCTTAGTGAAGATGAATATCAATGTCAATCGAATCTAAAGTAGCCATACAATCATCCGAGCTTTTGATGGATCTCGGCGAAATTCCGTTGGAAAGATTGAATTGCCAATTGAGATTGGTCCTAATACATTCAACGTATCCTTCCACGTCCTCAAGATAGATTCAGGATACAACCTGCTATTGTGGAGACCATGGATACACATGGCTGGAGCTGTTCCCTCCACCTTACATCTACAACTCAAATACATCATCAACAACAGTCTAGTCACTGTCAATGCTAAGCCGGAATGTCCTAGATCAGGAACTCTACCAATTATCAGCTTCAATTCAGAAGTTGAGCCAGCCAGTTTCCATACTCTAGAAGTGAGTAGCACGCAATACCATTCTATTGGAGCGCAACTTCCCGTACCTAAGATTTCTGATGAGGTTATGTCAGCCACTCAAGAAATGATGTTATTGGGTCATCAACCTGGACAAGGGCTTGGTAAAGATAAGCAGGGTATTAAGCACCCTATCCAAATATCCAATCAAATTGGAACAACAGGACTAGGCTATGGTTGCCCAGACGATGATTGCCCAGATGTCATGGTTATCATTCGGGAAAAGGAGGACACTAACGATCCTTCTATCACCGCGATCATCATCGGGACTTTTCCCTCGACAATTGGGGAGCAAAGACTTCATACATACATTGGTCGACGAGGGTAAAATGGGCAGAAAATCCCTCTACCCTGTAGATAACTTTAATTGCTTGCTTTCCTTTACAGCACTAGCAGATATTTTATCACGTACATGCTAACACTTTTATATGATCGAACAGTTGCATATATTAAGTGAAAGCATATTTTTATTTTAGGACTCTAAATTTAGATGTGCATGTACTTGCTGAGGAGGTGCCTTCTCTCCACAAGGGCTGTAACTTTGATGCAAAGTTGGACTCAGACTTGATGGACATCCAAGAGGACATTGAGACACCTCAAGAGATTAAGGAATGGGTCACTGACAAACCCAAACCCAATCTTGATCAAACCACTCCTTTCAATCTCGGAACCTTCGACAACCCTATGCTAATCCAGATTGGTTCAGACCTTTCCACAAATCAACGAAATTACATGGTTGCAATGTTAGCCCAATTCCAGGATGTGTTTGCATGGTCTCATAAAGACATGGTGGGATTGTCCACTGACATTGTTCTTTATCGCCTTCCCATTAAAGAAGGATTCAAGCCAGTTAGGCAAAAGCTCAGGCGATTGAAACCTGAGTGGAGTTTAAAAGTTAAAGAAGAAATTGTGAAACAATTTCAAGCTGGCATCATCATGGTGTCTACATATCCGGAGTGGATATCCAACATTGTTCCCATGCCTAAACCAGGGGGAAAGGTGCGAGTTTGCATGGATTATCGAGATTTGAACAAAGCTTGCCTTAAAGATAGCTTTCCCGTGCCATTTATCCACATTCTTATTGACAATACTGCTCAGTATGGCATGTACTCCTTTGCTGATTGCTTTGCGGGGTACCATCAAATTATGGTCGCTAAGGAAGATTGTGAGAAAATTGCTTTCATCACGCCTTGCGGAACCTTTTTCTACAGACAGTTGTCATTCGGCCTCATCAATGTCGGGGCAACCTACTAGCGAGCTATGATGGCTCTTTTCCACAATTTAATGCACAAAGAGATAGAGATCTATGTGGATGACATCATTGTCAAATCCCGGAAGGAGGATGACCATTTAGACCATCTCAAGAAGCTGTTCAACAGGTTGCGTAAGTACAACTTAAAGTTGAATCCCGCCAAGTGCCCCTTTGGTGTTAAGTTAGGCAAGTTGTTACGCTTCCTAGTCAGCCACAAAGGGATTGAAATGGATCCTACCAAAATCCAGGCCATCAAGGAAATGCCCATTCCTCAGACAGAGAAGGAAATACGGGGATTTTTGGGAAGGATCAACTTCATTAGCCGATTCATTTCAACTCATTAAGAAGAACTCCTTGTGAGAAAATATTCAAATTATTAAGGAAGAACTCCTCCATGAAATGGAATGACGAGTGTCAAAAAGCCTTCCTCACAATTAAGGAGCAACTGATCAACGCTCATGTACGTGACTCAAAAGTTGGTCAGAGGTCAAGGAATTGCAGATCAATTGTCATTTGCACTCATAGGGATTACAAACCCTTAGAAACATACTTTCCTAATGAAGGAGTAATGACAATTCAGCTACCACATCAGTATGATACATGTCGTTCGTGCAAAATATATTTTGATGGAGTCATTTAACTCGAAGGCTTTGGAGTATTTTTGAGCGGTTTAATATCATATCATGACGGGGAGCGGTATCCGTCGTCAGTCAAATTGTAGTTTGTCAACACCAACAACATAGCTGAGTATGAAGGTTGTATCATGGGACTCAAACTTGCCCGTTCAATGGGTATTAGGCGGTTAACTGTCTTTGGGGATTCTGAATTGGTAATCAAGCAATCCATAGGAATCTATCAAACCAAAGAATTACATTTACTGCCTTACCATCGGCAAGTTCTACAGATGGCTTTGGAGTTCAAAGAAATCTCCTTTCTATACATTCCTCGTAATAGGAATGACTTTGCAGATGTATTAGCAACGTTGGCCTCCTTGGTTTACATACCTGATAAGGAAAACATGCCAAGCATCACGATTGTTATGTAGAAAGCCCCAGTCTATGGGAATTACATTGGAGAAGTATCGAATGAGTTGCCTCCCATCCACAACCCTTGGTATCAACATATCAAGGAGTACTACGAGATGGATCTACACCCCCGAGGCGAGCCTGGCGAGAAGAGGTGGATTCATCGACTTGCTATGAAATTCTACCTGAGCGGAGATGCACTCTATAAAAGAGATGCAGGATTAGGTCTCCTCAGATGTTTGGACAAAGACCAAGCTCAGCAACTCATGGATGAGATCCATGGTGGAGTATCTGCCTCCATGAGCGGACCCCTACTTGTCAAGAAAATTCTCGAGCAGGACATTACTAGCTTACATCTGAAAGCTAAGCTGTGATGATCACGTCAAGAGGTGCTATCAATGCCGATTCATGGGAATGCTATCCACGCCCTCAAGGAACTCCACAATATGAGTTAAATCGTGGCCCTTTTCAATGTGGGGAATGGGCGTGATCGGGCCCATCGAGCCCAAAGCCAGTAATGGACATCGATTCATATTCACCATGATCGACTACTTCACCAAATAGGTTGAAGCAGCTTCCTTCCCCAGGGTTACTAAAGAATTCATCATTGCTTTCACCAGAAATAATGTTGTTTGTCAATATGGACAACCAGAGGTCATTTTGTCAAACTATTCTAAAAACCTCAACAACAACATGATGGAGGAATTATGCAGAAAATTCCACATCAAACATCTCAACTCTGTCATCTACCATCTGAAGATGAATGGTGCTGTTGAAGCGGCTAATAAAAACATCAAGAAGATCATGCAGAAAATGTCTGCCAATCACAAAGGATGGCCTGACCTCTTGCCCCTAACTTTACTTTCTGAGAACTTCAATCCGTGCTTCCACTCGGGCAACACCCTACTCGTTAGTCTATGGGATGGAGGCAGTGCTCCCCATAAAAATGGAAATGGAATCCCTCAGAGTATTGATGGATGCTCAGTTGGATGAAGACTAATGGGTACAAGACAGGTATCACTAATTGTCTCGAATAGATGAAAGGCGAACCGCAGCTATCTTCCATGGTCAGTTATATCTGTAGAGGATCGCATGATCCTACAACAGAAAAGTCTGAATACCGCAATTCAAACAACATGACTTGGTTTTGAAGAAGATAATTGACAACCAAGATCAATCTAAGGGAAAATTCGCCCCTAACTGGGAAGGCCCATTTATTGTCAAAGAAGTATTGATAGGAGGTGCTCTCAGGTTGCAGGAAATGGATGGCGATGAATTTCCACAGTTTATCAACTCGGACACCGTGAAACGGTACTATGTCTGAAGTAACCATCGAAAATAACATCCTGGTTTTGATCATCCAATCACCAGTCATTCTGGTTTTGAACCCTCTCTCCTTTTTACAAACTCTTCTGCCCCTCAGGGAAACATACACTCCAAGCCAGCAGCCTGGTTTTACTCCATTTCAAACTTTTCACACCTGTTTCTCCTGAAGACGAGATTAAACTTTTCACACCTGCTTCTCCTGAAGACAAGATTAAACTTTTCACCCCTGCAGTTTATCCTCAAGATAGGATTATACTTTCTCCATACTTACAGTTTATCCGCTCTATGGGATTAAACTTTCTTCTCCCCGCAGTATAGCCTGCGCATGGGATTTACGCTTCTCTTCAGCTGCGATTCGTCCTGAGGGGTGAACTACGTCGACCTGATCTCCCTAATACCTGGGGGTACGTAGGCAACCATATTCTATATGGCCTGGTCACAATAAAGAAAACAACAAAAACATTTCTTCCCTTTTTTCACAAAAACAACAAAAAAATAACAAAAATACTTCTACACCCATCTGCCTTCCACATTCAGCATTGAACCTCATACACCAGGTTCGAACTACGCAGACTTGATCTCCTCTTCAACAGGAGTACGTAGGCAGCCATTCATGGTGCAGTCTAACCCCTACCAGAACAAACATACTTGTCACACGGTACTGGGATCAACCTTCAAATTGCCCCACTTCATCGGTTTCAGATCAAAGGGATGGAATTATCCAACCTCTTCTCACAAATAGAAGATTCGGTGACCAACTAAGCTTCGATCGTGCCTCAAAGAGTAATACCAACCCATAAGAGATGGAATTAACTAGGCTTCTCATAAATAGAAGTACTGGCGACCATCTATGGTGCGGTCAATATAAGAGAAGAAGAAACTACCCTCCTCTCCATTTTTCCATACAGATACCAGTCCCAAGACACCAAAGATGGTAGGGATTTTCAGTAATCAATGATCCGTTTTGAGAGACCTTGCGACGTCTCAATGTCCATCTATCAAGGATAAGTTTAGAATGCATCAAGATCAAAGGCCGTGGAGAAACAGGCAAGCATCAAGCAAGTATCAAGGCATAACTAAAAGGGAAGTGAATCAAAATATATTTCCCTGCCATACATAATATTGTTTGATATATACATCTATGTTGTATATGACAAAATGGCTAAGCTAGTCTGTGCAAGAAAATACAAAGCTATCTACAGATCTATATACATGCGAGCTATCAGATCTAACATAGCATCCCTCTCTGAAGACGGAGGAAGCACTGCAAGCTCCTGCCCAAGGGTATCTACACGAGCTAGCAGATCAGAGGCTAACTGCATGGTGGCATACCGCTCATCAATGTAAGCACTCATCGCCGGATCGATCGTCATCTGGGATCTCATCAAGTGTTATGCGCAATGGCCACATCCCTAGCGAGATAAAGCGGCATCCGTGTTAGGTTTGTAATATTCAAGAACGCAATCAAATTGCAAAATTAAGTTTTAAAGCGTGGAAAAATCGAGTTTAAAAATTTTACAAACCATATACGGATCACCCTTTATGCACAATTATTAATTAAGCGAAAAAGATGAATAAGAAACATACCCCTGAAGATCCGAAGCTTCCTCGTGTACAAGTCCACCTCCAATCCTTTTCGCGTTCAACTTGAATCCACCGGGTTTGGTTCCTTCCTTTGATCAACGTTAGCCACCCAAGTGTTTGGCCTCTAGAGGTGATCCACCAAGGAAGAAAAAGATTCAAGAAGATGGGTGGTTGGCTAAACCCTAGTTTTTCTATCTCTATAGAAAAAGAGTGTCCTCTCCCAACTATTGGAATTATTATGTATATATGATATCTGATATAAGACTCCTCTTATAAAGATATCAAGTAACCCTATTAAAATAAGGTATTAATTATAATAAAACTCTTTTAATTAAATGGGCTCCCTAATCTTATTAGGGATAATTAATTAAACTCCTTTAATTAATTTTCCCTCCTAATCTTATTAGGAATAAATGAGAGTACTTATATTAACTTAATTCCTAAACTCTTTTAGAAATTAAAATAATAATAATAATTGTAATAATATTAATAAGACTCCTCTTGTTAATTTATATTTAATATTTCTAAAATATTAAATAATAAATATTAAGCTATTTAATTTATTCTATCACCATAGATTAAATTAAATATACATACATAATATATTATTACGATTATGCCATTAACTTCTTAAATAATTATTCTTCCTTTTTTATGGTGTGACCCTTTAGGTTCTCCATATTAAACCAGGTTGTGAATAAATCAATTAGAACAATTCTAATCTTATTTAAATAAATAAATTAAACAATTAATTTATTTAAATAAATAATATTTATTCTACAATAGGGATAAGCCTCCCTAGCGATCAATGACTTTCCGGATAATATAGATTTCAACATTAATCATAAAAGAACCTTTGAGTAAATAGTTCAGTATAATTCAATCCTTCCACCATACAATGTCCCAATTAAATATAAGACATGGAATTCTTTGTCAAGTCTTATTTTATTTAATTATATGTATTTCGATCCTTAAACGCACAACTCAAATAATGCAAATTAAAACTCCTTTCTAATTTCATTACGCCCGCCAAGGACTACTTTGGGTTGTCATTTATCGAATCACATAGGACATTTCTCTTCTTTTATTAGAAGTGGTAGATTCTTTATTGATCATATATTATCTCCATGTATAACTTGTTATACCCAAGCATACCCTTTGATATACCCTAAGGGTCTTAAGGAATAAGTCAAAGTATAACTCATCATACACAAGATACTATGATGATCTCAAGTCCAAGGATCACTCAGACTACTATCACTATATAGGAATTCCTATTGATGAGCAAGTAAAACTCCATTAGGTATTCCTTAGCGAGCCACGTTCAAATGAACTTATTCTCTAATAAGCACCTACATACTTGCTTTAGTGTCTCCACACAAATGATCATGAGATCAATCATCCTCATCCAATGAAAGCAAGCAACGTATGTACCAATCTATCAGGATTCACTAATCCCCAATTTAGTAATCCAATGATTGGGAACTATTTTAGTTTTAAGCTTTCTAAGAATTTAGATCTCATTAGAATGATCATCATCATTATTCTAAAAGCATTGCTTAAAACTATGGGTTTATCACATATTATAAAACAAAGATCATGTAGATAATTAAAAGCCTTTAATAAATTAATACTTTTTATTAATAAATGAATAAGATTGTTACAAAGTATATGCTTTATCATCAAACATGATTGGCTTGTGTGCATATTACTTTCAATCTCCCACTTGCACTAAAGCCAATCGCCATCAGTATCTTATACTCTCTTCTTCTCTAAGTGCGATTATCCTGCTTTGTTGGATAAGCTTTAGTTAATGGATATGTATTGTTGTTCTTGAGAGTCCACCATCTCTATAGTGATTTCCCATCTTTCAATGATTCTTATAATCAAATGAAAGTGCCACAACACATGTTTAGATCCAAGATGAGACTTAGGAACTATTCTAGTTACGTAATGAACTTTTAATCCAAACAATCAACTTGCGACTTCATTTATAGCTATTTACTTTGTCTTTATCACTAAACCAAAACTCTTTCTTTGTTTGGAACCTTTCAATTCATCTTTGCACCTTTGCTCAAGGTAACCCTTTACCTTAAAGTGGATTTTTCTATATCGTCTTGGTCATCGAAAAATTTGAGTCATTAAGCCCTCTAGTTTTAATTAAGACCAAAGATAAATTTTAATCACATCTTTAGTTTCGGTTAAGTACTTTAAGATGTTTTTCACTGTCTGACAATGATCTTCTCCAGAATATGACCGATCAACATCAGGTCTCGTATATTTCATTGCATACATGATAGTTACTCATGCGATCTCTCTTTTAGGAGTCTTTGGGAACTATTAAGAGAGATACACTCCATGACTTATCAACATGAGACATCTCTTGGAGTTTGCCATGCTAAACGACTTTAGCATCAAATGAATATACGTTCCTTGGGTTAAGTCGAGCATCCTCTTAAATCTATCTATATAGATTTGCATCCCCAATAATGATACTCTTTCCAAATCATTCATGGAGGATTGTTTAGACAACTTTATCTTTACTGATTGTAGCATTGGTATGTTATTCCTTATCCGTAGTATATCAACATATAGTACTAGGAATGTCACGATGCTCCCACTGACCCTTTTGTACACACTAGGTTCATTCTTATTTTTGATAAAATCAAACTCTTTTGATTACCTCATCAAAACGAATGTTCCATATTTGAGAAACTTGCTTCAATCCATTTCTCTGAGTGTCTACAACACTTACCTCATCGTATGTAACTCTAGATCATCATCTTTTATGATGCGTACCTCATCATCGTCATCCATGATGAATCCATACCTCCTAGGTATCTTCGGTACTATTCCTGATTTACGATTCGGTTGTGGTACAACAGTTACATCTCTGTGTTCCTCTTATTTGACTTATAGTGTTTTGTGGTTCTTGAATTCTTCAAGATCTATTATCCTCCCACTAGCCCCTTCAATGATAAACACCTTTATCTTAGAAGGCATCGTGTTTTACAACAAACACCTTTTGCTAAGTAGAATTATAGAACATATACCCTAAACTTACTTTAGGATGTCCCACAAATCGACACTTGTCAAATCTTGTCCCAAGCTTATCCTTCGAAACCTTTTCACATAAGTTGGATAACCCTTATCTTAACATACTTAAGATTAGGAATCCTCCCCATCCATAACTTTTATGGAGTCTTCAATGGATTTTGAGGTTACCTTTTCGTAGATATGTCTGACCATGTTCAGGACATGATCCTGAAGGATACTAGAATGTCGGTAAAATCATTTTGGACCGTACTATGTTCAACAAGGTATGATTTTTTCTTTCGGATACATCAATCAATTATTACGTATCATGAGGTGTCCATTATGAGAAAAACCATTTGAGATGATCTAGAAACTTATTGCAGACAAGTATTTATTCCTTGATCTAATCAATGAATCTTAATACTTTGCCAATTTGTTTCACTTCCAATTCTTTGAACCTTTCAAATAATTCACACTTGTATTTCAACAAATACATACATTCAACTCTTTGAATGATCATCTCCTTTTCTTATACTAGTTTGTTCAATTTACAAAATAATTTTTCACGTAAGTCAAGTATACAAAATCCATTAAGTAATCTTTTTCGTTTCTATCTGAAACATTATTATTATAAATAGAACAACAATTGTTCTTAATTATAATACCAAAAATTTTATTATCCAACAATAAAATGGAAATAATGTTTCTAACAAGAATTGGAATACAATAACAACTTATCGACTTAATAGATTTGCCCAGTAGCGGTCTGCTAAACTATAAGTTTTTATAGCTAATGCAGCAACCTTTGCTTCATTTTCCACATATAGGATTACTTATCATTGTTTAACTTTCTACTTCTGCTTGGTCCCTTCATAAATCTATATTTATGATAACCAAAGTCGGTATCCAATACCCAAGTAGAACCTTGACTTAAAGAAAAATTATTTTAAATCATGAACAAATTTGTATTTATAATAGAAACTTCATTAAGCTTCTTTGGTTAGCCACTGCAAGGTGCTTCTCGCAGTTTCTTTCCAGTTTCCATGCTTATTGCAGTGGAAGCAAACTCCTTTGCTATCCGTATCAGTTTTGCTCTTATTATCCTTTGTTTACGCCTTTTCTATTTACCTTCTTTGAATCGTTCTTCTTTTCAGAAGATCCTTTGGCCCCTACCAGTAAGACTTGATCTTTCTTGGTTGGAAAGTGACTCTCAACATTTTTCAATATGTTAAGCAAATCAATGAGGTACGATATCTAGCTTGTTCATATGAAAATTCACAACAATTGTGAAAGGAGTCCGGAGTGAGTGCAAGATCAAATCTTGGCTCAACTCTCCATCCATGACAAAACTCGTTGTGTCTAATTGATCAATCAAATTGATAATGTTAAGGACTTTTATGCATCTTATAATGCCATTGGCCATTCGGATCGGAAGAGCTCCTTAGATATCGATATCTATCGGTCTTACTTTCCTCACCATCAACTACTTGATGTGCGGGAATATAGTAGGAGCATCCATAGTTTCATGCCGACGTGAAGCTCGTTACTCGTGGATGCGAGCATGATGCATTGAGCCAATCATGCATCATCACGCCACTTTCTAAAAGTAGCAATCTCTTCCTCGAGGCATTATTCGCAACCATTGCGAGGATAGGCGTATTAATGACATAAGATAGCTTTTCAAATATGAGAACTATTCTCAAATTCCTTAACCAATCCGTTTAATTGATGCGGTTAATTTAGCATCTAATATGCTTCGTAGTGATAGTAATTTTAGACATTGTAAAATTTCGTAAATGAATTTGTAATTAACAACATTTTAACATACATTCTTTTATTAATTACCAAAATAATTTAGGTCTTGTTTTAAATTGGTATCTCCCACTATTTTCTTCAAACTATATTACCCTCACTTATATAGTTAAAGCAAAATCTAATTAAAGATTTGCTAGTGAGAATAAGGATCCCATTTCAAATGTATATAGCCTTGTGGTGACACAACAAACTATATATAAATAAATAGGTAGACAACTTTTGTCAATTACATCAACTATGACTCCTTTTCTTTTGCCTCTTAGATTATTTTGATCAAGTGGTGGCACATCCGAATCAAAATTATCCAAGTTAAGTCCGACCTAGCACTCCATATATTCATAAAAGAAAAATATCATCCTTGTGGTGACACAACAAAACAATATTGTTCAATTTTCTTTATAAGCATCAAATGTGATAAATTAACATCTTAAATACTTAATACTTGCCTTGTGGTGACACAACAAACTCATATTAAATATTTAATACTCTATTAATTTTATCATGCTAGAAGGCGACGTTCGATATTCCAAATATCTTTGAACGCTTAGGACTTAATATAAAAAAAATTGAGGGTTTGTAATTAATTTGTCTCATCTTGTTTAGCGCATGCATTTACATATATATATAAAAACGCGTCATATTAATAAACATGCGAAGCATGTTTGCATAATATATAATATATATAGTATAAGCATGCACATATAGAATACTATATATTCTACCTGGATTGATTATGGACTTTATTCTAGTTTGGTTCACTAGAGCCACCAAGTGAACCAAAAGATCAAACCTAGGGGTGCAAGAATTAATATTTAAATATAACTATTACATTTAATTCTGGGCTCCATTACAAACGGCTCTTGAAGCGCTCCTTGCCCCTTGATCTCTAATTCTTCAAAATTAATTCTAAATATTCCTATTACAAAACTATTTAAAATAAATAGAAACCTTGATCGTGATCGAGGGAAGTACATAGGAGGAGATAGAATTTACATTGAAAAAATTAGAGAAGGCGAAGTCTGTGCAGACCCCATTTAATAAAACCCATACATTCATGCATCCAACTAAAATAAAATCCAATCATATCGGTCAATAGTCCATAATCAATCCCATTTATTATCATATACACATCATCATATGCATCAATAAATAACATTCATCTTATGAATAATAAACATTTAATATATATATTGATATCATTTAATGGGCAAATTTAGTTAGTATAAAATCTAATTTTGAATTAAAATAAACTCTTTTATTTTAATCCAAATTTAAATCAAAATAAAACTATTTTATTTTAATTTATCCAATTTTGAATAAAATAAACTATTTTATTTTAATCAAAATCTTTAATCAAAATAAACTCCTTTATTTTAATTAATTATGGAATCCAATTCCATGTAAAAAAAATAAACTCCTTTATTAATGGAAACACGGATTCTCTTTCTATTCACAAATAAACTCCTTTATTTTGAATAATATGAAATCTTATTTCATATCTAAATAAACTCCTTTATTTAAGGAAATTATGATTCTCTTTCCTATTCACAAATAAACTCCTTTATTTTGAATAATATGAAATCTTATTTCATATCTAAATAAACTCCTTTATTTAAGGAAATTAGGATTAAGGAAATTGGGATTTTTTCCTATTCACAAATAAACTCTTTTATTTTGAATAATATGAAATCTTATTTCATATCTAAATAAACTCCTTTATTTAAGGAAACATATAATCCAATTTCAACTCCAATTAGTAATGGAATCCAATTCCAACTCTAATTAGTTAGCATGAAATTTAATTTTAAAATTAAAATAAACCTTTTATTTTAATTATAAATTATATATATATATATATATATATATATTACCGCATCTTTGTATATATGTTCAAATCACGTTATATATATAAAAAACAAATTCATCCATTTCATCCACGGATCTCCGTAACCATATATAATATAAATGATATGGAAAAGCAAGGAAGTATAATATAAATATATAAATGGAAGAATCAGGAACATGATAACATGAAACTTCCAATCACATGCCACGTAATAATGAATATATCCTATTAACATCCAAAAAAAAAAAACCGAAGCTTTGCGAGTTGCAACATTTGCAGGATTACGGATTTCAAAGAAATAAACGCTTCGCTATTTTTTTTTATTTTTTTATTTTTAATTTTATACAACAAAATTATGCCAAATTAAATTGTTCTAAACACATATCAATATACATATCAAAATAAAACAATTAATAATTCGCATAAAGGTTTGGCTCTGATACCACTGTTAGGTTTGTAATATTCAAGAACGCAATCAAATTGCAAAATTAAGCGGAAACATGGAAAAATCAGAGTTTAAAAATTTTACAAACCATATACCCGGATCACCCTTTATGCACAATTATTAATTAAACGAAAAAGATGAATAAAAACATACCCTTGAAGATCCGAAGCTTCAGAAGTACAAGTTCACCTCAATCCTTTTCGCGTTCAACTTGAATCCACCGGGTTTGGTTCCTTCCTTTGATCAACGTTAGCCACCCAAGTGTTTGGCCTCTAGAGGTGATCAACCAAAGAAGAAAAAGATTCAAGAAGATGGGTGGTTGGATAAACCCTAGTTTTTCTATCTCTATAGAAAAAAAGAGTCATCTCCCAACTATTGGAATTATTACGTATATATGATATCTGATATAAGACTCCTCTTATAAAGATATCAAGTAACCCTATTAAAATAAGGTATTATTTAATTAAACTCTTTTAATTAAATGGGCTCCCTAATATTATTAGGGATAATTAATTAAACTCCTTTAATTAATTTTTCCTCCTAATCTTATTAGAAATAAATGAGAGTATTTATATTAAATTAATTCCTAAACTCTTTTAGAAATTAAAATAATAATAATAATTGTAATAATATTAATAAGACTCTTCTTATTAATTTATATTTAATATTTCTAAAATATTAAATAATAAATATTAAGCTATTTAATTTATTCTATCACCATAGATTAAATTAAATATACATAACATATTATTACGATTATGTCATTAACTTCTTAAATAATTATTCTTCCTTTTATGGTGTGACCCTTTAGGTTCTCTATATTAAACAGGTTGTGAATAAATCAATTAGAACAATTCTAATCTTATTTAAATAAATAAATTAAACAATTAATTTATTTAAATAAATAATATTTATTCTACAATAAGGATAAGCCTCCCTAGCGATCGGCGACTTTCCGGATAATATAGATTTTAACATTAATCATAAAAGAACCTTTGAGTAAATAGTTACCCATCAATTCAATCCTTCCACCATACAATGTCCCAATTAAATATAAGACATGGAATTCTTGTCAAGTCTTATTTTATTTAATTATATGTATTTCGATCCTTAAATGCACAACTCAAATAATTCAAATTAGAAACTCCTTTCTAATTTCATTCACTTAACGCCAAGGACTCGGGTTGTCATTTATCGAATCACATAGGACATTTCTCTTCTTTTATTAGAAGTGGTAGATTCTTTATTGATCATATATTATCTCCATGTATAACTTGTTATACCCAAGCATACCCTTTGATATACCCTAAGGGTCTTAAGGAATAAGTCAAAGTATAACTCATCATACACAAGATACTATGATGATCTCAAGTCCAAGGATCACTCAGACTACTATCACTACGAGAATTCCTATTATCGACAGCAAGTAAAACTCCATTAGGTATTCCTTAGCGAGCCACGCTCAAATTGAACTTATTCTCTAATAAGTCCTTACATACTTGCTTTAGTGTCTCCACACAAATGATCGTGAGATCAATCATCCTCATCCAATGAGAAAGCAACGTATGTACCAATCTATCCAGATTCACTAATCCCCAATTTAGTAATCCAATGATTGGGAACTATTTTAGTTTTAAGCTTTCTAAGAATTTAGATCTCATTAGAATGATCATCATCATTATTCTAAAAGCATTGCTTAAAACTATGGGTTTATCACATATTATAAAAAAAAGATCGTGTAGATAATTAAAAGCCTTTAATAAATTAATACTTTTTATTAATAAATGAATAAGATTGTTACAAAGTATATGCTTTATCATCAAACATGATTGGCTTGTGTGCATATTACTTTCATCCCGCTCAACTATCAATGCATCCCTAGCTGATCTAGCCTCATCCCTCTCTAACAGAGCAGTATCTCTCTCATCAAGAGTTGTCAACATCGTGGCCCTAGCCTGATCTCTATCATAGGTCATCAGATGTAAGCTCTGCTCCAAATGTTGTGTCGAATACTGAGTAACGGTGGCACTCGGGGTGGGAGAATCTTTCATAAATGATGGCAACCCAGCAGTCAAGTCATCGGTGGGAATGGCAGCCTCCTCGATGGGCTCCTTATCGTCAAAATCAGTCTCACCTTTGTGGATCTTTGCCACGGCCAATGCGATATCTGTCTCCATCCATGCGGAATACTGCGAGAACAAACTGGATGATCGATGAAAACTCGGCCGACTCTCGGCGATCTGGTAGGCATACAACTTGGATCTGTCCTCTGGCGACAAGCGGTGTGATGATGAAGCATCGAGTCCTTTGCCCCCCTCATACGGATGAAAATCCTGGGCGATCAGCCCGACATCATCGGCCCGGTGGGTGGTAAGTGATCATACCCCTCAAACCGACCCAGAGGAGATAATCCATGCTCGGAGCATGAGTAATGAAGCTATAGGGTGAGCTAAGCCACGAACACGGTAATATATCAAAGCGGATCTCAATCTACGCCAAGAAAGCGGACAAGATCTGACATCTGTACACCCAACAGTGAAAGAAGTACGACATGGCTATCTCATGGGTGAAACAAAATCCATGATGTCTAAATGTGCCAACTTGTCTCAAGTGTGACATGAACCACATATACTGATTTAATGAGAAGCTACTATGAACACTTACGCACGGATAAGTGCAGCAGTATGTAGCCGACCTCAAGGTCTTTGCGATAATCATCGATACAATGGTACGACCCTCCCTAAGAGATCTCACTGCCATAATGACGCCGATATCCAGCTCATCCATGTACCGCGACATGTATACATATTACAATACGAATAGAAGCAGTACATCTACTCTGGCTGAACGCCAATGATCCTCCGGTGTGGTGAAATCCTAGGAATGTTGTGCATAGCTGTCCTCAGAGCATAACCTGTCAAACAGGAAATGCTGGGATATAACATGGCCGGATGTAATCTCATCCTGCACTACTCTGCGCCTCAATCCTGTGAGATTCATGAACTGTCTACTCATGTCTCCCATCGCCATGTGCACGCAAGGTCTGTCCAGAGGCAGCATCGTCAATCGTGCATACTCCTCCAAAGTAGGAGTTAACTCACAGGTCCCAAAGAGAAATATATGTCTGTCCGGTACCCAGTGTTCTAGCATGCCCTATATAAATCCTGGAGGAACCTGAAACATCAGTAAGGTCATAGTATGCTACAGTAAATCATCTACGATCACCATATCTGATGGTGATATACTATCATACCATGATCGCATATCAGCTACCACCGCAAATGGTGGGGTATGATCAATATGGCTAACTGTCGAAGAAGACATCTGTATGGTAGTGTGTCATAAGACCATCTAGGGTCAATTTGAATATCTCGGACATACATACATATGCATAAAAATAACATGCATGATATCTGATAGATGGCAATATGATATAGGGAATGGAAAAATATGCATACATTCCTAAGTATATCATCATCTAATACATCTCTGTATAACTAAAATACAGAGAAATGGGGGAAAGCTACCCAACATCTAATAGAGGCATATCAAAAGATATAGCGAGAATGGGGCGAAGCTACCCAGTAGCTAACAGAGGCCTATCAAAAGAAATACATCGAAAAGTCAATGGTGTCGATGTCCACATCATCGATCTTGTCGCCCATCTAATGTAACTCCCCGAGTCATCGGATCTCTATCTACTGAGGGATGTCGGGGCCTATACAAAGGAGGATCTGCGTCGGCAAAATCATATGGGTCATCCGAGGGACCAGCGCCAGAGCTGGAAGGATCAAAAGTATCTACCTCTGCAGGATCTCTGCCCAAATGTTGATTGAAAAGATGTGACCAGTCCAACTGTTGCGTTAATCTGTCAATCCATCACTGATTGTCATCCCAGCAGGATTACACGGCAATCATGTATCATGCATTTGCATCATGTTGCTGCATATAGCATCATGTTTATCTTGCTTGCATTTCAAGTGTCTAGGATTTTTTATCCTATCCATGCCTTGCATTGCATGAATATGATAAAGAGGGGCATCTGTAGACACTCAAAATTTTCTGCACTCCTATTCCTAACATTGCAAGAGGGTAGATTTATCTTTTGGAGATAACCCTGAAAGACAACTTACATCCATGCCGGATACTACCGGAAGTTCAGCTCCAACCCGGAACACAAATCGAAAACATCATCTTAAATCCGAAACACACGCCGGGAGTGTCATTTCCAATCTCAGAGATAACCCCGAGATATGCAGATCAAAAGAACGGCAACAACACCGAAGAGGACAGTCATGTCTCGGCGAAAACACCGTGGCGTTCAGTTCCAGTCCCAGAGACAACACTGGGAGTAGCAACCCCATCCTTGGTGATAACCCCAAGGGATGCCATTGTAGTTCCGGCGATAACCCCAAGGGATGCCATTTCAGTTTTGACGATAACACATGTAATCAGCTTCAATCCAGATGACAGTGAGGCATACAAACAAGCAGTCCAATCTTAGTTGTAACCCTGAGCAACGTTTGCTTTTCGCTTAAACCGACAATAACCCCGGTGAGGAGTCAACACGTCATCTTGCTGTCTCAACAAGATGATATCACAGCATACCAACAAGTGGTCCAATCTCAGCTGTAACCCTGAGCAACGTCTACTTTCAACTCAAACCGGCGATAACCCCAACAAAAAGTCACACATCATCTTGTTCCTTCGACAAATGACACGTCGTCTCAACACTTCATACATACATACATACATACAACAATGTCCCACAAGAGCCAAAGATTGACAATCCCGAGTGACTATTACGTGTGGCAGTACTTTGGATATAATTTGAAGCTTGAAGACCATGGGCATAGACCCCTCTTCCTGACTTCGTACAACCTCTAATCCATGTCATTACGTAACTCTCGACACAAACGATCTGAAGAAGTACAGATATACTTCGTTCGGATACTCGGATTGAAGTTCTGCAAGTTCAAACGGACATTACAAAGGTACGATGACGCACGTATTACGAGACAGACAGGACCCATGAGGCTCGGATCCACCACGACGACCCGCAGGTACAAGCTGCGGTACGCCCGCAGTGTACTTCTTTGTAACAACCCCAAAATAGGTCCATTCCATCCAACCCATTCGAGTCGCCAAATATATGGTACGAAAAACAACTACAACTTTATTACAACAATTGTCGTAAAATAATACAACAACACATATGTTGTGAGTTTGGATACCAATATATACCAAATGTAACTCTGGACACCAACTTGGATAACACGTCACCATGACACCTTACATAAAGGTGCAGTCAAAAGCTGTTTTAGAAATTAGAATCTTTGGGAAGTGCTCGAGGAAACCTTCGTGCATGGGAGGCCATGCTTTTAGGTTATGGTAGATATCATATGGCCACGTAATTATCGTGGTTGACCTAATAGACCCCAAAGAAAAACAAGAAGATTACTATTATATTCTTCCCAATGGCAAGTCTTTCTTCGACATATCATTATCTCCATCGTCTCTAATTTGGTATTATACTCCAAACAAACACCAAGATTATATAGGTAGTGCTTGTAAATATACTCAACAAGTGGATGAGCACAACCATGTCTTATGATAACACGAGTTTGTATGTCATTAGACATCTTGTATGATAGTGGCAAAACACCCTTCCAAAGTTAAATTCACCTCACCCTCAACATCTATGACCACCACTCTATTCCTCGCTATCCCCGCTCGACCCATTACACTTTTATTACGAAAGGAATTGTGAAACAAAAGGATGAGCACAACTAGCTCGAAGAAGAATAATATGACTAAAGATAAATAAATTATCAATAGTCTTCATCGAAGAATAAATCGTAGATTTAGAACATATGGTAGATGATAAAACTTTTCAACCATAGTTGCGGTGAACGAAGCAATCCATTAAAGAGTCAAATAGACTATAAAGTCTATTGTCTTCTCCACGTTAAAAGTCCACCAACAATATTTTATCCCCGTAACATCAATCAACGGTTCCTTTCCACAATCATATGAATAACTCATAATCATAATTGTGATTCTAAATTCCTCTTAGCATCCAAGCGAAGATAATTTTCATCACCGTCTTTACCGAAACATCAAATATCATGGTTATACCAAATCACAGTTCCTGCTCATAATCATACTAATAAATTCATCTTTGCACCACGGTCAAAGATATTCATCAACAGATTCATCTTTACACTACAAAGCTAAAGATATTCAACAACAGTCATCTTTGCACACGAGCCAAAGATATTCATCAATAATTCATCTTTTTACAAAGCTAAAGATATTCAACAACAGTATCAATCTTTGCATTACGAGCCAAAGATATTCATCAATAATTCATCTTTGCACTACAGGCTAAAGATATTCATCAACAAGTCATCTTTGCATTACAAGCCAAAGATATTCATCAATAATTCATCTTTGCACTACTGGCTAAAGATATTCAACAACAGGTCATCTTTGCATTACGAGCCAAAGATATTCATCAATAATTCATCTTTGCACTACAGGCTAAAGATATTCATCAACAAGTCATCTTTGCATTACAAGCCAAAGATATTCATCAATAATTCATATCCATATTTATAACACCTTAATCCAAATGTTATAAATCACTTAGAAATCTCATAATCTAATATTATTAATATTATAATAATATTTTAATCATTTCTTAAACTTATAAACAATTTAATTAAATTGTTTACACTTTACTAATTAATGCATTTAATCATCATAAAATGCCAAACTCATAAAATTTCATCACCAATAACCAAAACCCTCATCAAAAATCAGATATACCTCATATATGATTCTCAAACCATAAAATCATATTTTCTAATTTTCTTACTTCACATAACATATTTAATTCATTTACTCATAACTAGAACATTTTCATGAAAAATACGAAATCGGTTCCAAAAATATTTCTTTTCCGGGATTTAGCATAAAATAGTCCCATATTGAACATATATTTTCTCGAAATTTTAAAAATTCATTTACTATTTTTCATATGGCCAAAACCATAGAATATTTAAACATTTATCATAAATTGTACTTTTATCCAAAAATTTCGAAATTCACAGAGAGTACAATCGATATTATATAGATGTACTCTCAATAAAAATTTCATCAATTTTGGAGTTAACCGCAAGGAGTTATAAATAGTTACTTTTAAAATAGTCTTTTCTCATAAAATCCATAACTCCTAATCTATACATCCAAAAATACCTCAAAATAATCATAGTGATGTAAAATTCAAGAATGATCAAAACATGGATACAATCAAAGCTAGTATCCGTAATAGATATTTTAGACTTAAAAGAAAAATTTTCATTTTTCTATTGAATAGTCTTAGTGATTCGTGAATAGTGTCAAGTATACGTGAATAGTCTTCAGTATACGTGAATAGTAACTCGACACCAAAAGATAGAAATTTCACAAAAAAAACATCTTCACGCCACATGAATAGTACTCATGAATAGTAAGAATCGTGAATAGTAACTCGTGAATAGTAACTCGTGAATAGTAAATCGTGAATAGTAACCCAGACATGAAAAAGTTCCAATTTTGATAAAAACTTCCAACTAATATTTCAAAGATAATGATATTGAAGAAATAATATCATTACGAAAAAAATAATATCCTTATAATCCCTTACCTCAAAAGAGCAAAGACTTTTGATTGGATATCGGATATTTATTGAAGGAAACTTGCATCGATGAATATCAACTCACCAAGTATCTAAATACTCACAAAATACACTCAATAATCTAGAGAGAAAGAGAGAAAGCTTATGTTTACGGTGTGATTTTCAATTCTAACTTAGCCCTCTATTTATAGGAAAATGTTAGCCGTACCAAGCGAGACTTGACACAGAACTTTGATGGCTTTACCGCTACTATTCCACCCACCAAAAATCAGCCATCTTCCCCAAAAACCAAGAGTGGGGCCCACTCAATTCTAGAATTTTCCACCAAAACCTAATTTCAATGAGTTACCTCTTAAAATTCATAACAAATCATACGTTCATTTTTAACGGTTCAAAATTTGTGGACATATACTCAACTTATATATGTATAACATATCCAAAAATTACAACGATCCAACGGTCGGATCAAAATTTATAACTCACGCAATATAATTTGAAGAACACCGATTTTTCGGACTATTAGTCTTCTTGGACCGATTTCATTCAAAATTTCACCACGAAATATCTACAAAGAATTTTGGGTGATTCAAATTTCTCTGATTAGCTTACTTCTAGGGCTTTCTTTTGATATATGGCTCATCTCTTAACTCATTATACATTAAAGAGTTATGGATTTTACAAAATCAAGTAATAAACTAATTTTACGAAAATCCCATATTTTGTTCTCCATTTCGACAAAATCTTGATAAAACACCTCATCATTAATTCCTTCACTTATAACCACATAAATAAATCCATCATTTATATCCACATCAAATAAATATTTTCTTATCATATGAATCAATAATTAATTATTCACAAATAATATTACGAATCACATTTAAGACAACCCGGTAGTTCGAGAAAGAGGGGCTTTCAATAAGAATTTCTCCTTCATCATGCGCAATTAGGTGACCAAACCTCTCCTTGATGAACTTTCTAGACATTGCCAATAATGCTATCTAATAATATTATTCAAATAATATGAATTATTGATCCGATAATGGAGATAATGCGTGACAATTATTGAACAACAATAATATAAAATATCAACGCAAAGAATTATTGAATCAATAAAATAAAATATTGAACAAGTAACTCTTGTGAAAATTATTGAGTAGTGCCATCTTACGTCACGAATCAATAATTCAACAATCTTGTGCAATACCGTAATATCTTCTTGCAACCACGATATTATCGTATTTTAACCACGGGTATTCCAAATCTTAGCAGTAATAACTACGCCATTATTTTTAACCAACTTATATTTGTCGTTTTCTTCATCCAATCGCTTTTTCAGTTATGGGGCCCACACATGGTCATGTTTCGCAATCGTCGAATATTCCCCAAACGTAAAGAATATTCCACGACCAAACGAATATTCCCCAAACAATAATGAATACTTTATACCCCTCGCTTATTTTGAAAAAAATTTCATATATCACCCTTAACTTTAACTTTTATCAATTTAACCAATTCTTGAATAGAAAAATTGAATACTTTTATTTCATAAAATTCGGGTCTTACAATCTCCCTCCTTATGAAATTTCGTCCCCGAAATTTACGTACCTGGTATTTCAAAGAGTTGAGAATACCTTGCTTTCATTTCAGATTTCATCTTTCCTGTCATCATGATTTCTCCATTGCTCATCTCCTGTATTTCAGATATCATTCTAGAATACAACTTCAAAACAAGGGTTAATTGAATATATCACATAATATCCCGATATTATGATTGACCAACAAATAAGCTTAGGTAGGACACACTAGCGAAGGATTTACTCATCTCTCCCCTCCTAGTTCTATTCCCCGATCTCCGCCAGAGATCATATCCCTAAGCTCTGATACCAAATGTAACAACCCCAAAATAGGTCCATTCCATCCAACCCATTCTGAGTCGCCAAATATATGGTACGAAAAACAACTACAACTTTATTACAACAATTGTCGTGCAAAATACAACAACACATATGCTGTGAGTTTGGATACCAATATATACCAAATGTAACTCTGGACACCAACTTGGATAACACGTCACCATGACACCTTACATAAAGGTACAGTCAAAAACTGTTTTAGAAATTAGAATCTTTGGGAAGTGCTCAAGGAAACCTTCATACATGGGAGGCCATGCTTTTAGGTTATGGTAGATATCATATGGCCACAGAATTATCCTTGGTTGACCCAATAGACCCCAAAGAAAAACAAGAAGATTACTATTATATTCTTCCCAATGGCAAGTCTTCTCTTGACATATCATTATCTCCACTGTCTCTAATTTGGTATTATACTCCAAACAAACACCAAGATTATATAGGTAGTGCTTGTAAATATACTCAACAAGTGGATGAGCACAACCATGTCTTATGATAACACGAGTTTGTATGTCATTAGACATCTTGTATGATAGTGGCAAAACACCCTTCCAAAGTTAAATTCACCTCACCCTCAACATCTATAGACCACCACTCTATTCCCTCGCTATTCCCCGCTCGACCCCGCTACACTTTTATTACCTGAAAGGAATTGTGAAACAAAAGGGTGAGCACAACTAGCTCAGTAAAGAATATTATGACTAAAGATAAATAAATTATCAATAGTCTTCATCGAGAATAAATCGTAGATTTAGAACATATGGTAGATGATAAAACTTTTCAACCATAGTTGCGGTGCGAAAAGCAATCCATTAAAAGAGTCAAATAGACTATAAAGTCTATTGTCTTCTCCACGTTAAAAGTCCACCAACAATATTTTATCCTCAGTAACATCAATCAGCAGTTCCTTTCCACAATCATATGAATAACTCATAATCATAATTGTGATTCTAAATTCCTCTTCGCATCCAAGACGAAGATAATTTTCATCACCGTCTTTACCGAAACATCAAATATCATGGTTATACCAAATCACAGTTCTGCTCATAATCATACTAATAAATTCATCTTTGCACTGCGGTCAAAGATATTCATCAACGATTCATCTTTACACTACAAAGCTAAAGATATTCAACAACAGTCATCTTTGCATTACGAGCCAAAGATATTCATCAATAATTCATCTTTGCACTACAAAGGCTAAAGATATTCAACAACAGTCATCTTTGCATTACGAGCCAAAGATATTCATCAATAATTCATCTTTGACTACAAAGCAAAGATATTCATCAACAAGTCATCTTTGCATTACAAAGCCAAAGATATTCATCAATAATTCATCTTTGCACTCTGTGCTAAAGATATTCAACAAAAAGAAGTCATCTTTGCATTACGAGCCAAAGATATTCATCAATAATTCATCTTTGCACTATGTGCTAAAGATATTCATCAACAAGTCATCTTTGCATTCTGAGCCAAAGATATTCATCGATAATTCATATCCATATTTATAACACCTTAATCCAAATGTTATAAATCACTTAGAAATCTCATAATCTAATATTATTAATATTATAATAATATTTTAATCATTTCTTAAACTTATAAATAATTTAATTAAATTGTTTACACTTTACTAATTAATGCATTTAATCATCATAAAATGCCAAACTCATAAAATTTCATCACCAATAACCAAAACCCTCATCAAAAATCAAGATATACCTCTATATATGATTCTCAAACCATAAAATCATATTTTCTAATTTTCTTACTTCACATAACATATTTAATTCATTTACTCATAACTAGAACATTTTCATGAAAAATACTAAATCGGTTCAAAAATATTTCTTTTCCGGGATTTAGCATAAAATAGTCCCATATTGAACATATATTTTTCTCGAAATTTTAAAAATTCATTTACTATTTTTCATATGGCCAAAACCAATCGAATATTTAAACATTTATCATAAATTGTACTTTTATCCAAAATTTCCGAAATTCACAGAGTAATATCGATATTATATAGATGTACTCTCAATAAAAATTTCATCAATTTTGGAGTTAACCGCATGAGGAGTTATAAATAGTTACTTTTAAAATAGTCTTTTCTCATAAAATCCATAACTCCTAATCTATACATCCAAAAATACCTCAAAATAATCATAGTGATGTAAAATTCAAGAATGATCAAAACATGGATACAATCAAAGCTAGTATCCGAATAGATATTTTAGACGAAAAGAAAAATTTTCATTTTTCTATTGAATAGTGCCCGTGATTCGTGAATAGTCAGAGTATCGTGAATAGTGCCGATATCACGTGAATAGTAACTCAAACACCAAAAGATAGAAATTCCACAAAAAAACATCTTCACGCTTCATGAATAGTACTCATGAATAGTAACTCGTGAATAAGTAACTCATGAATAGTAACTTCGTGAATAGTAACTCGTGAATAGTAACTCGTGAATAGTAACCAGAGCATGAAAAAGTTCCAATTTTGATAAAACTTCCAACCAATATTTCAAAGATAATGATATTGAAGAAATAATATCATTACGAAAAAAAATAATATCCCTTACAATCCTTACCTCAAAAAGCAAAGACTTTTGGATGGATATCGGATATGATTATTTGAAGGAAACTCAGACCGATGAATATCAACTCACCAAGTATCTAAATACTCACAAAATACACTCAATAATCTAGAGAGAAAGAGAGAAAGCTTATGTTTACGGTGTGATTTTCAATTCTAACTTAGCCCTCTATTTATAGGAAAATGTTAGCCGCCAAAGCGCAGACTTGACCAGAAACTGATGGCTTTTTACGCTACTATTCCACCCACCAAAATCAGCCATCTTCCCCAACAACCAAGAGTGGGGCCCACTCAATTCTAGAATTTTCCACCAAAACCTAATTTCCGAATCGGTTACCTCTTAAAATTCATAACAAATCATACGTTCATTTTAACGGTTCAAAATTTGTGGACATATACTCAACTTATATATGTATAACATATCCAAAATTACAACGATCCAACGGTCGGATCAAAATTTATAACTCACTTAATATAGTGAAGAACAACGATTTTTCGGACTATTAGTCCTTCGGACCGATTTCATTCAAAATTTCACCACGAAATATCTACAAAGAATTTTTGGGTGATTCAAATTTCTCTGATTAGCTTACTTCTAGGGCTTTCTTTTGATATATGGCTCATCTCTTAACTCATTATACACAAAGAGTTATGGATTTTACAAAATCAAGTAATAAACTAATTTTACGAAAATCCCATATTTTGTTCTCCATTTTCGACAAATACCGATAAAACACCTCATCATTAATTCCTTCACTTATAACCACATAAATAAATCCATCATTTATATCCACATCAAATAAATATTTTCTTATCATATGAATCAATAATTAATTATTCACAAATAATATTACTGAGAATCACATTTAAGACAACCAGTAGTTCCTCAGGGAAAGAGGGGCTTTCAATAAGAATTTCTCCTTCTCATCGGCGCCGCAATTAGGTGACCAAACCTCTCCTTGTGAACTTTCTAGACATTGCCAATAATGCTATCTAATAATATTATTCAAATAATATGAATTATTGATCCGATAATGGAGATAATGTGCGTTGACAATTATTGAACAACAATAATATAAAATATCAACGCAAAGAATTATTGAATCAATAAAATAAAATATTGAACAAGAATTCTTTGTGAAAATTATTGAGTAGTGCCATCTTACGTGCGAATCAATAATTCAACAATCTTGTGCAATACTGGTGTACTCTTGTCATGCAACCACGCGTATTCATTGTATTTTAACCACCGGGTATTCCAGCGATCTTACTTGAGTAATAACTACGCCATTATTTTTAACCAACTTATATTTGTCGTTTTCTTCATCCAATCGCTTTCGTTATGGGGGCCCACACATGGCTGCATGGCGTCGTGCGAATATTTCACGTGAAAAAGAATATTCCACGACCAAACGAATATTCCCAACAATAATGAATACTTTACCCCCTCGCTTATTTTGAAAAAAAATTTCATATATCACCCTTAACTTTAACTTTTATCAATTTAACCAATTCTTGAATAGAAAAATTGAATACTTTTATTTCATAAAATTCGGGGTCTTACACCTGCGGCCATCCGTCTATAAATATAGGCTGAGGGGTCAGCCATTTGAAAGGAGAGAGAGGAGGAAAAAGGCGAGGAAGCCCTGTCCATTTTGCTTTGCATACACATCTTTTGAGTGTTTCCTCTTCTTTAAACACTAGTTAGCTCACATATAGCTACTTTTTATCTGGCGGGAGCTGAGTGTTTATCCATTTAAAGTCTAAGAAGTCTACTTTGGCAGCCACTGTAAGTCTTCTTACATTCTATAAAGCCTCTTTCTCGTATATCACACACTGTTGTACACGTTGATAGTCATGTGAGTGTGTTTGCCCGGACTTCGGTCCGTGGTTTTCATTTCTGTCTGTATATATATAATAATATATGTATATATATCATATATATGAACTAACATTATCGAGTTATGCCTCGATTGAGCCTAGACTTCGGTTTGGAGTGTTTATCTACTTTTATATATATATATATATATATATATATATATATATATAAACCGTGGTCAGACTCTGTCTGATGAGCCTGGATTTTACATCCGGAGCGTTTAATTGCTTTTATATATATATATTTATATATAATTGCTGTCAAACATATCTGATGAGCCTGGATTTTACATCCGGTACGTTTACTCGCTTTTATATATATACATATATATAATTATTGTCGGACATATCCGATGAGCCCGGATTTACATCCGGTGCGTTTACTGATTTTATATATATATTTGTACATATATATATATTTACATTTATGTCGGGCACGGAGTCTACTTGGTGGCTTTTTAAATTTTATTTACATTACATCTCGCCTGGAGTTTACTTCGTGGCGATTGATTGTTTTCTGACTTTATTTACATTTCGTCACTTTGGAGTTTACTTCGTGGCGGTTGATCATCATTATATATATATATATATATATATATATATATATATTTACCGCTTTTATATATTTACATTTAGATCCCCATAGAGTTGCTTCAGTAGTGGTTGATCCGGTCTGTATATATATATAAGCGCTTACTACTTTCCATACAAATTGCAGTATCATGTGAGCCTAGGAATCATGTGATCACAGGTTCAGTCTACTGAATCTAGATTTGGTTCCCATGATGGCCATTTTTAGCTGTAAGCAGCTTGTACATTATTTTACAGTGTATGAGTTTCCTTGGATGGCTGTCATGCCCATAAAGAGTTCGGCACTGCTGTATATTATTTTCTCGAGGATGTTTCGAATCTCGAAAATAAAAGCAAACAAGACGAACATTTAATAAAATAGAAGTATAAAAAGGTCTCAATTCCTATTGAGCACAGGGTTTGAAAAACCTCTTTTATAAAACTTCATTGCTATATCTTGGTTAAAACTGAATTTTTCTATAATTCAAACCTTGTGTATATAGGTGCTTAACGAGGCCTCGTGCGACTACTTTCAAATAAATTACACATTGATCCACACACACACACACACACACACACATTCATATAACAATTTCTTTGAAGAGTGGCGGTCACCGTGGTAACACGGATGTCAGGGGGTGCCTAACACCTTCCCTCCGCATAATCAAGCCCATGAACCCTTAATGAATCTCGGTTTCATAGACCGGTTTAGCAGTGTCAAATCACTGAGTAAATGTGCTAACCTTTTCGGTTGCGTTGGTGCAACCAGTTAAATACACCAACTGGCGACTCTTAAAGTCAATCGTCAACATTATACATGTCAGACCTTTTTCACTTGTTTTTTCAAACAAATCTCACATTAACATGAGAACACCAAAGAACAAGTAACGAAAAGAGACACCAAAAATCCCGACGTCGACAGCAATCTTCGCTAAAGGTGGAAGTGATGCCTTGACCAGGTACAATCAAGAACAGAAGAAGATGAAGAATGAAAATGAGAATAAGGCTTGTGGTAGTAATGTTGGAAATAATAGTCAGAAGAGGAAATGGAGCGAAAATTCGACTGCGGGAGGACAGCAAGGAAATCAGCAGAAGAAAAAGTTTGAGGCTTACGCAACTTTCTGGAAGAACCATATTGGAGTATCTTTGAAGGGAAAAAGAGTGTGTTTCAACTGTGGTCCGGAGGGACACATTGCACCGAATTGTTTTAGTCCGAAGAAAGGAGCATGTTTTACGTGTGATTCGAAGGATCACATGGCTTGTGATTGCCCTAAGAAGCCAGCGGGAAGTGCAAGTGGCGAAAAAGGAAACAACAACGGTGGTGGTGCATTGACTATCACTGGACCAGCTCAATCAAGCTGACCCACTACGAGGACTTTCAATATGACCGTGCAGGATGATTTACAGTCTAAGGATGTGGTGTCAGGTATCATTCCGATTAATGGTATTAATGCTTATGTACTATTTGATTCATGTGCTACTTGTTCATTTATATCTGATGAATTTGCTCAGAACTTAGATTTACCTCAGGAAGAATTAGAATTTCCCTTAAGTATAGAGATTACGAATAGAGAATTGATCCATGTTAGATTTGTATATAGAAATTGTAGGGTGGTTATAAAAGGTCACGAGATGATGGTAGATCTGATACCAATTAGATTTGGTGAATTCGATGTTATACTTGGAATGGATTGGTTATTTAATTACGGAGCAGTAATTGATTGCCAAAGGAAGTGTGTTAACCTTATGACTCCATCAAAGGTTGTGTTCTTTGGCAGCAAGTCACCTCGACAAGCAAGTTGTCTGACGGTGATGCAAGCCAAGAAGTTATTGAGATAAGGATGTGTAGGATACTTAGCCTACATCATCGATACACAAAATAATAGTGCGAAGTTAGAAGAAATACTGATAATAAGAGATTTTGCAGACGTATTTCCAGATGATTTGTCGGGTCTTCCGCCGGATCGACAAATTGAGTTCGTGATTGACCTACTACCAGGAACGGCCCCGATATCTAAAGCACCGTATAGAATAGCCCCGATAGAAATGAAAGAGTTGATGGTGCAATTGCAAGAATTTCTTGACAAAAAGTATATTCAGCCGAGTGTTTCACCATGGGGAGCACCGATGTTGTTTGTTAAGAAAAAAGATGGAACGATGTGGCTTTGCATTGATTACAGAGAATTGAATAAGGTCACGATTAAAAATAAGTATCCATTACCTAGAATCGATGACCTGTTCGATCAGTTGAAAGGATCGAGGTATTTCTCGAAGATAGACCAGAAAAATGGTTATCATCAGTTGAAAGTGAGGCCGAAGGATGTGCCAAAGACAGCATTCAGAACTCAGTATGGTCATTACGAGTTTCTGGTTATGTCTTTTGGTTTAACTAACGCACCTGCAGTGTACATGGACTTGATGAACAGGGTGTTTAAACCATTCTTAGACAAATTTGTGGTGGTGTTTATTGATGATATATTGGTATATTCCAAAACCAAGGAGGAGCATGTGGAACATTTAAGGGTGACGTTGGAGACGTTGAAAAAAGAGAAGTTGTACGCTAAGTTCTCAAAATGTGAATTTTGGTTGAGCGTGTCACGATTTCTCGTGCACGTTATTGATAAGGACGAAATTTGGTAGATCCATCAAAGGTGGAAGGCAGTACTTAAACTGGAATCACCAAGAGGCGGTGTCGAAATGAGGTTTTCTAGGATTGGTGGGTTACTACTGAGCATTTTATTCAAGACTTTTCCAAGATCGCGACTCGTTGATTGAATTTAACTAGAAAAGCGGTTAAGTTTGTTTGGACAGAGAAGTGTGAGGAAAGTTTTTGAGAGTTGAAAAAGAGGTTGAGTTTAGCACCTGTGTTGTCATTGCCTGATGATACAGGGAATTTTGTGGTGTATAATGATGCATCGCATAAAGGACTAGGATGTGTGCTTATGCAGAATGGCAGAGTTATTGCGTATGCATCACGTCAGTTGAAAGATTACGAGAAAGGGTATCCGACTCATGACTTGGAGTTGGCGGTAGTAGTGTTTGCCCTGAAAATTTGGAGACATTATCTTTATGGAGAGCGGTGTGAGATATATACCGACCATAAAAGTCTGAAGTATATCTTTACACAAAAAGATTTGAACATGCAACAAAGAAGATGGTTGGAGCTGATCAAAGATTATGATTGCGAGATTTTCTATCATCCCAGAAAGGCAAATGTTGTTGTTGATGCCTTAAGTAAGAAGGGACGAGAGAGGTTAATGATGTTAACTGGTCAAGAGAAGCTAGTGTCAGAAATAGCTAAGATGGAGTTGGAAATTAAATATCCGACAGAATCCGATGAAAAGTTGTTCCAGATGGGAAACAGTTCAACGTTGGTGGACAAGGTGAAAAATGAACAACTTCAAGATGAAGACTGCGAAAAGATAAAACAAAAGATATCTGAAGGTGAGGAAAATCGATTCGGAAGGGTTACTTCGATTCGAAGGGAGAATTTGGGTTCCGCCAGTAACAAAGGTTAAAGAAGAAATTCTGAATGAAGCTCACAACTCACGATATTCTATTCACCCTGGGAGTATAAAGATGTACCAGGATCATAAGCATCATTTTTGGTGGCCGAATATGAAGAGGGATGTAGCTGAGTGTGTGGAAAAATGCTTAACGTGTCAGAAAGTCAAAGCTGAACATCAAAGGCCAAGCGGGTTGTTACAACCATTAGAGATACCAGAATAGAAATGGGAGCATATCACAATGGATTTTGTGGTAGGTCTTCCAATGACTCAGCAAGGTTAAGACGCCATTTGGGTGATTGTTGATCGACTAACGAAGTCGGCACACTTTTTTCCAATCAAGTATCGGTTTACCCTAGATTAGTTAGCAAAACTGTATGTGAAAGAGATTGTGTCAAGACACGGTGTACCTGTGTCTATTGTATCAGATAGAGATCCACGTTTCACATCTAATTTTTGGAAGCGATTACAAGAATGTTTGGGGACACAGCTGAGAATGAGCACAGCGTACCATCCTCAGACCGATGGACAAAGTGAGAGAACCATCTAAACACTAGAAGATATGCTCAGAGCATGAATCATGGATTTCAAGGGAAATTTGGATGACCATCTACCATTGGTGGAATTTGCCTATAATAATAGTTATCACGCGAGTATTGGCATGCCGCCTTATGAAACGTTATACGGTAAGAAATGCAGAACTCCGTTATGTTGGAACGAGGCTGGTGAACTTCAGCTATTGGGTCCAGAGTTGGTACAACAGACTGTTAAAATAATCAAGGTTATTCGAGCAAGATTAATAGCTGCACAGGATAGACAGAAGAAATATGTCAATCAACATCGACAGAATCGAGAATTTGATGTCGGTAGTCATGTTTTCTTGAAAGTGTCTCCCTGGAAGGGGAAAATCCGATTTGGCAAGAAAGGGAAATTGAGCCCTAGATTTATAGGACCTTTCGAAGTACTTCGACGAGTTGGCAAAGTGGCGTACGAGGTAGCTTTACCTCTGGAGTTAGAGCATATTCATATTGTTTTCCATGTTTCGATATTGAGACCATATAAGCCTGACTATAAACATGTTATCGAATATGAGCCCTTACAATTTGAGAAAGATTTATCATATGAAGAAGTCCTTGTTCAAATTGTTGACAAAAAAGAGCAAGTACTAAGGAATAAGGTGATACCTTCTGTTAAGGTAATCTAGAGGAACCACAATGCTGAAGAAGCTACGTGGGAACTTGAAAGCGTTATGATGAAGAATTATCCTCAATTATTTGCTTGATCTTGTATTGCGATTCTGGGGACAGAATCTTGTTAAGGAGGGAAGAATGTAACGAATAAATTTTTTGAGTTTCGAGTTGTGATTCTGGGGACAGAATCCTTTAAAGGAGGGAAGGATGTAACGATCGAAAAAAATTTGTAATTTAATTTAAATATTTATGGAATTAAATCAATATTTAAAATAATTTATTTATTGAGGAAAATAAATATTTGATGAATTGTCATGAATTAATTTAGTATCTAAATTAATTAATGTTAGTTGAATCGAGTAATGATAATTTTATTTGTTGGATTTAATTTAAAGAGATAATCAAATTAAATCAATTGCTTAATATTTAAGAAATTAGTTAAATTAAATGAATTGTTTAATTTAATGGAAATAAATAAATTAAATAAGGTGATGTGTCTAATTTATTAATTAAATTAGATATATAATTATTTATTTTAAATAGCTTGTAATTATAATAGAAATTATTTTAATTACCATTACAAGTTATTTAAATTAACTAAACTAAAGTTATATAAATTGACTAAATTAAGGTGTGACAAGGGAAAAACCATATGATATAAATATTATTTAAATAATCTAGTTTGGGGAATTAGTGTGGAACCAAACATAACCTTATGGCTTTTGGTTATTTTAACTGACGTGAGTCTTTTTATATTTTTACCTGTAATTAGTGGATTTCAGTTTATGTTTACGCATATTATACCTAAGGCTAGCACTCAGTTTTGTTTTATTCTCATATTTGGCTAAAGATTAGGGGCAGAGTTGAGAGAAAAGAGAGAGCGTAGGAATTGAGACATTGTTCTGAGATTTCAAGAAGAAGGAGAGGATTGCTAAATCTTGTTGTCATCTTTTGCTAGCCAATAATCAAAGATTAAGGTATAACTAATTCTAATTTTCAGTCATGTGATTTTCTATTCTCTAGAAATTGGTTTTTGAGGATTTGTTGTTCAAGCGTTGTATATATGGTGTGGCTTAGGTTGTAGAATTTGTTGTCATCTTGTATGCGTGTTGTATCAGTTATCAAATTCGTGAGAAATTGAATTGTAAGAAGAAATGATATAGCAGTGTTTATTTTCATGTGATATAGCCTTAGAAAGTACCAAATTTCTTGTCCAATGTGTGTAGTAATCCGTAAATTAATGCTTGTATATGGTAGTTCACTAAAATACGAACATAACATAATTTGAATGGAATGATTTGGTCAAGTAATGAGTTCACAGTGATGATTTCTGGATAAACTATCAAAAATGGAGTTTTATATGAAAAACATGAAAATTGAGAAATTAAAATAGTTTTAGTTGTGGTTAAATTGTGCTAAGTTGTTGAATATGTTAGAAATCATGTTATGATAGTTGTATAATTATGTTACATGTTGTTATCACCGTTTGATGGGTGAATTTGGTGTTAGTTGGGCTAAAAAGCCACTCTTGTTCCTTTGTCATCTCTGCGTGCAATACGAACAACAAGCATTTTGCACCGCTCTTAATGGCAAAAAACAATGTGAATCTTGTGGGTCCCAAACTAAGTGTGGTAGTAAATTGCGCTTGCACACACCTCGAATCGACAATGAGGTGCGCTTGTTTTGCGTCGTGCACAATGGACTTATATTAGTATTGTAAGCATGTTATTGATGTTGAGGCATGATATAAACTACAATAGCAGATTGTCATGCGTTATAATACAAAGTATATAAGATTTTGAAGTAATTGTTAATTGAGTTACATAATGAAAACAAATGAGATGTTTTCAAAAAATAGAGTTGAACGATTAAGTTATGTTGATCAATGTGTAATTTCAGAAGTGTTAAGTATATTAACCTACGTGGTTAGGTGCTAGGTTAGGGTTATGACCTAAATAATGGTTTAAACCCTAAAAGCTAATATTCATACAACTAATTGTGGCTGCGATTTCAATGATGTATGTAGGGTAATTGGAGATTATTTTCATTTGTGTAGCTTACAATCAAGGCAAGTTCTCTAACCTTACTTTTATTATTGTGCAAGTTTCTAAACCTTATCTCTTTACAATTGAGCAAGCTTTCCAACTTCATTCTTTTTCATATTGAATGCAAGTTTCCATTCCTATATTATTATTGTTCAAGTTCTTAAAATTGAGCAAACTTAATCTATCTTGAATATGTTTGTACAAGCTCTTATAACCTAATTCGTTATATCGAGCGAGTTTTACTTTTTTAATTATTATTCAAGGCACATATTGCTCTAATACATCGATTCAAATGAGATTGTTCTAACTCTTTTGGTTATAGCATTTTGTATGTATATCATGTAATTCAATTGTATCTATTGTTGATATCCGATCTTTGACTTTGATAGCCTTGTTCAGTTATAAATTCTTGTATTAAACCTTTACTTATGTAAATCGAATAGTGTTCTAAAATTCTAGAAACACTAATAAGCTAGTTCCAAACTAAACTTTCTTTAGTGTGAAAATTCTAAATCCAAACAGAGACGAACAACCCTAACATAGGGGATTTTGTACGTGTAACATTTAGATGTTTGTGCACAATACATGGTACAAAGGGCAAATCCCCTTAAGTACGTTAAGAAGGGTCTGTATAGTCTAAATGACTGTTAAGGTTGGGTAATAATACCTAAGTACCGGGGACATAGTTCGTGGTCTTACGGCCCTCAGATAATTAAAGTTCGAACTTATTTTCTAGTTTGATTTGTAGAACAAGTTCCTTATTGTTCAGCTTTCGTTGTTCACTCTCATGTTATTATCATTGCTACATTCTATATCAATGAGCATTTGTTTGCTCACTCTTGCAATTAACACTGCAGCTAAAGTGGAAAAAGTTGATGAGCCGTCGACTAGCAAAGGCAAGGGCAAGATGTCCAAATGATGAAGACTTTTTGAAAGTTTTATTTTAATGAATTATGTTAAAGACTTCTTTTAATATGTGATGTATTCCGCAAACTTATGTAATAATTTTAAGGTTAGATTACCTGGGATTATTTTGAGACAATGATATAACCCTTTAATGGGAAAGATTATGGTTTGATTTATTTAAATTATGTCTTTATCCTTTGTTGATGGGTAGTTAGATGTAATAGTTTTGATAAGTGAGCACCAAATCCTGTGGGAATGAAGTACCTGGATTTGGGGGTGTCACACTACATGTTAGGACCATGAGAACAACAAAACAATTACCAGAACCTAGAGATTATAGGAAATCAAAGTTGGTACTCGAAACTGCCTGAATTTCTGGGTAACCCAGAAAACCCAGGAACCCTCTGACAACATATTTGGAGACTTAGATCTTGCATCTATGATGTTGTATGATCGAGATGATGATTGGTAATGGTAGTACTACATATCTACTATCAGATCAGTGTTTAAACAAACCCTGAACATGCCTGAGCTGAGAATCATGGCTGGTCAAACGAGCAACAATGAACACTAAGTTGTCAGTGTTCTTGAGCTCAAGAACACCAACAATGACGCTTTGTGTCGCTAAAGGCCTATAGCGACGGTTTTAATATATGTATTTTCTAATTTTCTAAAAATTATTTAAAAATAGAAATTAATTATAAAAATTACCAAAAATGGTTTTAAAAATTATTTTAAATTATGAAAAATATTTTTTTTATAATTGGGATATTTTTCATTAATATTTATAATTATTTGAATATTAATGGTATTTAATTTATTTAATTAGTTTATTAAATAAATTAGAGAAAAATGATTTAATATTATGAAAAATCATTTTAAATGAGAATAAAGTGTTTAAAAATATTTTGAGTTATAAAATGTAACTTTTAATTTTAGAGAATTTTCATTAATAAATTAATATTAATGATATTAGATTTATTTAATTATTATATTAAATGAATGAATTAAAAATGATTTTATTGAATTAAAAATCATTTAAAAATGAGAAAAATGATTTAAAAATATTTTAAGTTATAATTAATGACTTTTAATATTTGGATGATAATTTCATTAATATTTGAATATTAATGGTGATGATTCAAAATTATTTTAATAATTTTAAAAATCATTTAAGTGGAATATTGTTGATTGAAAATAGTTTAAGTTATTGATAATAACTTTAATATTTTGACAAGTATGTTATTAATATTTTAATATTATTAAATATTAATGATGATAAGATTATTTGATAATTAAATCATTTAAAAATAATTTTGATATTTGAAAAATTATTATAAAATATAATAATTATTTGATAAATTATTAAAAGCTTCCGAAAAAAATTATAAATAATATATGATTTATCTAATGTAATATTGAAGCTTTGAAAATGAATTTAATTGACAATAACTGTGTTAATTGTCGGATAGGGTGACCAGAACACCGAGAATGGACCGAAGTCCAACTAGACCGAAATAGTTAGACTTGTTAAGTGTTTATATAGGTTATAAACACTGATGTGATTATGTGGTAATGTGTCTAGGAGAAGATTGACTGTGAATTACAGTGTTTTGTGCTATAAATTATTGTGCTAATTGTGAGATCGATATTATTGGTTATAGGTCTTACGAACGCAGATAAGTATTTTGTGTAGCTGTAATCAGCGGAAAAGGCAAATTTCCTAACTCAACCTTGAGTTATATTCATTCAATTATATAGTGGTTAATTATTGTTAATTATACCACGTCCAAGAATTTATTGTTGATTATTCGCAGTTAGTGCATGTTTAATAATTTAAATTGAATTACTGATTTGGAAAATATACATTTGTAGAATAACTGTTATTAGATATTCATATCCGTAGAAGCTAGTATTAACAATACAGATAATTCTTGTTTATTGTCGAATTATGTTGAGAAATGTCTTAGCAAATTATTCTGGCTAGACGAACATTTGTTAGAACTTGATAGGTTCGAGAAGAGAATTCAATTAATATTTAACAGATTGATGCCAATTATTTTGACTAGATCGGGAAGTAATTAGAAATTGAAACCACAGTATTTCGTTGTTAAATCAAAATCTTGATTCTGAGACTGAGAAGAACAACCTTTTATATAAAGGGAATATTTTATTGGTCGTATATTCAACCTTTGCGCGCGATTAAGTATTATGCATAATATAGGGTATAGTAAAGCTGATCACTTTATATACTTGTAGAGGGGTATGATTTAATCTTTATGGTTATCTGATACACCTGCGTATATCAAAGTCAAATCTTTGATAGTTACTCGAGAAGAGAAGTTCAAGATCCAATGAATCGTTCAGCATAAATCTGAAAAATATTCTACTTTGCTATTTTCTAGAATTAATTATTGATTATTCATTTGAATATCGTAGAAAACCTTGAAAGCGTTGTACCCTTTCATTATCAGATTATTGTTGCGTAGAATGTTAGAAGACTTGATATTTATTTCTATACCTTTATTGTATGTCTTAACTTGCGGGGCAAACTTGTTGCTCACCCTCGCTAAATTAAACTTTTCAGCTATGGACAAAGTTGCAGAAGGTGTTGCGAAGAAGAACAAAGGAAAAGACAATGATAAATTAGTATAATGAACATTATTATTATTATGTTGTATTGTAAACCCTTTTTGTATAACTAAGGGGTATGTCTGTAATGTTAAGGTTAGTGGACCTGAAACTAATGTATTAACATCATATGTTAATGTGATATGTATTACTATTTCTATATAAATGGGTAGTTAGATAGTTTTATATTGTGGATCGTGAATACAAAACTCGGGGGTCAGGTAACCCGGATTTGGGGGTGTCACAAGAACTTTCACCATGTGCCTTTACCACACATGTTAAGACACTCAACAATCATAATATCTTTGCACTTAGGCTAAATAAAAGTACAACAAATTAGTTTCGATGATTAATACAAATAATACTAATATGTATGATAAATATAAATAATCAGAATAAAATATAGAATAAACAGTAGCGATTTTAAATTTAATTTATGTAGAGTTTAAATTTTCAACACGATATTTGGAAAATCAATTAGAGTTCTTGATAGAATATACATTTCAAGAAAATATATGGTTCACATTTCAAATATTACGTTCAAAATTTAATAGAAAATTCAGGTAAAAAATTAGATGAAACACAAAATATTAAGATATTCTAATCATTTCAGGAATTTTCACTATTTAATGATAAGGCTGTAGAAATGAATAATAATTTCATACCATAAATTTAAGAGTATGAAAGAAAATGATACCCTTTACCTAAGTACGTGACTAGATGCTACTTTCTATGAGCTAAATCAACTTGAATAATTCTTGCACTTTTATGTTTAATTTGTCTCTCTACCTTATAATTCTCTCTCTACTTCTCTTACTATGTTTTTAGTGTGTTTTTCGTTGCTCAACTAAGCAACTTGTTTATAGGAGAATGGAAGCACAACCCAGTTTGACAAAGTCACAATCTCGACACACCTAGGTTGAAAATTCTGTTAGTTTACAGGACATACTTTTACTTTATTAAAGGCAGAGACATCTAATTAAAGGTATTGATGCTTGCCGACACCTTTGGTAGGCTTGCTGTTGTAAACTGTCTTAGTCAAATAAATGGCTGAGAACAGGTTTTATCATAATATAAACACATTATTGCATGGACCACGACTTACGACTGTAAACTTGTAATTTAGTTTTACCTTCAGTTAATGAATGAATGAATTGAATAATAACAAAATAGGTAGTATTCCACGTGAAGAATGGATCATGACTTACTTGTAATTTAGTTTCACCTTGAATGAATGAATGAATTAATTGAATAATAACAAAATAAGTAGTATTTCATGTGAAGAATCTGTGAATAGTATTAACTTGGGAATTTATAAGTACTGTTTAATTCCTTATACTACTACTCCATATAGGGTGACTGCAAATATTGAATATTAATTTATCTTCAAATAATGAGTATGTCTAATTACTTAATATTCATGACTTTTAATTATATAACTTTTACTATCTTTGCTATGATGACAAATATTGGTTCAATATTATGAAATGTGGTGAACAATTATTGTGACATCCTCAAATCCATGTAGAGGCCTTCCATAGAAATGACACGCAATCAAATAACCCATTTTCTTGACAGAACTAGAAATTTCCAATAATGTTAACTAGTTTAATTATTTTATTTCAATTATTAAGTCAATAATATGAAATACTATTCAGTTGTTAATGTAACAATTATTGAATTAATAATATGAAATATTATGCAATTATTACTTTGACAATAATATAAAATACTGTGCAATACCATGTGGTACTGTGAAATGACAGGTGCTATTATTGAATGGTTCGTGCTACTATTTTTTTATTATCGAGTATTTCAACAGTTAAAAGTGTTACTACCATTGATAATTTTTAAAAAATGATTATTTCTATTATTTCCGGTATCAGACAATTATGTCATTTTGGAGCCCACCAATGATTGATTGTTTCGGCTTTATCGTACTTTATCGAATATAACCGACATAACAAATATTCACCGATATAACAAATATTCCCCAATAAACTTTTATCTTATAATTTGCACATATCACCCTTAGTTTTAATCTTTTTATCGAATTATCACTTTATTGTTTATTGTTTAGAATAATAATTATAAAAAAAAAATTAAATTTTATTTCATAAAAGTTGGGTTCATACAAAACCGAACTAAGTATCCATTCTGGATCTAATCTTAACATCGGAGAATCACCGACAATTCCTGCTAAAAGTCCTGGAGGAAGCTCATCTCCCCAAAACAGCGGACACTGAGAAGTTTGGCCATCTAATAGGTCACATCCTAGACAACAATGGGATATGTTTAACTGATGATGACATACCAGTCGAAGAGACAAGGCACTGAAAACCTCTCCGCATTGCAACCTGTAATAATTCAAAATTTCTAATATATATTAAAATAAAATTTAGTGAAATAAATTTTTATTTTTAATATATATTGTACTGCATATGGGATACTTAGTACATGAATATGTGCAGTGGGATGTGTATGTGGTAATTATATGAATATATATTATTGCATAAATTATTAAGAGATTATTTTGCGACAAAAATAATTAATTTAAGAAATGTTTTCTAATATTAAAATTTTAGAAATTATACTCAATGAATATTAAAATAATTTCTAATATGGAATTATTATAATACAAAGATAATATTTTATGAAATATAATATTATTTCTATGGGAAAATAGTAGGTAATGCATTTTTATGAATACATATGTATATATATATATATATATATATATATATATATATATATATAATATTGCATATATACTACAGTTAGGAGTAATTATTTTAAATGTTATGTTTTGTAAAATAAGCATAATATTTATATATTAAATGTGTATGTATAATATATATTGCGTGTATGGAAAATAAGGAATAATACTATATATTTTGTTATATATGTTATTAAGTTAAGTTAGAAAATCAAATAAAACCTAAGTTTAAGTAGAGCTGCTAGGGGAGTGTGGGATATTACAGTTATAAATTATTCAAATAAGAAAAATGATTATTTAAAAATAGTTTGTATTTATTAAAAATAAGTTATAGGTAGTTATTGATAATTATTTTCTATTATAAATATAAAAATAAGGTGCTAATTTTTGTTGTTCAAATTAATATTTACTCTATAAAATTGTCAAATTCTCATCTCTCATATTCCTAGTTTAAAGTTTTTCATTATTTGCTAAGTGCAAAACTTCTCAAGGCTTGTCATATCCACTAAAAGGCTATTTGTATTCATCCTATAGCAATCTCAAGAAAGAGAGGGAGCAAATATTGCTTTTAGGAAAGCAATTTTACGCGTTTCAAGCCATTTTTTCTACTTCAAGTTTATTTGTGTTCTTGGTTCTTTGATCAATCTCCTTATTTCCATATTTTACTAACAATCTAAAAGCAATAATATTTTTTTCTCGCTATTTAAAACACTACTCAAACACCATGGAATCCTCAAACACCATAAAACTCATGAACCAAGATTTTGTTCGTCTAGATCGTTTTGATGGAACCAACTTCACAAGATGGAAGGATAAATTGATATTCACTTCAGGCAAGAAATTGACTCTCACCAATGTTCTCCATGTTCCAGATATGAATAGGAATCTTGTTAGTGGGGATCTTTTGGGAAAACTGAGTATCAAATCTGTGTTCAAATCAGGAAAATTAATCTTGTCCCTAAATGGAAATTTTGTTAAAAAATGTTGTTCTAGTAATGGAATGGTCAAACTCTCAATTGTATCTAATGATTCTATTAATAATAAGAATAATGATTATGTTCATATGGTTGACTCAATTTCTTTATAGCACAGTAGACTTGCACATGTAGGCTTAAGTACTATGAAAAGAATGGTTAAAAATGGTTTGATATCTTATAATGTAAATCTCTTTAAGAAATGTGAGTTATGTGTTAAATCTAAGATGATAAAGAAGCCATTTAAAAGTGTTGAAAGAAACACTAGTTTATTAGAATTAGTACATTTTGACATTTGTGAATTAAATGGCATGTTAATTAGAAGTTGCAACATGTATTTTAAAACATTTATTGATGATAGTTCTAGATATACTTATGTGTTGGGTATTGCA
Source organism: Panax quinquefolius (assembly GCA_020205615.1). Classification (NCBI taxonomy): domain Eukaryota; kingdom Viridiplantae; phylum Streptophyta; class Magnoliopsida; order Apiales; family Araliaceae; genus Panax; species Panax quinquefolius. The sequence goes on from CM035159.1 coordinate 59,783,005, forward strand.
TATTTAAATTTGATGTTGAAAGTAAATAGTCATGCTTATATATAAAGTCCTTCAAAGAACATATGTACAAGGACTTAGATGATAGATCAAAATTGTTAGGTTGATATGTGCTTTATGTTTATCATTCTGTAAATGAATGTATAGAAGAAAAGATCAAAGCTATTAGGTTGATCTATTTTTGAGATGTAATAGATAGGCTGTGACGCCCCCAAAATAGGTATATATCACCTATTCTGAGTTGCCAAATACATGGTACATAATACAAATATAATCTTAAATATACAGCATGAGCTGTGAGTTTTAATACAAATATTGTCTTCTAGATAGTATTCAGACTCAAAATAAGTCCTCAATACATTTATTAACACACTATTTCATAGAATAGTGAGGACTACAAATGCTATCCTCTGGACCGTCACTCCGTTTCTCGACTAGTCCCTGCTACGTTCTCATTTCCTGAAGAGAACAATGAAAGCAAAAGGGTGAGCTCAACTAGCCCAGTAAGAAATATTATGACTAAGATAATGCAGAATAAATTATCCTTAGCCTTCACTAGTGTTAAACTGATACAATATAACAAATATCAAGTCTAACTGCAGCGGAATAAGCAATCCATTAAAAGAGTCAAGTAGAGAATAAAATCTACTATCTTCTATGGTTTAAAAGGTTTTTCATCACTTTTATTGTTGAGACTCAGCTTAATAAATAAACCACATCATCCTTGCACTATAGCCAAGGATATTCATTAGTATCACAACCACAAATTATCCATGCACTATGGCCCAAGGATATTCGTGTATTCATCAATGGTCATGATCATGCCAACAACTGTCCATCAATGCACTACGGGTCAATGAGGACTTTTACCACATCATTTGTAACATTACGGTCATGATTATACCAATTAATCTCTGGTTATAATCATACCAAGTCCATCTATGCACTACTGACCACAGATGACTTTCAACATAATATAAACATAAGGATGATGACAATAAAATAAGAATTCAATAAAACAAGTTCAAGAATTAATTTATCCAGGAACCAATAACGTCCAAATTGTCAACATGATACTTCTTTATGGAGTAAAATTCAAGAATGCTCAGAAGAATATTTCCATGAAAAGATACTGGATGAAGCGCAAATATCAAAGATATTCCACTAATTTCATGGAGTATAAAAGCCAAAACTTTAACCAACTGAGTATAATAAAGAATGGAATAACAAAAGAATTCACCAAGCATGCGATAGACTGCACAAACAGGTTATTCCAACAGAATAATAAATAATGGAACCAGGTCATGCGTAAACGCACAAACAGGATATTCCAACAAAATAATAAATAATGGAACCAGGTCATGCGTAAACGCACAGACAGGATATTCCAATAGAATAATAAATAATGGAACCAGGTCATGCGTAAAGCACAGACAAGATGTTCCAACAGAATGATAAATAACGGAACCAGGTCATGCGTAAAGCACAGACATGATGTTCCAACAGAATGATAAAGAATGGAATAATAGAAGAATTTCACCATGTATATAAAAGATTGTGATAGATAGGTTATTCCAACATAATAATAAAGAATGGAATAACAGAAGAATTTCACCAAGTATAGGATAGTCCGCGTATATAGGTTATTCAAACAGAATAATAAAGAATGGAATAACAGAAGTTCTCTTCATGAATACAAAAGAAATAATACCCCTTACCTTAGAAGAAAAGCTGGATATAGGAGTAGTGAAGTAGCGAGAATACTTTTCTTCTTTCTCTCTATAGTTTCTCTATAGAGTTTCAGTGAATTCGTAAGAAATAATGAAGGAATGAGCTTCTATTTATAGGAGAATGGACTGAATAGTAACTAATTTACGAATGGTCCAGATTAATTTACTTTTAAACGGACGATCCATATTAATTTACTATGCAGAACACTATGCAGGCACCTCTAATAAAATGAATAACTTTATAAAAGTATTCTATTTTATATAAAAAGTTTTCTGTTTTATTATATTTATAATAATAATAAAACAAAACTTATCACCTTTATTATAATTCACAATATTAATCGACCAGGTCGTTCATAGGAAAGAGGGGGCTTTCCAATAAGGATTTCTCCCTATTGGCGCGCAATTAGGTGACCAAACCTCTCCTTGATAAAACTTCTAGACATCGTTCATATTGCAAATAATAATATTAATAACTTTGTTATCTCAATTATTGATTTAATAATATATAAAATATCGACATTAATTGAATCAAATAACGTGAGATACTATGCAACAATTACTGTAGCAATAATTAAACAAAACTGAGTGACTTCTCACATAAGCATCAATAATCAATATCGCGTGTTACTATGCAAACCATGCCAGACATCGCATACTTTTAACACCGGGTGTTTCAACGATTAATGATGTATAACTTTCATCGTTATTTTATAAAATATTTTTGTCATTTTCTCAATCCCGACAATAATTCCATCAAGGGGTCCACCAATGATTGTCTTGGTTGCACGAATATTCCCTGTTAAAACGAATATTCCCTCAACCAATCGAATATTATATAACAACTTGCGTACTTTGCAAAATTTATAAATATTACCCACAACTATAACATTATATCAAATTCATTCCATAATATTTAAAAATGATATTTATAGAAAAATTATCTTTATTCATAAAAGTTGGGGTCTTACAACCTCCCCTTCTTATGAAATTTTGCCCTCGAAATTAGGGTACGTACCTAGTATGTCGAAGAGGTAAGGATACCTTGATTTCACTTCAGATTCTAACTCCCAGGTTATTTCGTCAACATCGTGGTTCCTCCACAAAACTTTGACTTGAGGTATAACCTTGGACCGTAGAATATGCTCCTTCTTATCCAAGATTTTAACAGGAACCTCTTCATACGTTAAATCTTCTGCTATTTCATCCGGTTCTAACTCAATAATGTGATTCGGGTCTTCCACATATTTACGTAACATGGATATGTGAAAAACGTTATGAACACGAGACATACTTGGCAGTAAAGCGAGTCTATAGGCCACAGTTCCTACTCGATCGAGGATTAAAAATGGGCCAATGAATCGAGGATTGAGCTTTCCTCTCTTTCCAAATCTCGTAACTCCTTTCCATGGAGCAACACGTAACAACACATGATCTCCAATATCGAATTCCACGTCCTTTCGATGAAGATTAACATAACTCTTTTATCGATCTTGTGAGGTTTTTATATGTTGCCGGATCGTTTGAATCTTTTTCGTAGTCATACGTACAAACTCTGGTCCCAACAATATTGCTTCACTCACCTCATCCCAACATACTGGAGAACAACACTTTCTTCCATACAACGCCTCAAATAGAGTCATGCCAATACTTTCTTGATAACTGTTGTTGTAGGAAAACTCAACCAATGGTAAGAACTTATCCCAACTTCCCTTGAAGTCAAGGACACAAAGTTTTAATAAATCTTCCAAAGTTTGAATAGTCCTCTCTGATTGTCTGTCCGTCTGAGGATGATATACTAAACTAAATCGTAAATCCGTGCCCATAGCTTTTTGCAAACTAACCCAAAATCGTGAAGTGAATCTTGGGTCTCGATCAGAAACTATGGATACTAGCATACCATGCAGTCTTACAATCTCATTTATGTAAATACAAGCAAGACGTTCAAGTTTATAAGTTTCTCGTATTAGTAAGAAATGAGCAGACTTGGTCAATCTATCAACAATGACCCAAATTGCATTTATGCCTTGAGGAACCTTGGGAAGACCAATAACGAAATTCATGGTAATGTGCTCCCACTTCCATTCTGGAATTTTAAGTGGTTACAATGGACCTTTTGGTACTTGATGCTCCGCCTTGACTCATTGACAAGTTAGACACCTTGAGATAAATAGCGCTATCTCTCTCTTCATATTGCTCCACCAAAATGTATGACGAAGATTACGATACATTTTGGTACTCCCAGGATGGATTGCAAATGGTGTGTTGTGCGCCTTCATCATGATTTTATACTTTAAATCAGGGTCATTGGGAATACAAAGTCTGGAGTTGACTCGAAGTATTCCTTCTTCATCGATTCTTGTTTCTGGTATAGCACCTTCTTGCACTTTCTTCCTCATACGCATCAGCTCCAGATATGTAGCTTGAGCATCTTTAACTTTATCAATTAAAGTCGGTTCTACTCGTATATTCGCCATCATCACATGGGTCCCTGGAGTCTTTAACTCTATCTCCATCCTTTGTAATTCACACAAAATGGGCCTTTGCGTTGATAATATCGCACTCGTACCCGCATATGATCTTCTACTCAATATGTCAGCTACCACGTTCGTTTTTCCAGATTGTATTTGATGGTATGATCATAATCTTTCACCAGTTCAAGCCAACTTCATTGTCGCATGTTGAGTTCCTTTTGAGTGAAGAAATATTTGAGGCTTTTATGATCCGTAAAGATCTCCACTTTCTCCCCATACAAATAATGCCTCCATATTTTTAGTGCAAAAACGACTGCTGCCAACTCTAGATCATGAGTGGGATAATTCCTCTCATATTCTTTGAGTTGTCGTGAGGCATAGGCTATGACTTTCCCATGTTGCATGAGAACACATACCAACCCTTTGCCCGAAGCATCACTGTAGATGACAAACCCCTCTGAGTGAGATGGTATTGTCAGAACAGGTGCTGAAATGAGTCTCCTCTTGAGTTCGTGAAAACTCTTCTCACATTCTTCGCTCTAACTGAACTTTGTATCTTTTCGAGTCAGCAGAGTTAATGGAGTAGCGATTCGAGAAAACCCTTCTACGAATCTCCGATAATAACTAGCTAAGCCGAGAAAACTACGTACTTTGGTCATTGATTTAGGTTGCTCCCAGCTTTGAATAACTTCAATCTTTGCTGGGTCAACAAATATTCCATGACTTGATACTACGTGCCTAAGGAATGCTACTTCCTCCAGCCAGAACTCGCGTTTCTTTAACTTGGCATAAAGCTTGTTTTCACGAAGCTTTTGGAGTATCAGCCTCAAGTGTTGCTCATGATCTTCACGACTTTTGGAATAAATAAGGATTTCATCAATAAAGACGACCACAAAGTGATCCAAATATTCCTTGAATACTCGGTTCATCATATCCATGAAGACAACATGAGCATTAATCAATCCAAAAGCCATAACTAGGAATTCATAATGCCTGTACCGAGTTTTGAAAGCCATCTTTGGAATGTCATCGGTTTTAATCTTTAATTGGTGATATCCGGAATGAAGATCAATCTTTGAAAAGAATTTGGCTCCTTGCAACTGGTTAAATAGGTCATCAATACGTGGCAATGAGTATCTATTTTTGATAGTGACATGGTTCAACTCCCGATAATCAATACAAAGTCGCATACTCCCATCTTTCTTCTTCACGAATAGAACAGGAGCACCCCAAGGAGAAGTACTAGGACGAATAAAGCCATTATCAAACAATTCCTGCAGTTGGGTCTTTAACTCCTGAAGTTCAATAGGAGCCATTCGATATGGGGCTTTGGAAATGGGTTTTGTACCAGGTTCAAGGTCGATACAAAATTCAATTTCACGCTCTGGGGGTAGGCCAGGAAGTTCTTCAGGGAATATGTCAGAAAATTTATTAACAATAGAAATATCATTCAAAACTGACGTATTTTTGTTTAGATCCGTGACATGAGCTAAGAAAGCTTGACATCCATTTTTCAATAAACGAATATCTTTATGGCTTGAGATGACAGTGATTGATTTTAATGGTTTGGTTGCTTGAATTCGCATAATAGGTTGGTTAGGAATATGAAAGCTAACAACCTTACGAAAATAATCAATTTTTGCATAATGAGTAGTTAACCAATCAATCCCTAGAATCACATCAAATGCAAGTATTTTCAAAGAAATAAGATCGACAGATAACGTTTGGGTGCCGATTTGAACTAAACAAGACTTATAAATAGTGGATGTAATGAAGGTTTCTCCCAACAGAGTTTCAACAGATAAGTCAAAGTCTAATTTCTCCGGAGCCAAATTTAAACATTGAGCGCAAGTAGGAGAAATAAAAGAATGGGTAGAACCGGTATCAAATAAGGTATAGACTTCGCTAGAGTTTATGATAAGCTTACCCGTGATGACCTTGTTCGGGTTCCTTGCTTTCTGGGAGGTCACAGCAAACGCTCTCCCTTGCACTACCAGCTTTGACTTTTCTGGGACAGTCATTGGTGCCTCCATCCTAGCTGAACTTGTCTTCGATGAACGACAAAATCGGGCTAAGTGACCTTATCTTCCACAATTATAACATGCTTTGGACGGCATCGCGCAATTTAGACTAATGTGTCCCTCCCCTCCGCATTTGAAGCATATGATAGGTGGTCGTTCTCCTTCCTTAACAACGGGTGCTGGTGCTGACGTCTTTCCATCATTGTTATATCTCCTCTTCTTGAAATGTCCATTCTTATTGTTTTGGCCCTAATTACCACCGAAGTGGTTACCATTTCTGGCATGTTGATTCCCTCCACGCTTGTTTTAACCGCTTCGATGACTGCTCTCACTGGTATTATCATTTTGCAGGTTGCTCTCTTTTAGTTGGGTTAACTCATTATCGCGCTCCAATAACTGAGCCCTATTAACAACATCTGAATACAAACACAATTTATGAGAGATAAGATATTGACGTATCTCGGGTTTCAAACCTCTTAGAAACATTCGCGTCATTCTCTCCTCATTATCAACCAAATGGGACACAAACCGAGATAACTCGACAAACTTGGCTTCGTACTGCGATACGGTCATGTTGTTTTGCTCTAGCTTGATGAATTTTACCTCTTTCATGTGACGAATACTTTCGAGAAAGTACTTGTCGTTGAAAAATTCTTGGAACTTCTCCCATGTCATCTTCAGTGCGGCAGGTTGAGTATGCTTTACAGATTCCCACCAGTAATCTGCCTCTGCACGCAACATGAAGGTGGCATAGGGAACCTTTTGCTTCTCGGAGCATCCCAAGATATCAAATATCTTGCAGATCTGCTTTATCCATGTCTCCACCTTAAGTGGTTTTGGCTCTCCAAAAAACTCCAGTGGTCCCAGTTCCTTGAACTGCTTAGCGGTGACCTTCCGAGTGTTGCCAATGTTTCCACCTGTATTTTGGACAGGAGCCGCTCTTTCCTGATGTTGCATGAATTGCATAAAGCCTCTAAACATTCCATCGTTCATCATTTCGTCAGTGTTGTTGTTTGCATGAGGATCACGCCTTCCTAACGCATACATTATCCCGATTATTGATCCGTGGAGACTCAAGCAGTCTCTCGTGGCTTCATTGATATTCTCAACATTCTCGGATGTCAGTTTCAAATACTGCCACAAAACAAGGGTTAATTAATATATCACATATTATCCTCATACTCAGACCGACCAATTAAATATCAAATAAACTTAAGTAGGTCATACTAGCGAAATAATTCCCTGTAACAACCCGATATTTTCTATACAAATAAATTAGAAATTTTGTGTATAATTTTTATTTATTTATTAAAATAAATATGGGGAATATGTGCCAAGATAATGTGTGTATGTATTTATGTGATATATTTATTACATGAATAATTTTAAATAATTTTATTTTAGAATTATTGATTGTTATAAACTATATTATTATAATAATTAATTTTATAGTAGAAATATTTTTATTAATTATTTTCCATGAAAATATAATTATATATTATTTATATAATATATGAAATGATTTTTAGAATTATTATAATAATTATTTTATTATATGAATTTTTATTGATTATTAAGTTAATTATTTTAAATTAATTAATAATGTTAAGTATGATGAGATAAATCGAGATATGGAATCCAAAACCCTAATTTTTAGATTTTGATCAAGGCATGAGAATAATAATATAATATTAATTATATTTCAATTATTCAGTGCTATAAATATGTACTGTATATGTGGACCGATAAGGATTGATCAATTCTGGTGTTATGTGACAAACCCTTATATTACTATGTGAAACCCAAATTTAAAATACAAATTGGAGTTCAAAATTGTTAGGTAATCGTGATAATGTGATCAATGTCTGATATTATAAATATAAACGCTAATTAGGTAAACCCTAACCATTGACTCAAAACCCTAATTGTGAAATCAAAACCCTAATTATCAAATTAGGAAACCCTAATTACAAATTTTATAAACTAATTTTATTTTATTTTAAACCCTAAATGAAACCTTCGTAACCTAATTATACATTAGGTGAGACAATTAAATAGCCTAAGGGTTATGGTAATAAGGAAAGGTTAGTATTTAATATGTATACTAACTTATGTGGATAATCTTGTTATTTCAAGTGACTAATAATTTTAAGCCTATTTCTAGTAAACCTAATTAGGTTATGAGCTAAAGTCATATGTATAAGTAATTAAATTTCACAAGATTGGGAATGGGAACCCTAAATAAACAATTTGGGTAGCATATATTAAATTGTTAGACTATGTTCATTACATGACCCAAAACAATTAAAGGAGAAGCCCAAAAGAAATAAAATGCAAGCCCAAACTTAGTCTACTTGATTAAGGGTATTTTAGACCTTTGATTAATTAAATTTGTGCATTAAAATAAAAGCAAAATGGAGGAGATAATGGAGCATAGGGGACCGGCCACATTAGGCCATTTAAGGCAGCAAATTATGCTAATCAAGTTCCTTAAATAGTAAGTCTTACACATAAGTACATGTGTGCCAATCTCCCATTGGATGCAAATCTATTAAGCACCCTTAATCACATGATTAGGCTAATTGAAGAGATAAGGCAAAGCCTTTTATCCATGGGACAACAAAAGTATGGGGGATAATAGTTAATCACCCATTTCATTTGCTAGAACATTTCATTTTCTCTCATTCTTCTTCTTCTATCTTTTTCTCCCAAGCTAGTAGCATACAAGAGAAAAAAGAGAGAGAGGGTTCGGTTTTTCTAAGAGAGGGAGAGGAGTTGTTGTTCATGCATCCTAAGTTCATTACTTACTTTGGAAGAACAAGAAGGATAGTAACCAAAACTAGGTGAGGTTCTCATCCTTTTCTTTTTCTTATTCTTCTTCTATTTCGGTTTTTACCTCATTATATATGGGGGTTATGGTCTAATAATCAAAATACCCTAGTTTTACATATCATCATGTATGGAACTAAGTATCTTGAGTGTTGGATCAAAGGTTTAGAGGAAGGAAATGAGCATATGTTCTCCAAGGGGTGAAACCCTTGTTTTTCTTCTACTAAATCTTGTATAACTCAAGTTTTTCATCTTGGATTTGTGATCCGTCAAAGGGGGGGTGCTAGATACATGAGTTATCTAGTAAACCCAAGTGGTAGAACACAAATCTAGCAAGTATTGAAGCCATTGGGGTTGTTTTCCCCAAAACAGTCCACATAGAATATTAAGGTTTCAAACCCCTAAAAAGCTAATGTCCCCATTTTTTTTTGACTGTTTCAGATAGTTGCATGTCATTTAAAAATCTGGGAAAAATTACTGAGTCACCTTAAGAAGTTATCTACGTGTAGGAAAAAGAACGGAGACGTTTCGATTTATAGGTTGTGCGTAATGACTATTTCCGTAAAGGACTCCTAAATATTAACACCCGAATATCTCACTGTGTGTACACTGGAAGATTTCGAAATTTTTACAGTAGGTTCATATATGTTATGAGAGTATACCCTGAAACTTTCAGATTTTTCTGAGCAAAACTCAATTTATGAAAAATGAAGCAAGATCCGAGTGTTTTGGAAACTTTAAAATTAATAAATCATTTTCTAAAATTCCACAAAAATTTGGGAATCATTGTTGGGTCATATACTGACCAAATCCAGAAAATGAGAATTTTCGGAATCAGTTTGCTATTTTTCCTAAAAATGATTAAGTTATGAATAAAAGGAAATAAATAGTTAAATGATGTCTTAAATAAGAAAAATGTGATTTTAATACTTGAATACCCCTAATATATAATATTATGACTATTTTAGGGTATTTTGGTAATTTATAATAAGAAATATTATTTATGACCTTTTATGAATATTAAATAAGTGGTTTTGTAAAGGGTGAACAATTAGAATAAATTGTTTATTGATCAAATAAATTATTAAAATGTTATTATGATATTAATAATATTAGAATATGATATTTTTAAGTAAATAAAAATATTAAGATTAAAATTTCATTAAAATATTATTAAATGGTTAATAATATTTGATTTAAGCATTAATAAATGATTAAAGTATTATTAAATGATTAATAATATTAGATTAAAATATTAATCTTAGAGTAAAATATTATTAAAAGATTATTAATATTAAATTAAAGTAGTATTGGATGATTAAATTATTATTAAGTAAATAATAATATTCGAGATTAAATAAAATGTTATTAATGTAATAACATTAGTAAAAAGAAATAAAATATTATTAAATAATTAATAATATTAGTAAATGAATAAAATATTAATATTATTGGTAAATGAATAAAAGTATTATTAATTGATTAACGATACTAAAGCATAAGTAAGATATTATTAAAGTAATAATATTAATGCATGATTAAAATATTATTAAGAGGACTAATAATATTAGTAAAGTATTAAAATATTATTAAGATGTTAATAATATTAGTAAGCGAATAAAAGTATTATTAATGAACTAATAATACTAAGAGGTGAATTAAATATTATCAAGATTAATAATATTAATGAATTAAAAATATTTTAAGTTATACTTAATGACTTTTAATATTTTAAGAAATAGTACATTAATATTTTAATATTAATGGTAATTATTTAAAATAATTTTAAATATTTTAAAAATCATTTAAGGGTAATATAAATGTTTTAAAAATATTTTGAGTTATTATAAATAACTTTAATATTTTGGCAATGATTTCATTAATAGTTTAATAATAATTAAATGATAATAGAATTATTTGATATTTGAATCATTTAATAATGATTTTGGTGTTTGAAAATTAAGTGATAAATTAATAAATGTTTATTAAGTCATTTAAAATAATATGGTCGATACTTACGGATATTGAACGTTGGAATAGAGTCTTAGACTCGATAATTACTCGATAAAGCTGTCGCTTAAGACAATCGCATACGTTTTAAATTGATCTGGACTTAGATATTTTGACTGTATTAATATTTGTTTGTGATGAAATGACTGTTAAATATATGTGATGATGTGATTAGGTTATGTGCTGACTGCGAAATGCAGTACTATATGTTATAGTATATTGTTCTAATCGAAGCGAATGATCCGATTAATGATAGGTCGTGATATAAGAGATAAAACTAAGTTGCATTTTGTAAAGCAAAGATTAGGCAAGTATCCTACCTTTGCATTTTCTTTATCTGATGGACATGAGTAAGAATGTTTCGTAATTATATTATTACTTGTATAAATTATTAACCCTATATTATATACGCTCATTGATTATCAACATGTTAGTATATGGTAATTGAGATATATATTCATTCGATAATTTCTATAAATGGTTATACAAGTGTCCCCACTTGGATAATCATTACATTCTTAACCACATGTTGATACACCTTTGTTAATTACCCCCGAGTATATATATGTTGAATTATAGATTATTGTTGAACAAGATAAAACCTTATTATTATCCAATTTGAATTGCTCGGTTTGGAACCCCGACAAGTATGAACATGCATCCCTTACACGGAAAACTTTTATGCACCTAAGGTGGATGAGAGAACGATAACATCGTTCTTGCATGTAGTATTGATCAATACAGGTACAACGGCCGATCACCCCTGCGTTCAAGTAAGTTATGATGGTTTCATGAGATGAAGTTCTGTTTAACCTTTTCGAAAATGAAAACAATATTCATAGTATGTTCCCTTAACCCTATTTATAGTCAGTACGTAGTTTTAAAAATTTGAAAGAGGGTTATTATGTTATTATTATCGGGTCAGATTACTTCACAACTATTGATTTGTTGTAGAAGGGTAGTATAAAGAAAATATTTAAATTCTTTCAGCTTATATATATAATTGTTATTACTTGTTGGGCACTCAAATTCTCATCCTTGCTTAATTTAAATGTTTTCAGCTAAGTGTGAACAACCTGAAGGCTCTCCTAGAAACAAGGGAAAGGGAAAGGTTGCTGAATGATTTCAATGTTATCTTATGTAATAGTTTAATATTATTAAGACAACATTATATATTTATTATCATGTATTGTAAGGAATGATTAAAGGTTACGTACTTGGGAGCTAGACTTTGATAATTATGTAAATTAAGTTTAATATTTATATTATTGTTATTATTATTAGTATTATTCCTCTCATAGAAATGGTATCGTGAAACACTGAATTCGGATTTCAAGTACCTGAATTTGGAGGCTTTACAGGTTGGTATCAAAGCTTTAGGGTTAGAAACCTTAGGTGGGATAGACCTTAGGCTATAACCTTAGGACATAGGGAAACGTTGAAAATATAAATAACTCATATAGAGTTTATAAAGAGATGAATTGACTAAATTCATCGTTAAACAAAATAAAAGATAACTTATATAAAACTATTATTTGTTGCGTGTATATACTATATGCTAATCAGGATAATTTATGTGTCTAGATGTCTGGTGGAAAAGGCTTGTTATATGCTTATAGCATGAAGAAGGATCAAATCCATATCCCCAAGATAATATCGAAGCCAATAGCTGAAATAGAGGCTCACAATGAAAATAATTGTAACTCCCCGGAAAATCGAACATTTTGAAATTTCTTTTAATAATGAATAAAATAATATTATTTATTATTATTACGTGTTGAGAAGATGAAGGTCATTCTATAACCTAGAAACGTCGAAACGTCATAGTATTTTCACTACGTGGGAGAATTAAAGTGTTTGAATTTCTACAACGAAAATAAAAGTTTTCTGAGAAATTTTCTAAAAAACACTATTCATCGATTTCTGCTCGGAAACTATTTGTGAACTTCCGAGAAATACGTAACGTTATAATATCGAGGTGAGATTGATTATATAATAATAACCTAAGTATAGAAAACGTAATATTTCGCATGCGGACTTAATTTGGGAACGTTAGGTTATTAAGCATTAAGGGAAGAGAGTTGTGATTATATAATGTGTATACATTATATGAAGTAATGGATGTAAGTATAATATGACATATTGTACTATTATGTATGAAGAATGAGATAACGTATATTAAGAATTAGTATACGAGATAGCATACGAGAATTATACGTAGGGTATAAATGTTAAGTTATTGAATTAAAGGTAATGGACTTGTAGAATTGCTAGCTTATTGATAGAAGTCCAATAGGAAGGGATATGCAAGCCCAAGTGCTTGTTAATCATTAGTCCAACCTATTTGTAGCACAAGCCCAATAAGAAAGTAGTTAGATTAATTAACCAAGCCCAATGAGAAGCCTTGATCCATGGAACGATCCAAGTGTAAGTGGGTAGACTTTATGGGCAAGGTTAATGTGTGGTGACCAAGTGATGTGATGAGCAAGTGTTGTGGCTAGCAAGTTTACTTAGTGGCTAGATAATGAATAGTAAGGAGGTGGAGTATGAGGAGGTGGAATAAGGAGGTGGAAATAAGGAGGTGGGATGTGTTAATGACCATTCTACCCTAGCTTTTGATAGCCTATAAATACCAAGCTCATTTCAATATTGTTGGTTGTTATTCCATTTCACTTTCCTCTCAATATAAAGCTACTTATTGGTTAGGAAAAATAAGCCACTTAAGCACTTATAAGCCACTTCAAGCTTTGCTAGTTTTCCAAAGTAAATTGAAGTCTTAGTCTTCAAGGGTAAGACTCATCTCTTTTATCTGCATCTTTTCTATGATAGGATTGATAGAGAAGGGGGATGGTTTGAGGATAACATGTAATAAGTTATTAAAGAATGAACTTAAGCCGAATAAGTTGAATAAGCAACTTGAACATTAATAAGTTGCTAAGACCATGAAGAACCTATCATATGTTGTCATATGATGTTTAGTATGTTGATTATAGCATGAGAACTTTGATTGAAGGACTTAAGTTATTAATAAGTCATGTGCATGAAGATTTCAAGTTTATAAGCTAAATAAGTTAATGACTTATGAATATAAGTCAAAACCTACCTTGTTTATAAGATGGGTTAATAAGAAATTTTCAATGATCATATGTTGATTAAAATCCATTAAGAACGCTTAGTAATGAATGTTTGCCGGAATTCACACGATTGGACGATTAACGTCGAATTCGTGAAATTCTCGGAATGAAAGTCGTATTTTGTGTTTGAAGTCGGAAATGTTGGTTTTCAATGGAGACAAGTCATTTTAGTCATTATAGAGTTGCGGACTCGAAAATGACCGGATTCCGACTTGAAACGAAGAAACGAGCGTTGAACGTTCACGAACGTTTATCGTTTTCGTTAAAAATGAACTCATAGGTGAATTTTTAGCTAACGAAGTCAAATAGATAAAATTATTGTATGAACGGTTAGATTATGAAATTTGTGAACCATAGGCTTTTGAACGGACCAATTCGGACTTAAAACGAAGAAGTTATGCGTCCGGGAAGTTCGTAAAAATGTCAAAACTGAAAACTTTTCGAGAGGCTGAGAGTCGCGTGGGGAGGCGCGACTCTAAGCCTAGAATAACGCATACATACAACATGAGGTTAGACTCTTACTGCTAATTGCTAACTCGTCTTGCATTGCTGAAGTCACAGAAAGTAATCAATTGGGCCATGGCTGATCAAGAAAAATGATAGTGAAGAATGATTTCAAGTGTAGAAGGAAAGGGAACTTGTTAGTAATGAATTAAGATGTAATCATGACATGGTTAAGACATTGTAAGGTACTTGTAAGACACTAATGCATGTTGATTAAGAGTTAATAATCAATCGAAGATGAGCAAAATGTGAATGACGTAATGAAAGCCGGAAACCCTAAATAACGAATCTAAGTTAGGAATTACGTTGAGATGAAGGGTAAGATATAATAGTAATCATACTTGATTGTGTATGACCTAATGTGATACGTTATATGATTATGTATTGTAGAATCATAAAGACTTAAAGTACTGTATGGATATTAATCAGTAATCAGACGTCAAAGACAAGTATTCTAACCCTTGTTTCAGTTCAGTCTGGACAAGCTTTGTAATTCATGTATTCTTTCACATGAAGTTTTGAATGATGAAGTCTTAAGCCATTTCTTTCGGCTAGACTTATATTATGAATCTATCAAGCATGATTAACGTTACCGAGTTATATTGGTATGGTTTTCAATCGAAGACCAAGTATACTAAAATGTTTTTGTCGTTTAACGGCAGTGCGCGTGAGGTTGCCACAACTTAAGCGTATACACGTTTAATGAATGTAGTGTTGATCGACATAGAAGTACTATGAAGTTGATCACTTTCGAAGTGCTCGTAAGCTATGACGGACTTACGAACTTAGTGTCGGGTTGTCCTTTTCAAAAGAACTTATGATATGCTCATATACTTGAGCCATAATTGTTATTCCACTAAGTATGGTTGTGTAAAATGTTTTGAAGGAAAAGAAGTGCTATTTTAAATTATCGATAGTAATTTGTAACTATTGTTCAGTTATTGAAAATATATGAGTTCTATGTTTCAAGCATGTTGTTTATTAGAATGGTAGTACTTGCTGAGCTAGTCATGCTCACTCTTGCTTGAACCATATGAACACAGCTAAAATCGAGCGGACCGAAGGCTCCGGCAAGGATAAAGGCAGGGCAAAGACGAACCCGTAGTATACTTATGTAATAGTATAGGATGAATGTTTGTAATATATTGATATTATGACAAGAATAACTGAAAGGGTTACAAAGAACCTGGGGAATGTAATATTATTTTGAATATATATAAGTTATATTAGTCCTTTTGAGACTATTCAATGGAATGTATGAATGAATGGTAGTACCGTGTAACACCATCTATCGGGTTGGAAGAGACCCAGATTTGGAGGCGTCACAGGTTGGTATCAAAGCATTAGGTTATACAACTTAAGGGAGGGAATTAAAAACCTTAAGTCATAACCTTAAGAGGAGTCAAAGAAGTACAAGAAGAAAATAACCTTATAAAAATGCATTATGATTATGTTATGTGTTTTTATTATTCTATTGACATGTACTAATCAACTTAATTGTGTTGTGTAGATGTCGGGAGTAAACAAGATGTTTGTTAGTGATCAAGCCATTAGTGAAGAGTCGGTGAACCAAATAGAGGTTATACCAAACCCTATAGCAGCAGAGCCAGATGTAGTGATTATTGAGTCTGGAGACTCAGAGGAAGCTGACTATATGTCAGTGTTTGACGGGATGATAGAGGAGGAGGTAGAGACAGTCTCCTTTAACCCAGTGGCTATAGCAGCAGAGATAGCTCCTGGGGGGTCGATGATGTCTCTATTCATGTCAGTGTTGGATAGAAATATCCATTACTGTCATGAGGTTAAGGAGCTTAAGGCAGAGCTCCAAATTGTTAGAGAGGACAAGCCTGATGTCGAGTCCATGTGGGAGCAGGAGCATGATGAGCGGATTTTGGCTAAGGACAAAGTCCATGATTTAAAAGCACGAGGTCTTTGAGCTCGAGGAGGAGCTAAAGACTAAGGTGCGAAGAAGATAGGGAGAATGTCCTATATCTATAGGAGTTTCATACTGATTTTCAGTGACGAGATAATTTGGATATCCAGTGGAGAGGTGGGGCAAACACGACATACCATTAGTAGTGATATCATTCCGGTCTTGCCAAGGCAAATTCGAAAATGCCTTGAGGCGGATGTAGAGTAGTGGTATTTAAGGTAGTATGTAAATATTTTTGTAAGTAGTAGTGACGTAAAGCCCTTTTGTATAGTAAAGGGTAATCTTTTGTAAATCCCAATTTTGGAAAGCGATAGCGAGAAAGTAATGTAATCGACTTAGAAAGTGTGTATATAGCCGATGTAGTATTATACTACGAAGAATGAATATAAGTTCTTTTATGGAAAGCAATGTGTTATGGATGTTGATGTTATTGTTTAATATTAATGATAACTAATAAAGAAAGGAATAATAACGTAATGTGTTTATTGTATCGACAAAATGCCACCGTAGAAGAATGCAAGCGTAATAAAAGAAGCGAACATAAATCAATAGGAGGAGGTCCGGTTAATCCGATGCGAGGAGTTTGTTAACTTAATAACCGCCGCATTTTATTGAACAGGGGCTAATATCCCCGTAAATCCGGGAGTAGCACGAGCTACGACCTTTAAGGATTTCAAAAGCGTGGGTCCGTCGGAGTTCAAAGGAACTACAGACCCTATTGAAGCCCAAACGTGGGTTAAGGAAATAGAGAAGGCATTTGTAATAGCAAATGTCAACGAGGCCCAGAAGGTTGCCTTTGCGACCTATATGATGAAGGGAGAAGCCAATTTTTGGTGGGAAGCCAATCAGGCTATGGTTGGGATAGTGAATTTGAATTGGGATAGGTTCAAGGAGATATTCTTCGAGAACTAATTTCCCACGAGCATGCAAGGAAGGGAGGAGATGCGGTTTCTCGAGTTGAAACAAGGGGACATGACCGTTCCCCAATACGCTGCCAAGTTCAATGAACTGGCAAGGTTCGCTCCACATCAAGTGGATACCGAGGTGAGGAAGGCGCGACGATTCGAGCAAGGCTTGAAACCCTGGCTCTATAACCGTATATTGGTGTTTCAAAGTACTTCTTTTGGAACCGTTTTAGAGAAGGCGATAATCGCCGAGGGTGGTAGTGAGGCATTGAGCCAATACCACAAAGAAAAGAAGAATAAGGGAAAGGTTGACGGGAGAGTCAAGATTGAGGGAGCTAGTGGAAGTGGCGAGGGTTAGAAGAGGAAGGTATTTAGCTCTGGGAATACCGGAGTGAAGCAAGGAGACCCGAAGAGAAGAATGGAGGCCTGCAAGACCTGTGAGAAGACTCACTTAGGAGTCTGTCTCAAGGGGAAGGCCGTCTGCTACAACTGTGGACAGGAGGGGAACATTACACCTAACTGTCCAAGTCTGAAGAAGAATCACGGATGCTTTGTGTGTGGGTCAACTGACCACATGGTGAAGAAGCGCTTAGAAGAAGGGGACGGATGGGGGCGAGGCACTAATAGCGATAAGTTAGCTATTGGGGTCCAGTATTGGCCGGGTAGGCGATGGGTCATACCTTTAACATGATGATCCAAGATCTTGGTTGCATCAGGGGACGTCGTCGCAGGTATTATTCCGATCAATGATATCAATGCGTATGTGCTGTTTGATTCGGATGCTACTTGTTCGTTTATAGCATGCGATTTTGCTAAACGATTAGGATTACTTCCCGAAAAGTTGCCTATACCTTTAAATATTAAGGTAGCAAATGAAGAAATAATTCCTGTTAAAACTGTTCATAAGAGTTGTTGTGTAGATATACGGGGTTGTAAATTATCAGTAGATCTATTACCAATAAAGTTAGGAGAATTCGATGTAATTCTCGGAATGGATTGGTTGGTAAACCATGGGGCAATTATAGATTGTCAAAAGAAATGTGTTAACATTAAGACTTTAAAACAACCTCAGGTAGTATTTTACGGGAATAGATCGTTGGGACATTTGTGTTGTCTAACCATGACACAAACTAGGAAATTATTGAGGAAAGGGTGCGTAAGCTATCTGTGTCATGTTGTTGATACCCAGAGAGTGGTAGCAACCATGGAACAAATACCTATAGTGAGAGAATTCACCGATGTATTTCCGAGTGAATTTCCAGGTCTTCCGCTGGATAGGAGACCGAGAGTTTGTGATAGACATTGTGCGGGGGCGGCACCGGTTTTCGTGGCACCGTATCGTATGGCGCCAAGTGGAAATGATGGAGTTGATGGTGCGATTGCAAGAAGCTGTTGGATCGAAAGTACATTCAAGTAGAGTGTGTGTCGCCGTGGGAGCACCTTGCAGAGTGCTTTGTCAAGAAAAAGGACGGATCATTAAGACTTTGTATAGACTATAGAGAGTTGAACAAGTTAACAATAAAGAATAAATACCCATTGCTCAGGATCGATGATCTCTTTGATCAGTTGAAAGGGGCTAAGTATTTTTCTAAAATAGATTTAAGAACGGGGTATCATCAGTTGAAGGTTAGGAAGGAGGATGTGCCAAAGACAGCATTTAGGACTTGTTATGGACATTACGAGTTTTTAGTGATGTCGTTTGGATTGACAAATGCACCAGTTGCATTCATGGATATGATGAACAGAGTGTTCAAAAAATATTTGGACAAGTTCGTTGTGGTGTTTATAGATGATATTCTAGTCTACTCTAAGACAACAGAAGATCATGCTGAACACCTAAGGTTAGTGTTAGAGACATTAAGGAAGGAGAAGTTATATGCGAAATTCACGAAGTGTGAATTTTGGTTAGAGAAAGTCTGCGATTTTTAGGTCGTGTCATTGACCGTGAGGATTTTCGGTGGATCTAGCGAAGGTGGAAGCTGTGATGAATTGGGAACAACCGAAAACGCCGACCGAGGTGCGGAGTTTCCTAGGGTTAGCGAGTTACTATTGAAGATTTATCTAGGATTTTTTGAAGATAGCTACTCCGTTGACTAACTTGACAAGGAAGATGGTGAAGTACGTGTGGACGGAGAAGTGTGAAGACAGTTTTCAAGAATTGAAGAAAAGATTGAGTGAAGCGCCTGTTTTGTCATTATCTGATGACATAGGAAATTTTATAGTTTATAGCGATGCTTCGCATAGGGGACTTGGTTGCGTGCTCATACAGCATGGCAAGGTCATTGCGTATGCATCTAGGCAGTTGAAGGATTATGAGAAAGTTTATCCTACTCATGATCTCGAACTGGCCGCAATAGTTTTTGCTCTAAAGATATGGAGACATTATCTTTATGGAGAAAAATGTGAGATATACACGGACCACAAGAGTCTAAAATATATCTTCACACAGAAGGAGTTGAATATGAGGCAGAGGAGATGGCTGGAGTTGATAAAGGATTATGATTGTGAAATCTTATATCACCCTGGAAAAGCTAATGTAGTTGCCGACGCCTTAAGTAGGAAGGGTCGGGAAAAGTTGTCTTTGTTAACGACTCAAACTGAGTTAATAATAGAGATGGCTAGGATGGAGTTGGAAGTGAAGCTACCAAATGAAGGAAGACCAATTTTGTTTGCGATGGAGATGCAATCTACCATCGTAGAAAGTGTCAAGGAGGTACAACTCAAAACTGATGAGTGTGACCATATAAAGGAGCGGCTGACCAATGAAAAGGATAGTAAATCTGATCTTGATAATGAGGGGTTATTAAGATTTGAAGGAAGAATTTGGGTTAGAATGAGGCGGAATTAAAGGAGCGGAGTTCTACAAGAGGCTCATAGTTCAAGATTTTTGATTCATCCCGGTGGTAGCACTAAGATGTATCAAGATCTTGACAGAGAGTTTACGGTGGCCAAAACATGAAGAGAGAGATTTCAGAGTATGTTAGTAGGTGCTTGACTTGTCAGAGAGTTAAGGCTGAACATCAACGACCTAGTGGCTTGTTACAGTCATTAGAAATTTTGGAGTGGAAATGGGAGAATATCACGATGGATTTTGTGGTAGGACCTACTACTCGGAAAGGGTATGATGCGATTTGGGTAATAGTGGGTAGATTTGTGAAAGTCGGCTCACTTTTTGCCAATTAGGGTTAAGTATAAGCTTAGACCGATTAGCTAGACTTTATATTAAGGAAATAATCTCTAGACATGGAGTGCTAGTATCGATTGTGTCAGATCGTGATCCACGATTCACGTCGAACTTTGGAGAAGTCTCAAGAAGCGATTGGGAACGCAGTTGAAAGTCGAGTACGGCGTATCATCCATAGAGCGGATGGGATGAAGCGAGAGGACAATTCAGACGTTAGAAGATACACTAAGATCTTGCGTCATGGATTTCAAGGGTAGTTGGGATGATCATCTACCATTAGTGGAGTTTCATATATAACAATCGTTATCATACAAGCATAGGTATGCCACTTCACGAAGCTTTGTATGGGAGAAAATGCGTAACGCTTGTATTGGGATGAGGTGAGTAGGAGAACGCCGAATGTTGGGACCGGAATTGGTGCAACAGACAGCGGATATTGTCAGGAAGATTCAGATGCGTCTTCTAGTAGCTCAAGACAGACAGAAGAAGTTTACGGATCCTCATAGAGAGAATCGAGAGTTTGAAGTAGGTTCGTACGTATTTCTAAAAGTATCTCCCTGGAAAGGAAAGATACGTTTTGGAAAAAAGGGGAAGTTAAGTCCGAGGTTTATAAGACCTTTTGAGGTATTAAAACGGGTGGGTGAGGTAGCTTACATGTTAGCATTACCTCCAGACCTAGAACGAATACATAATGTATTTCACGTATCAGTGTTACGTCCGTATAAGCCGGATTATAAGCACGTGATAGAGTATG
This sequence comes from Panax quinquefolius, assembly GCA_020205615.1. NCBI lineage: Eukaryota > Viridiplantae > Streptophyta > Magnoliopsida > Apiales > Araliaceae > Panax > Panax quinquefolius. The sequence continues at coordinate 59,804,480 of CM035159.1, forward strand.
AGCCTATTCAGGTCGAGAAGGACTTAACGTACGAGGAAACGTCGATTCAAATTGTCGATAGAAAAGAACAAGTTCTACGAAATAAAGTCATACCTTCGGTGAAGGTGATATGGAAGAACCAGGATGCAGAAGAAGCAACGTGGGAGTTAGAAGAAATGATGAAAAAGAATTACCCGAATCTATTTGTGTAATTTTTTTTATATATATAGCGAGATTCTGGGGACAGAATCCTTATAAAGGGGAGAGAGTGTAACGCCCCGGAAAATCGAACATTTTGTAATTTCTTTTAATAATGAATAAAATAATATTATTTATTATTATTACGTGTTGAGAAGATGAAGGTCGTTCTATAACCTAGAAACGTCGGAACGTCGTAGTATTTTCACTACGTGGGAGAATTAAAGTGTTTGAATTTCTAAAATGAAAATAAAAGTTTTTCGAGAAATTTTCTAAAAAACACTATTCATCGATTTCTGCTCGGGAACTATTTGTGAACTTCTGATAAATACGTAACATTATAATATCGAGGTGAGATTGATTATGTAATAATAACCTAAGTATGGAAAACGTAATATTTAGCATTCGGACTTAATTTGGGAACGTTAGGTTATTAAGCGTTAAGGGAAGAGAGTTGTGATTATATAATGTGTATACATTATATGAAGTAATGGATATAAGTATAATACGACATATTGTACTATTATGTATGAAGAATGAGATAACGTATATTAAGAATTAGTATACGAGATAGCATACGAGAATTATACGTAGGGTATAAATGTTAAGTTATTGAATTAAAGGTAATGGACTTGGTAGAATTGCTAGCTTATTGATAGAAGTCCAATAGGAAGGGATATGCAAGCCCAAGTGCTTGTTAATCATTAGTCCAACCTATTTGTAGCACAAGCCCAATAAGAAAGTAGTTAGATTAATTAACTAAGCCCAATGAGAAGCCTTGATCCATGGAGCGATCCAAGTGTAAGTGGGTAGACTTGATGGGAAAGGTTAATGTGTGGTGACCAAGTGATGTGATGAGCAAGTGTTGTGGCTAGCAAGTTTACTTAGTGGCTAGATAATGAATAGTAAGGAGGTGGAGTATGAGGAGGTGGAATAAGGAGGTGGAAATAAGGAGGTGGGATGTGTTAATGACAATTCTACCCTAGCTTTTGATAGCCTATAAATACCAAGCTCATTTCAATATTGTTGGTTGTTATTTCATCCAACTTTCCTCTCAATATAAAGCTACTTATTGGTTAGGAAGAATAAGCCACTTAAGCACTTATAAGCCACTTCAAGCTTTGCTAGTTTTCCAAAGTAAATTGAAGTCTTAGTCTTTAAGGGTAAGACTCATCTCTTTTATCTACATCTTTTCTATGATAGGATTGATAGAGAAGGGGGATGGTTTGAGGATAACATGTAATAAGTTATTAAAGAATGAACTTAAGCCGAATAAGTTGAATAAGCAACTTGAACATTAATAAGTTGCTAAGACCATGAAGAACCTATCATATGTTGTCATATGATGTTTAGTATGTTCATTATAGCATGAGAACTTTGATTGAAAGACTTAAGTTATTAATAAGTCATGTGCATGAAGATTTCTAGTTCATAAGCTAAATAAGTTAATGACTTATGAAAATAAGTTAAAACCTACCTTGTTTATAAGATGGGTTAATAAGTAATTTGTAATTATCATATGTTGATTAAAATCCATTAAGAACGCTTAGTAATGAATGTTTGCCGGAATTCACACGATTGGACGATTAACGTCGAATTCGTGAAATTCTCGGAATGGAAGTTGTATTTTGTGTTTGAAGTCGGAAACGTTGGTTTTTTATGGAGACAAGTCATTTTAGTCATTATAGAGTTGCAGACTAGAAAATGACCGGATTCTGACTTGAAACGAAGAAACGAGCGTTGAACGTTCACGAACGTTTATCGTTTTCGTTAAAAATGAACTCATAGGTGAATTTTTAGTAAACAAATTCAAATAGATAAAAATTCTTACATGGATGCGTAGATTATGAAATTTGTGAATCGTAGGCTTTTGAACGGACCAATTCGGACTTAAAACGAAGAAGTTATGCGTCTAGGAAGTTCGTAAAAATGCAAAAAAAGCGAAAAAATTTTTCGAGGCACGAGAGTCGCGCATGGCGTGACTCTAAGCCTAGAATGACCGTCGCATGCATGCGGCATGGGAGAGGTTTCTGATTGCTAACTCATTTGTATAAATACGAGAGAGTAATCCTTAAAGCTTGTGGCCATTCCAAGAAAAATGATAGTGAAGAATGATTTTAAGTGTAGAAGGAAAGGGAACTTGTTAGTAATGAATTAAGATGTAATCATGACATGGTTAAGACATTGTAAGGTACTTGCAAGACACTAATGCATGTTGATTAAGAGTTAATAATCAACCGAAGATGAGCAGAATGTGAATGATGTAATGAAAGCCGGAAACCCTAAATAACGAATCTAAGTTAGGAATTACGTTGAGATGAAGGGTAAGATATAATAGTAATCATACTTGATTGTGTATGACCTAATGTGATACGTTATATGATTATGTATTGTAGAATCATAAAGACTTAAAGTACTGTGCGGATATTAATCAGTAATCAGACATCAAAGGCAAGTATTCTAACCCTTGTTTCAGTTCAGTTTGGACAAGCTTTGTAATTCATGTATTCTTTCACATGAAGTTTTGAATGATGAAGTCTTAAGCCATTTCTTTCGGCTAGACTTATATTATGAATCTATCAAGCATTATTAACGTTATCGAGTTATATTGGTATGGTTTTCAATCGAAGACCAAGTATACTAAAATGTTTTTGTCGTTTAACGATAGGCACGTGAGGTTGCCACAACTTAAACGTATACACGTTTAATGAATGTAGTGTTGATCAACATAGAGTACTATGAGCTGATCACTCAGAAGTGCTCGTAAGCTATGATGGACTTACGGACTTAGTGCCAGGTTGTCCTTTTCAAAAGAACTTATGATATACTCATATACTTGAGCCATAATTATTATTCCACTAAGTATGGTTGTGTAAAACGTTTTGAAGGAAAAGAAGTGTTATTTTAAATTAATGATAGTACTTTGTAACTATTGTTCAGTTATTGAAGATATATGAGTTCTATGTTTCAAGCATGTTGTTTATTAGAATGGTAGTACTTGTTGAGCTAGTCATGCTCACTCTTGCTTGAACCATATGAACACAGCTAAAATCGAGCGGACCGAAGGCTCCGGCAAGGATAAAGGTAGGGCAAAGACGAACCTGTATTATACTTATGTAATAGTATAGGATGAATATTTGTAATATATTGATATTATGACAAGAACAACTGAAAGGGTTACAAAGAACCTGGGGAATGTATTATTATTTTGAATATATATAAGTTATATTAGTCCTTTTGAGACTATTCAATGGAATGTATGAATGAATTGTAGTACCGTGTAGCACCATCTGTCGAGTTGGAAGAGACCCGGATTTGTGGGCGTCACAATAACTCAGATGACGTGGTTATTGTAGAAAATGTAGTACCAGATCCGGAGATGGTGGAGCTGACAGATAGTGATTCGGACACTAAAGTTGAAGCTGAACAAGCATCAACAGAGGTGTAGGATCTGAGGAACAAGGTTTTTTCTCTAGAAAAGCTGTGGGAAATAGAAAAGTTGTTAAATAGTTAACTGCGTCAGGCGTTAATAGAAACAATGGAAGAACAAGATAAGCTTAAAATCTAAATTGATCAGATGGGAGCCACAAGCAACACGTCATGTACAGCTCCGAGCAAGAAAGGGAAAAGAAAGATAGAAGACCGTGACTTAGGAAAATCCGATAAGAAGAAAGGGAAAAGAATATGTTACCTTTGTGGCTATGAGGGACATACCACTCTGTATTGTCCCGACTATAAATCAGGAGCATTTTTTATCTGTAAAATCCCAAATTTTATGAATAAAGATTTAATTTTCTCGAAATATTTTTTTCAAAATTATGGTGTGGATTTGAGATAATGTTATAGTTGTGGGTAATATTTATAAATTTTGAAAAGTATGCAAGTTGTTTTATAATATTTGATTGGTCGGGGAATATTCTTTTTGCCGAGGAATATCCGTACGACGGTACAATCATTGGTGGACCCCACAACGGAATTATTGTCGGATTGAGAAAACAACAAAAATATTTTTATGAAAATAACGACGGAAGTTTTACCGTTAAAACTATTGAACTACTCGATAGTAAAAGTACAGTAATACGCGTGGTTGCATAGTAGCACACGGTATTGATTATTGATGCTTACGTGAGAAGTCACTCAGTTTTGTTCAATTATTACTTCAGTAATTGTTGCATCGTATCTCACGTTATTTGATTCGATTATTGTCGATATTTTATATATTATTAAATCAATAATTTAGACGATGAAGTTATTGATATTATTATTTACAATATTAACGATGTCTAGAAGTTCTGCCAAGGAGAGGTTTGGTCACCTAATTGCGCGCCAATAGGGAGAAATCCTTATTGGAAAGCCACCTCTTTCCTGGGAACGACCTGGTCGATTAATATTGTGAATTATAATAATTATGATAAATGTTGTTAGATATATTGAGGTGTCTTTTTATGAAACCATGAAAGTTTATATATATATATATATATATATATATATATATAAATTTAGTTTTATTAGTATTATTAATGTAATAAAACAAAAAAGTTTTTTATATAAACAAATACTTTTATAAAGTTATTTATTTTATTAGACAATAATTAGAATATATTATATTTTATTATGCATAGTATCTGCATAGTGTTTTGCATAGTAAAATCTTTTTGTATAAAACAGAATACTTTTATAAAGTTATTTGTTTTATTAGACAATAATTAGAATATATTATATTATGCATAGTGCCTGCATAGTGTTCTCCATAGTAAATCAATATGGACCGTCCGTTTAAAAGTAAATCAATCTGGACCGTTCATGAATTAGTTACTATTCAGTCCATTCTCCTATAAATAAAAGCTCATTCCTTCATTATTTCTTACGAATTCACTGAAACTCTAGAGAGAGAAACTATAAAGTGAAAGAAGAAAAGTATTTTGCTACTTCACTACTCCTATATCCAGTTTCTTCTAAGGTAAGGGATATTATTTGTTGTACTCGTAAGGGGTATTATTCTATCGTATTCATGAAGAGAATCATTTTCTTTCGATACTCGTAAGAGCTGTTATTCCATTCTTCATTATTATGTTGGAATAACCTATTTATGCGAAGTACCGCATATATGGTGAAATTCTTTTGTTATTCCATTCTTTATTATTATGTTGGAATAACCTGTTTATGCGAAGTATCGCATACATGGTGAAATTCTTCTATTATTCCGTTCTTTATTATTCTCGGTTTAATATCTTGTCATGCGCTTACGCATTGACCTAGTTCCATTCTTTATTATTACGCCGAATATCCGTCGTCAAGCAAGGCGTTTACGCATGACCTGGTTCCATTCTCTATTATTCTGTCGAAATATCCTGTCTGTGCGTTTACGCATAACCTGGTTCCATTCTTTATTATTCTGTCGGAATATCCTGTCTGTACGTTACGCATGACCTGGTTCCATTATTTATTATTCTATTGGGAATAACCTGTCGGTGCGATCTATCGCATATATGGTGATTTCTTCTGTTATTCCATTCTTTATTATTCTATTGGAATAACATGTCTATGTGGATTATAACATGCATGGTGAATGATCCTTTGTTTTCATTCCTTATTAAATTGTGGAAAAGATCTCAGATATCGTGAGATTATCGCACGTGGCGCGGGTGAAAATCCATTTCATAGATTTCATATATCCTATTATACACAGTTGGTTAAAGCTTTGACTTCTATACTCCATGAAATTAGTGGAATATCCTTAATATTTGTGCTTCATCCAGTATCTTTTCATGGAAATATTTTTCTGAGCATTCTTGAATTTTACTCTACAAAGAAGTATCCTGTTGACAATTTGGACGTTATTGGTTCCTGGATAAATTAATTATTGAACTTGTTTTATTAAATTATTATGTCATTATCATCATCCTCGTGTTTATATTATGTTGAAATTCATTTGTGGCTTGTAGTGCATAGATGGACTTGGTATGATTATGACCAGAGATTATTCGGTATAATCATTACCGTAATGTTACAAATGATGTGGAAAAAGACCTCATTGGCCCGTAGTGCATTGATGGAAAGTTTTTGGTATGATTATGGCTATGGATTCTCTTCGCCCAAGGGTGCAAAGATGAATTGTTTTATGGCATGATTAGGACCGTTGATGAAAACATGATTATCTTTAGCCCGCAGTGCATGGATAATTCGTGGTCGTGATACTAAAGAATATCCTTGGCCTGTAGCGCAGGGATGATTTGATGACGTAGATTATTTATTAAGCTGAGTTTCAGCAATAAAAGTGATGAAAAACCTTTTAAATCATAGAAGATAGTAGATTTTATTCTCTACTTGACTCTTCTAATGGATTGCTTGTTCCGCTGCCGTTAAACTTGATGTTTGTTATATTGTATCAGTTTAACACTGTTGAAGGCTAATGATAATTTATTCTGCATTATCTTGGTCATAATATTTCTTACTGGGCTAGTTGAGCTCACCCTTTTTGCTTTCATTGTTCTCTTCAGGAAATGAGAACGTGGCAGGGACTAGTCGAGGAACAGAGTGACGGTCCAGATGATAGCATTAGTACTCCTCACTATTCTGTTAAATAGTGTGACAATAAATGCAATGAGGACTCCTTTGAGTGTGGATATTGTATAGATGACAATATTCTTATTAAAACTCTCACCCATGTTTTGTCGTATTTTTATACGACGTTTGTATAATTAAGTTTGTATTTGTATTTTATACCATGTATTTGGTGACTCAGAATAGGTGTTGTATACCTATTTTTGGGGTTGTCATAGTTGGTATCAAAGCTTAGGGATATGATCCCTGGCTAAGATGAGAGACAAGAACTAGGAGGGGAGAGACGGGGAATTCCTTCGCTAGTATGACCTACCTAAGTTTATTTGGTATTTAATTGGTCGATTAGAGTATAGGGATAATATGTGATATGTTAATTAACCCTTATTTTGTGGCAGTATTTAAAAATGACATCCGAGAATGTTGAGAATAGCAATGGAGCACAGGAGACCGTTGAGTCTCCACATATCAATAATCATGATAATGTGCATCAGGAAGGCGACAATCCTCAGGCAAACAACAACACTGACCAAATGATGAACGATGGAATGTTCAGAGGCTTTATGCAATTCATGCAACAACAGGTAAGAGAGACTCCTGTTCAAAATATAGGTGGAAATAATGGCAACCCACGATTTGATTCATCGCTAAGCGATTCAAGGAGCTGGGACCACCGGAGTTTTTGGGAAAGCCAGAACCACTTATGGCGGAGATGTGGTTAAAGCAGATCACCAAGATATTTGATGTCTTGGGATGCTCCGAGGAGCAAAAGGCTCCCTTTGCCACCTTTATGTTGCGTGAAGAGGCAGACATCGTGGAAATCTATAAAACGCACTCCACTGGACGACTCAAGATGTCTTGGGAAAAGTTCCAAGAGCTGTTCAATGAAAAGTACTTTTCTGAAAGTATTCGTCACATGAAGGAGGTGGAGTTTATCAAGTTGGAGCAAAACAATATGACCATGTCGGAGTATGAAGCCAAGTTTGCCGAGTTGTCCCTGTTTGCGTCTCATTTGGTCGATAATGAGGAGCGAATAACGCAAATATTTCTATGAGTTTTGAAACCCGAAATACGTCAATACCTCATTTCTCATAAACTTTGTTTATATTCAGATGTTGTGAATAGGGCTCAGTTATTGGAGCGCGATAATGAGTCAGCACAACCAAAAGGTAATGACCAAAGAACACGATAATAATCATACCGGCAAGGGCAACGGCCATGAACAATGATAACCATCATGGGGAAATTATCATGCCCGTAATGGTAACCACTTCGATGGTAATCATGGCCAAGATAATAGGAGTGGAAATTTCAAGAAGAGAAGGTTCAATAATGATGGAAAGACGTCAGCACCAGCACCCGTTGTTAAGGAAGGAGAACGACCACCTATCATATGCTTCAAATGTGGAGGGGAGGGACACATCAGTCCAAACTGTGCGATGCCGTCCAAAGCATGTTACAATTATGGAAGAGAAGGCCACCTAGCCCGATTTTGTCATACACCAAAGTCAAGACCAGCTGGGACGGTGGCACCAATGGCGGATGCGGACAAAACAAAGTCGGTGGTTTCAAGGAGAGCATTTTTTGTGACTTCTGAAAAAGCAAGTAAACCAAACAAAGTTAGTACGGGTTAGTTAATTATAAATTTTTGCGAAGTCTATACCTTATTAGATACCGCTTCTACCCATTCTTTTATCTCTCTTTCTTGCGTTCAACGTTAAAATTTGACTCCAGAGAAGTTAGACTCTGACTTATCTGTTGAAGCTCCGTTAGGAGAAACCTTCATTACATGTGCTATCCAAGTCTTGGATGAGAGTCATAGTTTAGAATGATATTTCTATCCTTAGTAAATTTCCTAGCGTATTCTTGAAGACTTCCTAGCCTACCCCTAGAGCGTGAAATCGAATTTTGTATTGACCCCATTACAAAACCCATTTCTAAAACTCTCAAATATTTCTCCAACTAAAATGATCGTAGCATGCGCCAAAGACGTTGGCTCGAGCTGTTGAAGATTACGATCATACCATTCAATACCATAGTGGGAAAGCGAAACGTGGTAGCTGACGTGTTGAGTAGAAGATCGTATGCGTTTACGAGTGCGATGTTGTTAACACAAAGACTCATTTCGTATAACTTACAAGTGATGAATATAGAGTTAAAGACTCTAGGGACCCACGTAAAGATAACGAATATACGAGTAAAATTGACTTTAATCGATAAAGTTAAAGCCGCTCAAGCTACACACCCGAAGCTGATAAATACGAAGAAGAAGGTTCAAGAGAGAGTTATTCTAGAAGCAAGAGTCGATGAAGAGAGGAAATCTTAACCCTCGATTTAATTGTCCCATTTGAAATCCTCGATTGAGTAGGAACTGTGGCCTATAGACTCGTTTTACCGCCAAGTATGTCGCGTGTTCATAACATTTTTCACGTATCGATGTTACATAAATATGTGGACGACCCAAACTACATTATTGAATTAGAATTAGACGAGGTAGCAGAAGATTTAACGTATGAGGAGATACGTGTTAAAATCTTGGATAAGAAGGATCACATTCGACGCTCAAAGGTTATACCTCAAGAGTTAGAATCTGATGAAGTGTCCTCATTTGTTCGGCATACCAGGTACGTACGTAAATTTTGAGGGCAAAATTTCATAAGGAGGGGAGATTGTAAAATCCCAAATTTTAAGAATAAAGATTTAATTTTCTCGAAATATTTTTTTCAAAATTATGGTGTGGATTTGAGATAATGTTATAGTTGTGGGTAATATTTATAAATTTTGAAAAGTATGCAAGTTGTTTTATAATATTCAATTGGTCGGGGAATATTCTTTTTGTCGGGGAATATCCGTACGATGGTATAATCATTGGTGGACCCCATAACAGAATTATTATTGGATTGAGAAAACGACAAAAATATTTTTATGAAAATAACGGCGGAAGTTTTACCGTTAAAATTGTTGAACTACTCGATAGTAAAGTACAGTAATACGCGTGGTTGCATAGTAGCACACGGTATTAATTATTGATGCTTACGTGAGAAGTCACTCAGTTTTGTTCAATTATTGCTTCAGTAATTGTTGCATCGTATCTCACGTTATTTGATTCAATTATTGTTGATATTTTATGTATTATTAAATCAATAATTGAGACGACGAAGTTATTAATATTATTATTTACAATATTAACGATGTCTAGAAGTTCTGCCCAGGAGAGGTTTGGTCACCTAATTGCGCGCCAATAGAGAGAAATCCTTATTGGAAAGCCCCCTCTTTCCTAGGAACGACCTGGTCGATTAATATTGTGAATTATAATAATGATAATAAATGTTGTTAGATATATTGAGGTGTCTTTTTATGAAATCACGGAAGTTTATATATATATATATATAAATTTTGTTTTATTAGTATTACTAATGTAATAAAACAGAAAAGCTTTATATATAAAATGTAATACTTTTTATATAGTTATTTATTTTATTGTATAATAATTAGAATATAATTTATTTTATTACGATAGTGTTTCAGATAAATACTCGTATTGTGGTTTTGTATAGTAAAATCTTTTTATATAAAATGTAATACTTTTATAAAGTTATTTATTTTATTAGACAATAATTAGAATATATTATATTACGCATAGTGTTGCATAGTGCTCAGATAGTGTTCTCAGATAGTAAATCAATATATGGACCGTCCGCTTAAAAGTAAATCAATCTGGACCGTTTCATGAATTAGTTATTATTCAGTCCATTCTCCTATAAATAGAAGCTCATTCCTTCATTATTTTTACTTAATTCATTGAAACTCTAAAAGAGAGAAACTATAGAGAGAAAGAAGAAAAGTATTCTGCTACTTCACTACTCCTATATCCAGTTTCTTCTAAGGTAAGAGATATTATTTGTTATACTCGTAAGGGGTATTATTCTTTAGTATTCATGAAGAGAATTATTTTCTTTCAATACTCGTAAGAGCTATTATTCCATTCTTCATTATTATGTTGGAATAACCTGTTTATGCGAAGTACCGCATATATGGTGAAATTCTTCTATTATTCCATTCTTTATTATTATGTTGGAATAACCTGTTTATGCGAAGTACCGCATACATGGTGAAATTATTCTATTATTCCGTTCTTTATTATTCTGTCGGAATATCCTGTCTATGCGTTTACGGATGACCTGGTTCCATTCTTTATTATTCTATCAGAATATCATGTATGTGCGTTTACGCATGACCTGGTTTCATTCTTTATTATTCTGTCAGAATATCATGTCTGTGCGTTTACGCATGACCTGGTTCCATTCTTCATTATTCTGTCAGAATATCCTTTCTGTACGTTTACGCATGACCTAGTTCCATTCTTTATTATTCTGTAAAAATATCATATCTATGCGTTACGCATGATCTGGTTCCATTCTTTATTATTTTGTCGGAATATCCTGTTTGTGCGTTACGCATGACCTAGTTCCATTATTTATTATTTTGTTGGGAATAACCTGTCGGTGCAATCTATCACATGCATGGTGATTTCTTTTGTTATTCCATTCTTTATTATTCTGTTGGAATAACCTGTCTATGTGTATTATCACATGCATGGTGAATGATCCTTTGTATTCATTCCTTATTAACTTGTGGAAATGATCTGTATACGTGGATTACCGCATGGCGGGTCAAAATCCATTTGCAGTTTCATATATCCTATTATACACAGTTGGTTAAAGCTTTGACTTCTATACTCCATGAAATTTGTTGAATATCCTTGATATTTACGCTTCATCCAGTATCTTTTCATGGAAATTTTCTTCTGAGCATTCTTGAATTTTACTCTACAAAGAAGTATCATGTTTACAATTTGGATGTTATTGGTTCCTGGATAAATTAATTCTTGAACTTGTTTTATTGAATTATTATGTCATTGTCATCATCCTCATGTTTATATTATGTTGAAAGTCATCTGTGGCTTGTAGTGCATAGATGGACTTGGTATGATTATGACCAGGGATTATTCGGTATAATCATGACCGTAATGTTACAAATGATGTGGAAAAAGACCTCATTGGCCCGTAGTGCATTAATGGACAGTTTTTGGTATGATTATGGCTATGGATTCTCTTCAGCCAAGGGTTCAAAGATGAATTATTTTATGGCATGATCAGGACTGTTGATGAAAATATGATTATCTTTAGCCCAGAGTGCATGGATAATTTGTGGTCGTGATACTAAAGAATATCCTTGGCCCAGAAAGTGTGGTTGATTTGATGATGTGGATTATTTATTGTCGAGTTTCATGATAAAAGTGATGAAAACCTTTTTAAATCATGTAAGATAGTAGATTTTATTCTCTACTTGACTCTTCTAATGGATTGTTTGTTCACCGCCGTTAAACTTGATGTTTGTTATATTGTATCGCTTAACATCATTGAAGGCTAACGATAATTTATTCTCGCATTATCTTAGTCATAATATTTCTTACTGGGCTAGTTGAGCTCACCCTTTTTGCTTTCATTGTTCTCTTCAAGAAATGAGAACATAGCAAGGACTAGTCGGGGAATGGAGTGACGGTCCAGATGATAGCATTACTAGTCCTCACTATTCTGTTAAATAGTGTGACAATAAATGCAATGAGGACTCCTTTGATTGTGGATATTGTCTAGATGACAATATTTTTATTAAAACTCTCATCTATGTTTTGTCATATTTTTACACGACGTTTGTATAATTAAGTTTGTATTTGTATTTTGTACCATGTATTTGGAGACTCAAAATAGGTGATGTATACCTATTTTTTGGGGCATCACATTATCTGTGGGATAGAAGGTCATCAGGCGAAAGGTTGTCCAAGAAAAAGGCGTAGTGAATAGGTAGTATAGGTTCTGTTGTGTAGGTCTGTTTAATGTTAAGTATGTTTGTGTAATGTAATGTTCCCAACTTTTGGTATTAGTCAAGGTCAGAATCTCGACTTTTGTAGTCACAAAGGATGAAAGATGTTTAAAGCAGTAATTGCTATGCTATGTAAAGTATTCGCTAAATGAATATGAATCTAAGTTTGAGTAATGAAATGAGTTAATATACTAAACTTATATGATAAGATTTATAATGTAAAGAATAATATATGGTTTTACTTAACCAGATAATGCCGCCAAGATGTCAAACTCGAAACCAAAGGGCAGAAGAGTCTGTCAATAACATTGAGGGACAACAACAAGCAGACCCGATGCAGCACTTTGCAAACATGGTAGCACAAGCTATGCAGCAAGGAATGCCAATCGCAGGGAACTAGCCGGACAACCGCCTAGCCAACTGTAAAGATTTCAAGGTTGTGGGACCGCCCGAATTCAAAGGGACAACTGACCCCTGTTGAAGCACAGACTTAGGTTAAAGAGATTGAAAAAGCATTCGTGATAGCTAGGGTAGCTGAGGGGCAAAAGACCGTTTTTGCCACCTATATGATGAAGGGTGAGGCAAATATTTGGTGGGAAGCGAATTAGGCGAGGGCAGGAGACGGTGTTGTTACTTGGGATAGGTTTAAGACACTATTTTTCAATAATTATTTTTCATCTAGTATGCAGGCTAGGATGGAGGTGAAATTTTTAGAGTTGAAGCAGAAGAATATGACGGTGTCCTAATACGCCGCAAAATTCAATGAGTTGGCTAGGTTTGCTCCGTATCAAGTTGATACGGAGGCTAGGAAAGCTAGAAGGTTTGAGCTGGGATTAAAACCCTGGCTCTACATCAAGGTGGCGGTGTTGCAAATCCCTACATTTGTAGCACTCATGGAGATGGCTATTATTCCTGAGGAGGGGAGTGAGGCCATGAGCCTCTACAACAAGGAGAGAAAGAACAAGAGTAAGGTCGAAGGAACTGGGAAAGTGGAAGTTAATAGTGGGAGTAAGGGTGGTAGTAGCAAAAGGAAGGAAAGCAATTTTGGAAGTGTGCAGGTAAAACAGGAAGGAGTTAAGAAGCAAGTTGTGTTGTGTGGAAACTATGGGAAGAACCACTCTAGAGAATGTTTGAAGGGGGAGTTCGTGTGCTACAAGTGCGGGCAGGAGGGCCATATCTCTCCCAACTGCCCCAATCCTAGGATTAACAGTGGATGTTTTCTATGCAGATCGACTGAGCACAAGGTGAAGGATTGTCCGAAGAGGAGGATGGAGGCAGGAAGTGTGAATACTGGCAAGAGCCGCGGGACTCTAGCAATCACTGGACCTACGTCATCGAGCAAGCCAACAAAATCAACTACGAGGGTTTTCAACATGACGGTCCAGGATACCATAGCAGCTGGTGGTGCAATTCCAGGTATTATTCGTATAACTTTTATTTTCTTATGTATAATTTTCATATATATAGTAAATTATTTTATAAAAAAAATTTGAAGGAGGAATTTGAGTTCTTTTAGAAATCAAATTTCCATTTAATCAAATAGACAAGCTTTACGTGAATAAGTTAAAGATCAGTACGGTCATTTCTGATCAAGATCTACTTGCAATAATTGTATATGCTACGTACACTTGTATGTGTAGGTTTTAAAACGGTGATTCCGGGGACGGAATCTTTATAAGGGAGGGTGAATGTAACAACCCGATATTTTCTATACAAATAAATTAGAAATTTCGCGTACAATTTTTTTTTTTGTATTTATTAAAATAAATATGGGGAATATGTATCAAGATAATGTGTGTATGTATTTATTTGATATATTTATTACATGAATGATTTTAAATAATTTTATTTTAGAATTATTGATTATTATAAACTATATTATTATAATAATTAATTTTATCGTTGAAATGTTTTTAAAATTATTTTTCATGAAAATATAATTATATATTATTTATATAATATATGAAATGATTTTTAGAATTATTATAATAATTATTTTATTATATGAATTTTGTTCAAATTATTAAGTTAATTATTTTTAACTTAATTAATAATGTTAAGTATGCTAGATAAATCAGATATGGAATCCAAAACCCTAATTTTTTGGATTTTGATCAAGGCATGAGAATAATAATATAATATTAATTATATTTTAATTATTCAGTGCTATAAATATGTACTATATATGTGGACCAATAAGGGTTGATCAATTCTGGTATTATGTGAAAAACCATTATATTACTATGTGAAACCCTAATTTAAAATACAAATTGGAGTTCAAAATTGTTAGGTAATCGTGATAATGTGATCAATGTCTGATATTATAAATATAAACGCTAATTAGGTAAACCCTAATCATTGACTCGAAACCCTAATTGTGAAATCAAAACCCTAATTATCAAATTAGGAAACCCTAATTACAAATTTTATAAACTAATTTTATTTTATTTTAAACCCTAAATGAAACCTTCGTAACCTAATTATACATTAGGTGAGACAATTAAATAGCCTAAGGGTTATGGTAATAAGGAAAGGTTAGTATTTAATATGTATACTAACTTATGTGAATAATCTTGTTATTTCAAGTGACTAATAATTTTAAGCTTATTTCTAGTAAACCTAATTAGGTTATGAGCTAAAGTCACATGTATAAGTAATTAAATTTCATAAGATTGGGAATGGGAACCCTAAATAAACAATTTGGGTAGCATATATTAAATTGTTAGACCGTGTTCATTACATGACCCAAAACAATTAAAGGAGAAGCCCAAAAGAAATAAAATGCAAGCCCAAACTTAGTCTACTTGATTAAGGATATTTTAGACCTTTGATTAATCAAATTTGTGCATTAAAATAAAAGGAAAATGGAGGAGATAATGGAGCATAGGGGACCAGCCATATTAGGCCATTTAAGGCAACAAATTATGCTAATCAAGTTCCTTAAATAGTAAGTCTTACACACAAGGACATGTGTGTCAATCTCCCATTGGTTGAAAATCTATTAAGCACCCTTAATCACATGATTAGGCTAATTGAAGAGATAAGGCAAAGCCTTTTATCCATGGGACAATAAAAGTATGGGGGATAATAGTTAATCACCCATTTCATTTGCTAGAACATTTCATTTTCTCTCATTCTTCTTCTTCAATCTGTTTATCCCAAGCTAGTAGCATACAAGAGAGAAAAGAGAGAGAGGGTTCGGTTTTTCTAAGAGAGGGAGAGGAGTTGTTGTTCATGCATCCTAAGTTCATTACTTACTTTGGAAGAACAAGAAGGATAGCAACCAAAACTAGGTGAGGTTCTCATCCTTTTCTTTTTCTTATTCTTCTTCTATTTCGGTTTTTACCTCATCATATATGGGGGTTATGGTCTAATACACAAAGTACCCTAGTTCTACATATCATCATGTATGGAACTAAGTATCTTGAGTGTTAGATCAAAGGTTTAGAGGAAGGAAATGAGCATATGTTCTCCAAGGGGTGAAACCCTTGTTTTTCTTCCACTAAATCTTGTGTAACTCAAGTTTTACATTTTGGATTTTTGATCAGTCGAAGGGGGATGCTAGATACATGAGTTATCTAGTAAACCCAAATGGTAGAACATAAATCTAGCAAGTATTGAAGCCATTGGGGCTATTTTCCCCAAAACAGTGCACATAGAGTATTAAGGTTTCAAAATCCTAAAAAGCTACTGTCCCCGTTTTTCTTAGGAATTTTTTGGACAGTTTCAAGTCTTTTGAAAATCTGGGAAAAATCACAGAGGTGCCTTAAGAAGTTATCTACGTGTAGGAAAAAGAACGGACGCGTTTCAATTTATAGGTTGTGCGTAATGGCTATTTCCGTAAAGGACTCCTAAATATTAACACCTGAATATCTCACTGTGAATACACTGGAAGATTCCGAAATTTTTACAGTAGATTTATATATGTTATGAGAGTATACCCTGAAACGTTTAGATTTTTCTGAGCAAAACTTGATTTATGAAAAATGAAGCAAGATCCGAGTATTTTGGACACTTTAAAATTAGTAAATCATTTTTTAAAATTCTAAAAAAATTTGGGAATCATTTTTGAATCATATACTTACCAAATCCAGAAAATGAGAATTTTTGGAATCAGTTTGCTATTTTTCCTAAAAATGATTAAGTTATGAATAAAAGGAAATAAATAGTTAAATGATGTCTTAAATAAGAAAAATGTGATTTTAATGCTTGAATACCCCTAATATATAATATTATGACTATTTTAGGTATTTTGGTAATTTATAATAAGAAATATTATTTATGACCATTTATAGATATTAATAAGTTGTTTTGTAAAGGGTGAACAATTAGAATAAATTGTTTATTGATCAAATAAATTATTAAAATGTTATTATGATATTAATAATATTAGAATATGATATTGTTAAGTAAATAAAATATTAAGATAAAACTTTATTAAAATATTATTAAATGATTAATAATATTTGATTTAAGCATTAATAAATGATTAAAGTATTATTAAATAATTAATAATATTATATTAAAATATTAATCTTAGAGTAAAATATTATTAAAAGATTATTAATATTAAATTAAATTATTATTGGATGATTAAATTATTATTAAGTAAATAATAATATTTGAGCTTAAATACAATGTTATTAATGTAATAACATTAGTAAAGAAATAAAATATTATTAAATGATTAATAATATTACTAAATGAATAAAATATTAATACTATTGGTAAATGAATAAAAGTATTACTAATTGATTAACGATATTAAAGCATAAGTAAGATATTATTAAAGTAATAATATTAATGCATGATTAAAATATTAATAAGAGGACTAATAATATTAGTAAAGTATTAAAATATTATTAAGATGTTAATAATATTAGTAAGTTTAATAAAAGTATAATTAGTGAACTAATAATAATAATAGGTGAATTAAATATTATCAAGATTAATAATATTAAGTGAATTAAAATATTTTAATTTATACTTAATGACTTTTAATATTTTAAGAAATAGTACATTAATATTTTAATATTAATGGTAATTATTTAAAATGATTTTAAATGTTTTAAAAATCATTTAAGGGTAATATAAATATTTTAAAATATTTTGAGTTATTATAAATAACTTTAATATTTTGGCAATGATTTCATTAATAGTTTAATAATAATTAAATGATAATAGAATTATTTGATATTTGAATCATTTAATAATGATTTCGGTGTTTGAAAATTCGTGATAAATTAATAAATGTTTATTAAGTCATTTAAAATAATGTGACTGATACTTACGGATATTGAACGTTGGAATAGAGTCTTAGACTCGATAATTACTCGATAAAGCTGTCGGTACACCGACATGTTTCAGAAATTGATCTGGACTTAGATATTTTGAATGTATTAATGTTTGTTTGTGATGCAATGACTGTTAAACATGTGTGATGATGTGATTAGATTATGTGCTGACTGCGAAATGCAGTACTATATGTTATAGTATATTGTTCTAATTGAACGAATGATCTGATTAATGATACGTCGTGATATAAGAGATAAAACTAAGTTACATTTTGTAAGCAGCGCATTAGGCAAGTATCCTACCTTTGCATTTTCTTTATGCAATGGACATGAGTAAGAATGTTTCAAAATTATATTATTAATGTACAGATTATTAACCCTATATTATATACGCTCATTGATTATCAACATGTTATTATATGGTAATTCAGATATATATTCTGTTCGATAATTTCTATAAATGGTTATACAAGTGTCCCCACTTGGATAATCATTGCATTTAACCACATGTTGATACATCTTTGTTAATTACCCGTATATATATGTTGAATTATAGAATATTGTTGAATAAGATAAAACCTTATTATTATCCAACCGAATTGCTCTAGTTTGGAACCCCGACAAGTATGAACATCCCTTACACGGGAAAACTTTTATGCACCCAAGGTGGACAGAGTGAACGATGACATCGTTCTTGCATGTAGGATTGATCAATACAGGGTACAACGGGTTGATCACCCCCGTGCCCGTAAGTTATGACTGTTTACAGATGAAGTTCTGTTTAACCTTTTCGAATATGAAAACAATGTTCATAGTATGTCCCCTTAACCCTATTTATAGTCAATACGTAGTTTCAAAAATTTGAAAGAGGGTTGTTATGTTATTATTATCGGTTCAGATTACTTCACAACTATTGATTTGTTGTAGAATGGTAGTATAAAGAAAACATTTAAATTCTTTCAGCTTATATATATATATATATATATATATATATATATATATATAATTGTTATTACTTGCTGGGCACTCAAATGCTCATCCTTGCTTAATTTAAATGTTTTCAGCCAAGTGTGAACAACTTGAAGGCTCTGCTATAAACAAGGGAAAGGGAAAGGTTGCTAAATGATTTCAATGTTATCTTATGTAATAGTTTAATATTATTAAGACAACGTTATATATTTATTATCATGTATTGTAAGGAATGATTAAAGGTTACGTACTTGGGAGCTAGACTTTGATAATTGTGTAAATTAAGTTTAATATTTATATTATTGTTATTATTATTAGTATTATTCCGCTCATAGAAATGGTATCGTGAAGTACTGAATTCGGGTTTCAAGTACCTAAATTTGGGGGCTTTACATTCCTCGTCTCTCCCCTCCTAGTTCTTATCTCACATCTCAGCCAGGGATCATATCCCTAGGCTTTGATACCAACTGTGACGCCCCCAAAATAGGTATACATCACCTATTCTGAGTCGCCAAATACATGGTACAGAATACAAATATTATCTTAAATATACAACATGAGCTATGAGTTTTAATACAAATATTGTGTTCTAGACAGTATTAAAACTCAAAATAAGTCCTCAATACATTTATTAACACACTATTTCATAGAATAGTGAGGACTACTAATGCTATCCTCTGGACCGTCACTCCGTTCCCCGACTAGTCCCTGCTACGTTCTCATTTCCTGAAGAGAACAATGAAAGCAAAAGGGTGGGCTCAACTAGCCCAGTAAGAAATATTATGACTAAGATAATGCAGAATAAATTATCCTTAGCCTTCAATAGTGTTAAACTGATACAATATAACAGATATCAAGTTTAACTTCAGCGAAATAAGCAATCCATTAAAAGAGTCAAGTAGAGAATAAAATCTACTATCTTCTATGATTTTAAAGGTTTTTCATCACTTTTATTGCTGAGACTCAACTTAATAAATAAACCACATCATCCCTGCACTACGGCCAAGGATATTCATTAGTATCACAACCATTAATTATCTATGCACTACGGGCCAAGGATATTCGTGTATTCATCAATGGTCATGATCATGCCAACAACTGTCCATCAATGCACTACGGGCCAATGAGGACTTTTACCACATCATTTGTAACATTACGGTCATTATTATACCGATTAATCCCTGATCATAATCATACCAAGTCCATCTATGCACTACAGGCCACAGATGACTTTCAACATAATATAAACATGAGGATGATGACAATGATATAAGAATTCAATAAAATAAGTTCAAGAATTAATTTATCCAGGAACCAATAACGTCCAAATTGTCAACATGATACTTCTTTGTGGAGTAAAATTCAAAAATGCTCAGAAGAAGATTTCCATGAAAAGATATTGGATGAAGCGCAAATATCAAAGATATTCCACTAATTTCATGGAGTATAAAAGCCAAAACTTTAACCAATCGAGTATAATAAAGAATGGAATAACAAAAGAATTCACCAAGCATGCGATAGACCGCACAGACAGGTTATTCCAAGAGAATAATAAATAATGGATGGAAGTCATGCACGTAAACGTATGCATGTGATATTCAAATGTAATAATAAATAATGGAACTGTGTCATGCATAAATGCACGCATGTGATATTCCCACAAAATAATAAATAATGGAACCAGTCATGCATAAAGCATGCATGTGATGTTCCAACAGAATGATAAATAACGGAACCGTGTCATGCATAAAGCATGCATGCTGATGTTCCAATGTAATGATAAAGAATGGAATAATAGAAGAATTTCACCATGTATACAGTACTTCGCATAGACAATTTATTCCAACATAATAATAAAGAATAGAATAACAGAAGAATTTCACCAAGTATAGGGTAGTCCGTGTATACAGGTTATTCCAACAGAATAATAAAGAATGGAATAAAAAAAGTTCTCTTCATGAATACAACAGAAATAATACCCCTTACCTTAGAAGAAACTGGATATAGGAGTAGTGAAGTAACAGGATACTTTTTTTCTTTCTCTTTATAGTTTCTTTCTCTAGAGTTTCAGTGAATTCGTAAGAAATAATGAAGGAATGAGCTTCTATTTATAGGAGAATGGATTGAATAGTAACTAATTCATGAACGGTCCAGATTGATTTACTTTTAAAAGGATGATCCATATTAATTTACTATACAGAACACTATGTAGGCACTATGCAAACACTATGCATAATAGAATATTATACATTCTATTTATAGTCTAATAAAACGAGTAACTTTATAAAAGTATTCTATTTTATATAAAAAGTTTTCTATTTTATTACATTTATAATAATAATAAAACAAAACTTATCACCTTTATTATAATTCACAATATTAATCGACCAGGTCGTTCCTAGGAAAGAGGGGGCTTTCTAATAAGGATTTCTCCCTATTGGCGCACAATTAGGTGACCAAACCTCTCCTTGACAGAACTTCTAGACAACGTTAATATTGCAAATAGTAATATTAATAACTTTGTTATCTCAATTATTAATTTAATAATATATAAAATATCGATAATAATTGAATCAAATAACGTGAGATACTATGCAACAATTACTGAAGCAATAATTGAACAAAACTGAGTGACTTCTCACGTAAGCATCAATAATCAATACCGTGTGCTACTATGCAACCACACGTATTACTGTACTTTTCACACCGGGTGTTTCAATAGTTAACGGTACAACTTCCGCCGTTATTTTCATAAAATATTTTTGTCGTTTTCTCAATCCGACAATAATTCCATTGCGGGGTCCACCAATGATTGTGTCGTTGTACGAATATTCCCTGTTAAAACGAATATTCCCCTGACCAATCGAATATTATATAACAACTTGCATACTTTGCAAAATTTATAAATATTACCCACAACTATAACATTATATCAAATTCATTCCATAATATTCAAAAATGATATTTATAGAAAAATCATCTTTATTCATAAAAGTTGGGGTCTTACATAGGCTTCAACAGAATCGTAGTCTGTCAAGAAAACCAAGAGTTTGTAAAAACCAAGGCAGAATCGTAGAGTATTAAGAATCACAATCTGTTTGCTTTGGAGGGACTCTCCCAGTATCTTAGAGTGGTCCAAACGCCTGCCGAGCAAAATCAAGGACCGTAGTCTGTTCTTGAAATCGCAGAGTCTGCAAATCAAGCAAGCAAAGATCGTGTGCTTAAGAGAAATCATAGTGTTCTCCTCTATCAGTCAATATTAAACACGAATGTGGCAAGACACCACGGTCATGATCATAGTGCATCATCTATCTGCATCAGAAGCATCGAGCTTTGCCCATTTATTTAAGAATAAATTATTACAAATGTGGAATGGATTATATACGTTGAGACTCTCGGGAATCCAAATGACACAACACTCATCCTTAGTATATAACAAAGAAATGTATTGAAGAAGCAAAGGAAAGTACTATATGTCAGCTAAAAAATACCTTTTCAGGTGTTAGGTGAGATATCAGTCTGCTATGTTAGTGGGCTAGACGGCTAGATAGAAGATTTTTAGGAAGTCACCATCAGTGGTCAAAAATGTCAAATACAATTAATGCTTCAACGAAAGTCTTCAAATGGACATGTTTCAAAGGCACCTTATATACAAATCAGATGCAAGATGGAAGCAAGTACATAACAAAAAGTTGAGGAACACTCAACGCTCAACTCTACGATCTAGAAAGAAAGCTTGCTTAGCTATATAATTCTTTATAACACATGCTTAACAGCAGCTGAGAAGCACAACTCAAAGAACTCAACTCTCATCAAGTGTATTCCAAGTCTGCTGGACTTGAAGAGTTCTAAGTGAACTAAGAAGCTCCAAGACTGTTGGACTTGATGGAATCCGTGAGATTCAAATATTATAAAGACATCCTTAGTGGATTTCCTACTCAAAAGTAGAAGAGTGGACTAGGAGCCTTAAGTGCTCTGAACCACTTAAAATCTTTGTGTCTTTTATATTCTTGCTTTAACTACTTTATTTGTTATAATTTCCTATCAACTATTAACTCTGTTTATCTTAAAGGGGAACAAATAAATCATAGATTCTGCTTAAATTGATTAACAAATCTGACAAAGTATTTTGAAAAAGAAATTTTAAAATATCTATTTAACCCCCTCCTTCTAGATAACTATTGTGCCTCTGGGAACTAACAATTGGTATCAGAGAAGGTTCTCTCAATCAGCCTACAAAGCTTGAGTAGATCCAATGGCACATCTGATAAGCGAATCAAAGAGTAGAGGAAGCAGCAAGCCACCAATGTGCAATAAAGATAAATTTACCAACTAGAAAGTTTGTATGCAAGCATACATGGACTCAATAGATGAAGAGCTATTTGAAACTGTCATGAATGGGCCCTACATTCCAACAAAGCTCGCACTAACTCCAGAAGATCCAAACCGATTCTAAATAAAGGTTAAAGCTGAATGGACTGACAACGAAGTGAAAGCTGTCCAACTAGACAAAAAGGCTAAGAACATTTTGTTCCAGCCTTTAGAAGATAATCTGTTCGAGAATGTGGTCAACAACAAACCTGCCAAGGAAGTATGGGAAGCATTGATAATTATGCATGAAGGAACTGAAGAAGTCAGAGAAAACAAACAACTTCTTTTGACTCAACAATATGAAATGTTTGCCCATGTTCTAGGGGAAAATATCACTTCCACTAATGAATGATTCAATGTTCTGTTAAACACTTTTCGAACTTTTGGAAAGATCTATCTAAAAAAAGATCTGATCATAAAGTTCATGAGAGCCCTACCAAGCAAGTGGGATGCCAAAACCACAGCCATTAGAGAATCAAAGAATCTCCATGAAATGACTATTCAAGAACTCTATGGCAACCTTCTCACCTATGAACTGGAGCTAACTCAACGAGCAAAAACTCTATCTGAAAGAAGAAAGAAGGACAAAGGAGTTTTTCTCAAAGCAACAGATGCCATCTCCAAAGCTAACACTGAAAAAAACTCTGACTCTGAGGAAGATGATGACGAGGATATTACAATGCTGGTAAGAAACTCAAGAGGTTCATGCGTAAAGGCAAAAGCAGCAAACCTAAAAGATTCAACAACAACAACAGCCATGAGCAGATCAATGACTTATGCTACAACTGCAAGAAGCCTAGCCATTTCATTGAAAACTACAACAAACCTCTTAGAGAAGAACTGAAAAGGAAAATAAATCAAAAAAAAAGTTCAGAGGCAACAAGAAGCTCTAGAAGAAAGACAAAAGTCTTGTGGCCGGAGGATAATGGAGTGACTCAAACAAAAATACTACTCCTAAGTTTGGAGATGAAGAAGATCTTCAAGTAGCAAATCTGTGTCTAATGGCCAAAAATACAAATGATAAGAAAAGCACTGACAGTCATGAAGTAAGTATCGATGATGTATTTGACTTTAACTCTCCTGATGTAGATATTGATAATTTAAGAACTGCACTACATGGCATAACGTCTGATCTGCATCAATACATGAAAATGGTTCAAAGTTCTATCCAAAGATTACTCTCTCCTTCGAAAAGAGAAAGAGAAAGTTTAGGAAGAACTGGAAACAACTCTTCTAAGTGCTAACTCTGTGATGCCCCCAAATTTTATACATTTCCTGTAGCAGATTTGGTGCTCACGTAAATATTCCATAAGATAATAATTCTTATAAATCCAAGATTCACAGTACTCATAGCAGATAGTAATTCTCGTCAGAACAATTATTGTATTTGAGTACCCTCATTTGGATGTACAGGTTTAGTATCTTATAGATATTTCCTCCATATCAATAATTCCTATCTATCTGACATTCATAGTATTAATGGTAGGGTTCTTGGAACTGAGAAGAGCTACCTCAGTGCATCAGAGAATTCCCAATGTCTGTTAACACTATAATTCAAATGTATAGTTCATATAAATACTGTACTCTTTTCTAATGCCTTTAAAAATGTAAAACTAAACACTGGGAACTAATAATACTTTACACAAATTAATATACCATTATATCGATTCGAAATGTCGTTAACTATTACATTATAGTCCTCAAAAGGATAACCATATCTTACGCCTCTCTATCCTTAAATACCGGAACCGTTGGAATACATCCTTTCTATCTGCAAATGAAAAATATTTGCAAGGATGAGCTACAGAAAGCTCAGTAAGTTTTGAACAAGCAACAATATTATACCCACACCAAATCTGGATTGAATGAACATGAAGTTCAGAGTTTTTTTCCACACACACACAAACACACACACACACACACACACACACATATATATATATATACACTAAGGTTTATCTGTCAAACCCCGCACATTACGAGTTACTGTCAGTCCAATAGACTTAGAAGCCCGAGTTGATCCGCTCAACCAAATAACCTAGGAGTATACATATCATCCTATCTAAATAACCCCCGGTCATTGCTATAAATGTCGAATATATGGAACCCTATTGACCATTCATATCGCACGCAATATAATAAATGTCAAGATATATGTTTGTACCAAACAACATTGGTTTCTCACAATCTATACTTTGATATCAAATCAAACGCATTTTTATATAAACAATAGCTCATATATCTTGGTTATGTTTGAACAATAAATCATAACCTTTTTAACAACAGAAATCATGAACACTATATATCACAAGTTCATATATAAGAAATAGAAAACTTACATTTTTGATGATCAGCTAATTTATAGTATTCAAAACTGTCTACGCAACCTAAATATTTTTATTGCAGTAATTAGAAACAATAACAGTTGATATCTAATCAATTCACTAGTTTCTGGGTTGTATTCGATGTATATTCGGTGTTTTATAGCTTAATCGGATAATTATCGAATTATTTCTCGAATAAACTTTGTTTAAGAGTTTAAATATTATTTATAATAATATCTATAAACTTAAAACAATTTCTCAATGATTAATATTAATTTTAACTAATTTATTATTAATCAAAATGATTTTAAAATCATTAATATTATTTCTAAGTAATTAATAATCATTCATAATAATTTTTAAACCATCAATATTATTTTCAAACAATTTACTATTATTGATAATGAATTTTAAATCATTAGTTTCATTTTTTAATAATTTATTATTATTTAAAATGATTTATTATTATTATTATCAAATTTATTATCAATTAAAATGATTTTTACAAATCATTAATATAATTATTAATCATTCATAATAATTATGAAACCATCAATATTATTTTAAATAATTGATTATTAATGATAATGATTTTTAGATCATTAATATAAATTTTAATAATTTATTATCATGTATTATGATTTTTAAAACATTAATATCATTTTTAACTAATTTATTTAATAAAATTATTAACTAATTTTATTATCATTAATATTTAAATAAATTAAATATTAATGAAATTTTATGTAAAAATATTAAAATTTTTAATAAACTAAAAATATATTTTAGAAATTAATTATTAATTAATAATAAATATTTAGCATTTATTTCTATTTATTTATATTATTTTTAACCCAAACTGTCGCTAAAAGACCCTATAGTGATAGAAACTGTCGCTATTGTTGTTCTTCATCTACTGAAGAACACTAAAGTCAACGCCTAGGAGGTGAGTTTGACTATATCTAATTCCTTATTGGTAGTGTTTTTGGTCATGAAAATGGTTCAACAAGGTAGTATTGATGTAGCACTTTAGGTATATAACACTTTTGTGATCTAATTTCATCACCTCATAAAGCTATAGCTGGTCAAAGTATGCATGAAAGCATGATCTTGAGTTTCTGGGTTACCCAGAAACTTGGTCAACGTCAGTCACCCTATTTCAAAGTCCAATATCATGGATTTTATGTAAGACCCCAACTTTTATGAATAAGGATTAATTTTTCTCGAAATATATTTTTGAATATTATGGTGTGGAATTGATATAATGTTATAGTTGTGGGAAATATTTACAAATTTTGCAAAGTAAGCAAGTTGTTATAAAATATTCGATTGGTCGGGGAATATTCGTACGATGGCAAAATCATTGGTGGACCCCACAACGGAAGTATTGTCGGAGTTAGAAAATGACATAAATGTCTTTTTATAAAAATAACTGCGAAAGTTTTATCGTTAAACTATTTAAATACGTGTGGTAAAAAAGTACAAGATGTCGCATGATGATTAAGTAGTAGCACTCAGTATTCATTATTGATGCTTACGTGAGAAGTCACTCCAGTTATACTCAATTATTATTTACGATGATTCAGTGATAATATGTGACGCCCCCAAAACAGGTATACATCACCCATCTTGGGTTGCCAGATACATGGTACATAAATCAAATACAAACTTAATTATACAACTGTCGTGTAGAATACGACATGACGTAGCTGAGAGTTTTTACACGAATATTGTCTTATAGACAGTATTCAAACTCAAATGGAGTCCTCATTACAATTATTATCACACTATTTCACAGAATAGTGAGGACTGCTAATGCAAACATCTGGACCGTCACTCCATTCCCCGACTAGTCCCGGCTACGTTCTCATTTCCTGAAGAGAACAATGAAAGCAAAAGGGTGAGCTCAACTAGCCCAATAAGAAATATTATGACTAAGATAATGCATAATAAATTATCGTTAGCCTTCAACAGTATAACAACTGATAGAATACAATAGACAACAAGTTTTAGATCAACAACTACAGCGGAATAAGCAATCCATTAGAAGAGTCAAGTAGAACATAATGTCTACTATCTCCTCTAGATTAAAATTCCATCGTTAATATTTCATTCCTATAATACTCATAAACAGTTCTTTGTTATACCCAAGACAAAAAGAACTCTCATCACCTGTCTTCACCTGAACCACCAAAGATTATAGTTAAATCCACAATTCATATTTATAATCATGTAAATCAACAGTTTCTCCTTGCCAAAAAGGCTTAATAGAATGTTTACTCAATATTCTTACCCCAAAGGCTAAAGATATTCAAATGTAATAACAATGATCATACCAATCAGTTGTCTACCTTTGCACTACGGGCCAAAGATATTCAACTATAAAACCAATGGTTATGATCATACCAATTAATTGTCTGTCAGTGCACTACGGCTAAAGATATTCAACTGTTAACTAATGGTCATGATCCTTCCAATCACATCATCGAATTATCCATGCACTACGGGCCAAGGATATTCGTTAGTATCACCAGTGGTCATGATTATGTCATACACCTGTCCATCTTTGCACTACGGGCCAAAGCTATCAATCAACAGTTCATCTTTGCACGTAAGCCAAAGATATACAACTGTAAAACCAATAATTAACAGTCCATCTTTGCACGTAAGTTCATCTTTGTACGTAAGCCAAAGATGACTTTCATCAAAATATAAACATGAGGATGATGACAATGATATAAGCATTAATCAAATGAAATCAAGGATAAATATTAAATACTTTAAATTTATCCAGAGTTTAAAAATATCCAAATTATCAACATGATACTGCTTTTTGGAGTATTCAAGAATAATATTCAAGTATCAAAAATAATTTGGATTGAAAAGAAATATATTTTTTTGGGTGAATAGTACCCTGTGAATAATACCTTGTGAATAGTACTTCGGGAATAGTACCTCGTGAATAGTACCCCAGCATGAAAAGTGCCCCAAATACCCGAGTGAATAATACTAGAGTAAATAGTAACCAGGTGAATAGTAACCCGTGAATAGTAACTCGTGAATAGTACTCCAGCACGAAAAGTGCCCGAATACCCGAGTGAATAATACTAGAGTAAATAGTAATCAGGTGAATAGTAACCCATGAATAGTAACTCATAAAAAAAATACCAAAGATAATGATATTCCATGATGAGTACAAAAGAAATGATATCTCATACGAGTATAATAGAATATACGAAACTGCAAATGGATTTTCACCGCCATGCAGTAATCCATAGATGCATCATTTCCACAATTTAATAAAGAATGAATACAAAGGGTCATTAACCATGCATGCGGAGTCAGCGTGAGACGAAGTTATTACAATGTAATAATAAAGAATGGAATAATGTAAGAATTTTACCATGCATGCGAAGAGTCGCGTAAACAAAGTTATTCCAATGTAATAATAAAGAATGGAACGACAGAAGAATTTCACCATGCATGCGGTAGTCCGCGTAGACAGGTTATTTCAACAAAATAATAAAGAATAGAACAATAAAAGAATTTCACCATGCATGCGGTAGTCCGCGAAGACAGGTTATTCCAACAGAATAATAAAGAATGGAACAACAATTCTTTCGAGTATTGAAAGAAAATAACTCTCTTCATGAATACGAAAGAAATAACACCCCTTACGACTGTTGAACGAAAATAATATTCCTACGAATATTGAACGAAGATGATATTCCTTACGAATATTGAACTAAAATAATATTCATACGAATACGAAAAATAATATCTCTTCAGAATATGAAATAAATAATACCCCTTACCTCAGAAGAAGACTGCATACTAGAATAGTGAAGTAGCAGATTTCTCTTCATCTTTATCTCTATAGATTCTTTCTCTATAGCTTCTCTCTCTATAATTGCTCTTGTGATTCTTAGTGAATTCGTGAGAATGAAGGAAGAATGAGCTTCTATTTATAGAAAAATATAGTTTTGATAATTTCCCGTTTTGCGACTCAAAATATTACAGTATAATACCTTCATCTTTTCCTTCATTTTTAATTTAGTCCTGCAAGTATTATCAAACTTGCACCACCTCCCCTAATAGTATATCATGTGAATCAATAGTACAATCATGTGACTCAATAGTTCTATACATGTGAAAAAACTAATTACAGTATAGTACCTTCATCTATACCTCCATTTTTAATTTAGTAATGCAAGTATTATCAATCTTGTACCACCTCCCCTAATAGTACATTCATGTGAATTAATAGTACACATGTGAATAAATAGTTATAAGCATGTGAATTAATAGCAATTAATTGCTCATTTATCCGATTAATTACCCGATTGGTCAATTTAACTTCTAGACATCAATTATTATCGAAATAAATGTCGATTTCCACTAACACAAATAATTCCAACACAATGAAACTATCAATTTCATCTTTAATCAACACGAACTTATTCATCATTAATATTATAACTCACAGTATTTAACAACCAGGTCATTCTCAGGAAAGAGGGAGCTTTCCGATAAGGATTTCTCCCTATTGGCGCGTTAATTAGGTGACCAAACCCTCCTCTCGATGTAACTTCAGAGATTGTCAATATTGCAAATAATAATATGAATAACTTTGTCGTCTCAATTATTGATTTAATAATATAAAATATTATGCATATGATACTGTGACAATAATTGAATAATATGAGAGATATGATGCAGCAATTACTATAACAATAATTGAGTATAACTGAGTGACTTCTTACGTAAGCATCAATAATCAATACCTTGTGCTACTATGCAACCACGTGTATTACTGTACTTTTATTACCGGGTAGTTCAACAGTTTAATGGTAAAACTTTCGTCGTTATTTTTATAAAAAGAAAATTCTGTCATTTTCTAACTACGACAATACTTCTGTGATGGGGTCCACCAATGATTGTGCCGTCGTACGAATATTCCCTGTTAAAATGAATATTCCCCGACCAATCGAATATTTTATATCAACTTGCTTACTTTGCAAAATTTTCAAATATCACCCTTAACTTTAACCTTTATCAATATAACTATTTACTAAATAGAATAATAATTATAGGAAAATTGAATACTTTCATTTCATAAAATTCGGGGTCTTACATAATATCTCTCATATTATTGATTCAATTATTGTTACAGTATCATCTGTATAATATTTTATATTTTTAAGTCAATAATTGAGACGACAAAGTTATTCATATTATTATTTGTAATATTGACTATGTCTAGAAAGTTCTGTCGAGGAAAGGGGTTTGGTCACCTAATTGCGAGCCAATAGGGAAAAATCCTTATGGAAAAACCCCCTCTTTCTTGGGAATGATCTGGTTGTTAAATACTGTGAGTTATAATATTAATGATGAATAAGTTTGTGTTGATTAAAGATGAAATTGATATTTCCATTGTGTTGGAATTATTAGTATTAATAGAAATCGATATTTATTTCGATAATAATTGATTTCTGGAGGTTAAATTGACCAATTGGGTAATTAATCGGATAAATGAGAAATTAATTGCTATTAGTTCATATGCATATAACTATTTGTTCACATGAATGAAACTATTAATTCACATGCATGTAATATTAGAGGAGGTGGTGCAAGTTTGATAATACTTGTAGGACTAAATTAAAAATGGTGAAAAAGATGAAGGTATTATACTATAATAATTCGAGCCCCAAAACGTGCAATTATCGAAACTATGTTTTCCTATAAATAGAAGTTCATTCTTCTTTCATTCTCACAAAATCACTAAGACTCACAAGAGCAATTATAGAGAGAGAAGCTATAGAGAGAAAGAAGAAGAGTATTTTGTTACTTCACTATTCCAGTATCCAGTCTTCTTCTAAGGTAAGGGATATTTTTTTTTTCAGTATTCGTAAGAAATAATATTTTCTTCCATACTCTGTAGTATGTGAGTAATATTATTTCGTTTCATATTCCTAATTCTACACTCATTCTGTTAAAGTATTGCTTCTATACTCCGTGAAATTAGTAGAATATCCTTGAAATTTGCACTTCATCTAGTATCGTTTCACAAGGATATTTTTTTGAGCATTCTTGTTAAATTTTAAGCTTTTCATGCCGGAGTACTATTTACAAAGTACTATTCACGGGGTACTATTCATAAAATACTATTTACGAGGTACTATTCACAGAGTACTATTCCTGAAGTACTATTCATAAAGTACTATTCACCCGGGGTACTATTCATGACAAAAATTGATTTCTTTTTTGTCCAAATCATTTTTGATACAATATTATTCTTGAATTTTACTCCACAAAGCAGTATCATGTTGACAATTTGGACATTATTGAATTTTGGATAAATTAAATTTAAAATCTTTAAAATTTATCCTTTGTTTTCATTTAATTGAATTCTTATACCATTGTCATCATCTTCAGGCTTATATTATGATGAAAGTCATCTTTGGCTTATATGCATAGATGGACTGGTGATTGGTATGATTATGATCAGGGATCATTCAGTATAATCATGACCTGTAATATTACAAATGATAAAAGTCCTCATTGGCCCGTAGTGCATTGATGGACAGTTGTTGATATGATCATGATCATTGGTGAAAACATGAATATCCTTGGCCCATAGTGCATGGATAATTCGTGGTTGTGATAGTAATGAATATCCTTGGCCCGTAGTGTATGTGACACCCCCAAATCTAGGTACTTCATTCCCACAAGATTTGGTGTTCACTATCCAATCAGTCATATCTATCTACCCAAGTATAATAAAAATTAAATCATAAATCCTCCCTTAAAATAGGGTTACATCATTTAATCCAAAAACATCCAAGGTTGTCTAACCTTAACATAAATCAAGTGCGGAAATAAAATTATTACATTACATCATTAATTAAATGTCTATCATCATAACAATAAATGTAAATTACAAGTCTTCATCACTTGTACATTTTTCCCTTTCCTTTGCTAGTTGAAGGCTCATCTACCTTCTCAACTTTAGCTTCAACAATTATATTTAAGCAAGAGTGAGCAAAACAATTGCTCACTAGATATAACAATGAATCAACAAGATAATAACAACCGCCAATGAATAGGCTCATCAAAACTGAATAGTACTCTATCAATGATAACCAAAGACTGGAATCAAAATATGGAATATAAATATCTGAGGGCCATAAGACCATGAACTATGTCCATAGTTGTGAGTAATCTTTCAACTCCAACTTTAACAGTCATAAGACTATAAGGACTCCTCGTACTTAGAGGGATCAACCCTTCGTACAACGTATTGTGCACAAACATTTCAAAGCTAAGCGTAAATTATCCCCTAATAATAGGGTTGTTCATCTCAGTATTTAGAGTACAAGTCCGCACCAAAGAAAGTTTGGTTTGTATAAGCTTTCAAGGGTAATTTGAAGTTTAACGATCATCAACTATAGGACTAGTTGAATCAATAGTGTTTGATAACACAACAGTTGATCAATAGTAACATAATATAGAACAATGAATAAGTGTAAGCGAACTAACTATATCTTTAACTCATGCTTAGAAACAACTACAAAGCATAAGTATTGAATGACAATAAACATTGCTTAAATAATATTAAGCTAGGACTATGAATTATTGAATATACATTAAGTAATAGCAAGCTGAAAATAAAGCTTGCACATTATGAAAATAGCTTGTGTCAAGTAAATAAACTAAGATAATTCAACATTAGAAATTAGAATTCAAGAAAATTGCATTCATAGTACATGAAGGAAAATAAAGAAACTTGTCTAACAATAAACAAGTTAGAATACATCAATAAATATTGGAATTCAAAACTTGTTTGAATAAAGTTAAAGTCATAGCTAACTTGTTCAAATGATTAGGAATACAAGAGTT
This sequence comes from Panax quinquefolius, assembly GCA_020205615.1. NCBI lineage: Eukaryota > Viridiplantae > Streptophyta > Magnoliopsida > Apiales > Araliaceae > Panax > Panax quinquefolius. Next base: position 59,837,958 of record CM035159.1, read on the forward strand.
CGCTTAATGAAAGTTTAAAGTAAGAAACTTGCTCAACGTAAATGTAGAGTTAGAAAACTTTCCTCGAACGTAAGCTATAATATAAAACTCACATTCACCTACACATAGGTTTAGAACCACAATACCTATTAGATATGCTATCATACCATAACATATACATTTCTAGCTAAACTTATAATTTTAGCACAAGTCTTATGCTACTATACAAATATCAAAATTTTCAAGTGTTAACCTTCACAACACCTATTTACTATTCACCATGTTCACTAAGTCTAATATGCCACGTTCATTACTTACTAATCATTTGAAACTTTAAATTTACTAACCACATAACACAACTCTGTTTTAACCTTGTTGTTACGTGTTTATCATACTAACACATCATTTGACCAAGGTGTGTTGCTATCCCATAACCGCAAAGAAGCGAAGTAAGTCATTGTCCCAAACAGGGTATGGGGCAAGCATTGCTGCCATATACATAGTTCTGGGATCGCAAAAGCAATGCTGGCCAGTAGTGCTTCTGTGATTTTAGTCTTGGCACCAATAAATTTACTTGTGCATGTGCATGACAGAGGCAGAGACGGCTATGAAGAGTAGCCAACTTTAGCCCAACAAACACGAATTTCACCCACTAGACAGTAATATTAACACAAACAATTGGTGTAAAACTATTACAAACATGTTTGCTAACATTTTCAGCTAATTAGAACAATTTAACATCAACTAAAACTAGTTTAACTTCTCAGATTTCATGTTTTCATATAAAAACTCAATTTTTGATATCCTTCACGAAAATCAACACTGTAAACACAATTCTTGTCCAAATTGCTTCGTTCAAATTACGTTATCTTCTTTTCTTAATGAACTAGCATACACAAGCTTTAATTTACAGTTTAGCATACGAATTTACCATCAAAATTGATACTTACATAAGCCACATGAGAAATGTGACGCCCCCAAAATTAGGTATACGTCACCCATCTTGGGTCGCCACTTACATGGTACATAAATTCAAATACAACTTACTAACCTAAGCGCCGTGGTACAATACGACATAAAGCGTGAGTTTGAATACAAATATTGTCTACTAGATATTATACAAACTCAAAAGGAGTCCTCATTACAACTATTATCACACTATTTCACGTAATAGTGAGGACTACTAATGCTATCCTCTCTCGACCATTACTCCGCTCCCCGACTCATCCCGCCTATGTTCTCATTTCAAGAGAAAAATGAAAGAAAGGGTGAGCTCAACTAGCCCTCAAAGAAGAAATATTATGACTAAGATAATGCGTAATAAATTATCATTAGCCTTCAACAAATGTTAAACCGATAAAATACAATGATACAACCGGTTTAAATCATAGCATAATGGAATATGCAATCCATTAAAAGAGTCAAGTAGAGAATAAAATCTACTATCTTTTAGGTTTTAAAAGGTTTTCATCAATTTTTTTATCACGAGACTCAAATTTTTAATAAATAAACCACCACATCTAATCATCCATGTACCACGGTCAAGGATTTTCATCAAATTATCAATGGTCATGACTATACCGAATCACCCCCGGTCATAATCATACCAAAACTATCAATCACCGCATTTACAGCCACCGAGGACTTTTATCACATCATTTATAACAAGCCATGATTATACCGAATGATCCTCGGTCATAATCATACTAAGTTCATCTATGCACGTAAGCCAAAGATAACATAATATATCATGAGGATGATGACAATGACATAATAATTCAATAAAACAAGTTCAAGAATTATTTTATCCAGAATTAGTAACGTCCAAATTGTCAACAAGATCTTTGTTTTGTAGAGTAAAATTCAAGAATGATCGGAAGAATATTTCCATGAAAGATTTGGATGAAACGCAAATATCAAGGATATTCTACTAATTTCATGGAGTATAGAAGTCAAAGTTTTAACTAACTGGGTATAATAAAGAATGGAATAACAAAAGAAATCACCATGCATGCGTACTTTGATAGGCGGGTTATTCCAATGTAATAATAATAACGGAACCAGTCGTGAAATTCACAATCGCGGGATGATCCAACAGAATAATAAATGCTGAATAATAAATAATGGAACCAGGTCCGGTGTAAAACACACATACAGGATATTCCAACAGAATAATAAATGCGGAATAATAAACAATGGAACCAGTCCTGTAAAACACATGCATGTGATATTCCAATGTAATAATAAAGAATGGAATAATGAAGAAGATCACCAAGTATAGGTGATTCGGCGATATCTGAGTTATTCCAATGTAATAAATAAGGATGGAATAACATAAGGATTTCACCAAGTATAGGGTATGCCGTATATACAGGTTATGTATAGGGTATACCACTTTTACAGGTTATTCCAACAGAATAATAATGAATGGAATAACAGAGGTTCTCTTCATGAATACAAACGAATAATATCCCTTACAGTACAACAAATAATACCCTTACCGTAAAAGACCTTTGGATATCAAAGTAGTGAAGTACCGAATACTCTTCTTCTTTTCTCTCTATAGCTTCTCTCTATAATTTCTCTCTACAGAGTTTCAATTGAATTGTAAGAAAATAATGAAGGAATGAGCTTCTATTTATAGGAAAATAGAATGCATAGTAATTAATCCATGAACGGTCCGATTGATTTACTTTAATCGGACGGTCCATATTTAAAGCAAAATCTTTTAAATAAAATATAATATATTCTATTTATATAAAAATATTTTACTATGCAAACACTATGCAACACTATGCAAAACACTATGCAACACTATGCATAATAAAATATAATATATTCTATTTATAGTAATAACTTTAATAAAGTAATTCGCTTTTATATAAAAAGATGTTTCGCTTTTATTACGTTAATAATCTGAATAAAACAAAACGTCATTATCATTATAATAATTCATATTATTAATCGACAATAATGGAATCAAACCGAGTGACTTCTCACATAAGCATCAATAATCAATACCGCAGTGCTACTATGCAACCACACGACATCGCATTACTTTTACTAATGGAAGTAGTTCAACAAAGATCAACGGTAAAACTTCCGTCGTTATTTCAATAAAATATTTTGTCATTTTCTCAATCCGACAATAATTACATTTGTGGGGTCCACCAATGATTGAGTAGTTGTATTAATATTCCCTCGCTAAACCGAATATTCCCCGACCAATCGAATATAATATAACCACTTGCATACTTTGCAAAATTTATAAATACTACCCACAACTATAATATTATCTCAAATTCACACCATAATATTAAAAATTATTTCGACAAAATTTAAATCTTTATTGATAAAATCTGGGGTCTCACAAGAAACATACACTGTAAATCACTTTCTTCTTTTTTAAACAAAATTATTATAATAATCATTGTCTAAGCACTAATTCTAGCATAATATCACATATAACCACCATAATTCAGTTACATAACAACAATTCGGAAGAAATAGGATTCACAGAACATAAACAAAACTTTGTCGTAAACTTATATTTGTATACATACATATATACATATATATATACACACACACTAAGGTTATGCAAAAATACCTTTTGTTGCTTAAGAAATCCTTGATAATCACCGATATTAGCTTGACGAACTCAGAATTTTCTCTCTTGATTCTATCTCAGGCTCTCTCAACTCTCTCAAAACTCAGACTTAGCCAATAACCGACTGTTAAGTTTGTAATATTCATGAACGCAATCAAATTGCAAAAATAAGCGGAAGCGTGTAAAAATCAGAGTTTTAAAATTTTACAAACCATAAACCCGGATCACCCTTTATGCACAATTATTAATTAAACGAAAAGATAAAGAATAAAATCATACCCTTGAAGATCGAGCTTCCTCAGGTACAAGTTCACCTCCAATCCTTTTCGCTCAACTTGAATCCACCGGTTTGGTTCTTTCCTTTGATCAACGTTAGCCACCCAAGTGTTTGGCCTCTAGAGGTGATCCACCAAGGAAAAAGAATTTTCAAGAAGAAGGGGTATTGGCTAAACCCTAGTTTTTCTATCTCTATAGAAAAGGAGCGTACTCTCCAACCATTGGAATTATCACGTATATCTTGATATCTGATATAAGACTCCTCTTATAAAGATATCAGGTAACCTTATTTAATAAAATTAAGGTATTATTTAATTAAACTCTTTTAATTAAATGGGCTCCCTAATCTTATTAGTGATAATTAATTAAACTCCTTTAACTAATTTTCCCTCCTAATCCTATTAGGAATAAATGAGAGTACTTATATTAAATTAATTCCTAAACTCTTTAGAAATTAAAATAATAATAATAATTGTAATAATATTAATAAGACTCTCTCTAATTAATTTATATTTAATATTTCTAAAATATTAAATAATAATATTAAGCTATTTAATTTATTCTATCACCATAGATTAAATTAAATATACATAATATATTATTATGATTATGTCATTAACTTCTTAAATAATTATTCTTCCTTTTATGGTGTGACCCTTTAGGTTCTCCATATTAAATAGGTTGTGAATAAATCAATTAGAACAATTCTAATCTTATTTAAATAAATAAATTAAACAATTAATTTATTTAAATAAATAATATTTATTCTACAATAGGATAAGCCTCCTAGCGATCAACGACTTTCCAGATAATATAGATTTCAACATTAATCATAAAAGAACCTTTGAGTAAATAGTTACTCAAGACAATTCAATCCTTCCACCATACAATGTCCCAATTAAATATAAGACATGGAATTACTTGTCAAGTCTTATTTTATTTAATTATATGTATTTCGATCCTTAAATGCACAACTCAAATAATGCAAATTAGAAACTCCTTTCTAATTTCATTTTGCCTTGGACAAGGACTCATTGGGTTGTCATTTATCGAATCACATATAGACATTTCTCTTCTTTTAATAGAAGTGGTAGATTCTTTATTGATCATACATTATCTCCATGTACAACTTATTATACCCAAGCATACCCTTTGATATACCCTAAGGGTCTTAAGGAATAAGTTAAAGTATAACTCATCATACACAAGATACTATGATGATCTCAAGTCCAAGGATCACTTGACTACTATCACTACTGTGAATTTCTATCGACAGCAAGTAAAACTCCATTAGGTATTCCTTAGCGAGCCAATGCTCAAATGAACTTATTCTCTAATAAGCACCTACATATTTGCTTTAGTGTCTCCACACAAATGATCATGAGATCAATCATCCTCATCCAATGAGCAAGTAACGTATGTACCAATCTATCCGGATTCACTAATCCCCAATTTAGTAATCCAATGATTGGGAACTATTTTAGTTTTAAGCTTTCTAAGAATTTAGATCTCATTAGAATGATCATCATCATTATTCTAAAAGCATTGCGTAAAACTATGGGTTTATCACATATTATAAAATAGCATCATGTAGATAATTAAAAGCCTTTAATAAATTAATACTTTTTATTAATAAATGAATAAGATTGTTACAAAGTATATGCTTTATCATCAAACATGATTGCTTTGTGCATACTACTTTCAATCTCCCACTTGCACTAAAGCCAATCGTCATGGTATCTCATACTCTTCTTCTCTAAGTGACGATTATCCCGTTGTTGGATAAGCTTTAGTTAATGGATATGTAATGTTTTTCATGAGAGTCCACTATCTCTATAGTGATTTCCCATCTTTCAATGATTCTAATAATCAAATGAAAGTGCCACAACACATGTTTAGATCCAAGATGAGACTTAGGAACTATTCCTAGTTCTCAGAATGAACTTTTAATCCAAACAATCAACTTGCAGCCTTCATTTATAGCTATATATTTTGTCTTTATCACTAAACCAAAGAACTCTTTTGTTGTTTGGAACCTTTCCAATTCATCGCACCACTCGCTCAAGATAACGCTTTACCTTAAAGTGGATTTTTCTATCATCTTGGTCTGTCTGAAAAACTTGAGTCTGTTAAGCCCTCTAGTTTTGAATTTAGACCCACCATGAATATGATCACATCCTTAGTGCCGGTCAAGCACTTTAAGATGTTTTTTACAGACTCATAGTGAACTTCTCCATAATATGACCGATCAACATCGTGTCTCGTGACATTTCATTGCATACATGATTGTCACTCATGCGACCTCTCTTTCGTGAGTCCGTGGGGACTATTAAGAGAGATACACTCCATAGCTCATCGACATGAGACATCTCTTGGAGTTTGCCATGCTAAACGACTTTAGCATCAAATGAATATACGTTCCTTGGGTTAAGTCGAGCATCCTCTTAAATCTATCTATATAGATTTATATCCCCAATTAAGATACTCTTCCAAATCAATCATGGAGGAATGTTTAGACAACTTTATCTTTACTGATTGTAGCATTGGTATGTTATTCCTTATCCGTAGTATATCAACATATAGTACTAGGAATGTCACGATGCTCCCACTTTTGTACACACTAGAAGTCTTACCTCATCGAATGTAACTCTGGATCATCATCTTCTATGATGTGTACCTCATCATCATCATCCATGATGAATCCATACCTCCTAGGTATCTTTGGTACTATTCCGATACGATTATCTTATTGTGGTACAATAGGTCTATCTCTGAGTTCCTCTTATTTGACTTATAGTGTTTTGTGGTTCTTGAACTCTTCAAGATCTATTATCCTCCCACTAGCCTTTTAATGATAAATGACTTTATCTTTGCAAGCATGTTTCGTAACAAACACCTTTTGCTAAGTAGAATTATAGAACATATACCCTAAACTTACTTTAGGATGTCCCACAAATCAGTACATGTCAAATCTTGTCCCAAGCTTATCCTTGAAACCTTTTCACATAAGTTGGACAACCCCTTATCTTAACATACTTAAGATTAGGAATCCTCCCCGCCCATAACTTTTATGGAGTCTTGAAAATGGATTTTGAGGTTACCTTTTCGTAGATATATGTACCATTTCTAGGACATGATCCTGAAGGATACCGGAATGTCGATAAAATAATTATGGACCGTACCTACGTCCAACAAGGTACGATTTTTCCTTTCAGATACATCAATCAATTATTACGTATCGAGGCGCCCATTATGAGAAAACCATTTGAGATGATCTAGAAACTTATTGCTCAAATATTTATTCCTTGATCTAATCAAATAATCTTAATACTTTGTCAATTTGTTTCACTTCTGAATTCTTTGAACCTTTCAAATAATTCACACTTGTATTTTAGCAAATACACTCATTCAACTCTTTGAATGATCATCTCTTTTCTCATACTAATTTGTTCAATATGCAAAATTATTTTCATGTAAGTCAAGTATACAAAATCCATTAAGTAATCTTTTCAGTTCTATACTTAAACATTATTATTATAAATAGAACAACAATTGTTCTTAATTATATAATACCAAAAATTTTATTGTTCAACAATAAAATGGAAATAATGTTTCTAACAAGAATTGGAATACAATAACAACTTATCGACTTAATAGATTTGCCCAGAAAGCGGTGCTAAACTATAAGTTTCTATAGCTAATGCAAGCAACCTTTGCTTCATTTTCCACACATAGGATTACTTATCTTTGTTTAACTTTCTACTTCTGCTTGGTCCCTTCATAAATCTATATTTATGATAACCAAAGTCGGTATCCAATACCCAAGTAGAACCTTGACTTAAAGAAGAAATTATTTTAAATCATGAACAAATTTGTATTTGTAACCGAAACTTCACTAAGCTTCTTTGGTTAACCTTTTGCAAGATGCTTTCATGATTTCTTTCCAATTGTCCCGGTTTATTGCGGTGGAAGCAAACTCCTTGCTATCCGTGTCGATTTCGTTCTTATTATCCTTTGTTTTTGCCTTTCTATATACCTTCTTTGAATCGTTCTTCTTTTTGGAAGATCCTTTGGCCCCTACCCAAGAAGACTTGATCTTTCTTGGTTGGAAAGTGACTCTCAACATTTTTCAATATGTTCAAAGAAATCAATGAGGTCGATATCTAGCTTGTTCATATAAAAATTCACAACAATTGTGAAAGGAGTCCGGAGTGAGTGCAAGATCAAATCTTGGCTCAACTCTCCATCCATGACAAAACCAGTTGTCTAATTGATCAATCAAATTGATTATGTTAAGAACTTTTGTGTCTGCACTATAGTGCCATTGGCCATTCTAGATCGGAAGAGCTCCTTAGATATCTCGATATCTATCGGGCCCCTACTTTCCTCACCATCAACTACTTGATGTGCAGAATATAGTAGGAGCATCCATAGTTTCATGTCGACGAAGCTCGTTACTCATGGATGGATGCGAGCATGATGCATTGAGCCAACTGTGCATCATCTTGCCACTTTCTAAAAGTAGCAATCTCTTCCTCAGAGGCATTATCTGCAACCATTGCAGGGATAAGCGTATTAAGGACATAAGATAGCTTTTTAGCCGTGAGAACTATTCTCAATTTCCTTAACCAATCCGTTTAATTCGATCTGATTAAATAACATCTAATATGTTTCGCAGTGATAGTAATTTAGACATTGTAAAATTCTATAAATGAATTTGTAATTAACAACATTTTAACATACATTCTTTTATTAATTACCAAAATAAATTAGGTCTTGTTTTAAATTGGCATCTCCCACTATTTTCTTCAAACTATATTACCCTCACTTATATAGGTCGGCAAAATCTAATTAAAGATTTACTAGTGAGAATAAGGATCCCATTTTAAATGTATATAGCCTTGTGGTGACACAACAAACTATATATAAATAAATAGGTAGACAACTTTTGTCAATTACATCAACTATGCAACTCCTTTTCTTTTGCCTCTTAGATTATTTTGATCAAGTGGTGGCACATCCGAATCAAAATTATCCAAGTTAAGTCCGACCTAGCACTCCATATATTCAAAAAAAAATATCATCCTTGTGGTGACACAACAAAACAATATTGTTCAATTTTCTTTATAAGCATCAAATGTGATAAATTAACATCTTAAATACTTAATACTTGCCTTGTGGTGACACAACAAACTCATATTAAATATTTAATACTCTATTAATTTTATCATGCTAGAAGGCGACGTTCGATATTCCAAATATCTTTGAACACTTAGAACTTAATATAAAAATTGAGGGGTTTGTTATTTAATTTGTCTCATCTTGTTTAGCGCGCATGCACATATATATATAAAATACGCGTCATATTAATTAACATGCGAAGCATTTTTGTATAATATATAATATATATAGTATAAGCATGCACATATAGAATACTATATTCTACCCGAATTGATTATGGACTTTTATTCTAGTTTGGTTCACTAGAGCCACCAAGTGAACCAAAAGGTCAAACCTCAGAGGTGCAAGAAATAATATTTAAATATAACTATTACATTTAAACCGGGCTCCATTACAAACGGGTCTTCAAGCGCCTCCTTGCCCTTGATCTCTAATTCTTCAAAATTAATTCTAAATATTCCTATTACAAAACTATTTTAAAATAAATAGAAACCTTGATCGTGATCGAGAGGAAGTACATAGGAGGAGATAGAATTTACATTAAGAAAAATTAGAGAAGACGAAGTCACGCAGAACCCCATTTAATAAAACCCATACATTCATGCATCCAACTAAAATAAAATCCAATCACATTCGTCAATAGTCCATAATCAATCCCATTTATTATCATACACATCACCATATGCATCAATAAATAACATTCATCTTATGAATAATAAACATTTAATATATATATATATATATATATATATATATATATTGATATCATTTAATGGGCAAATTTAGTTAGTATAAAATCTAATTTTGAATCAAAATAAACTCCTTTATTTTAATCCAAATTTAAATCAAAATAAAACTATTTTATTTTAATTTGTCCAATTTTGAATAAAATAAACTATTTTATTTTAATCAAAATCTTTAATCAAAATAAACTCCTTTATTTTAATTAATTATGGAATCTAATTCCATGTAAAAAAAATAAACTCCTTTATTAAAGAAAACACGGATTCTCTTTCCTATTCACAAATAAACTCCTTTATTTTGAATAATATGAAATCTTATTTCATATCTAAATAAACTCCTTTATTTAAGGAAAGACTCGATTCTTTTTCATATTCACAAATAAACTCTTTTTATTTTGAATAATATGAAATCCTATTTCATATCTAAATAAACTCCTTTATTTAAGGAAACATGAAATCCAATTTCAACTCCAATTAGTTATCATGGAATCTAATTCCAACTCTAATTAGTTAGCATGAAATTTTATTTTAAGATTAAAATAAACTTATTATTTTAATTATAAAATAACTAAGAATATATAATGTAATATAATATAATATAACTTTTCATATATATATATATGTATATATAATATATATATATACAACTTAACCTCGTTAATCACGGAAACCTTTAATATGCATCAGGATCCCTTGATTACTAACATATATATATATATATATATATATATATATATATATATATATTAGAAATTATTAGCCTGCCATGCCTTTTGAAGAAACATTCAATTTACCCTTGTACCATCGAATCACATGAATCAGGAAAAAAAAATTGCCGATTATTATATTATTCAAATCACGTGAATCAGGAAAAAGAAGAAGTAAGGAATCCTACTAACATCACTGTACCAGCGAAATAAAAAAAAATGCCGTTTTTTTTTTTAAATTTTATACAACAAAATTATGCCCAATTAAATTGTTCTAAACATATAACAATATACATATTAAATTTGACAATTAATAATTCGCATAAAGGTTTGTCTCTGATGCCACTGTTAGGTTTGTAATATTCATAAACGCAATCAAATTGCAAAAATAAGCGGAAGCGTGTAAAAATCAGAGTTTTAAAATTTTACAAACCATAAACCCGGATCACCCTTTATGCACAATTATTAATTAAACGAAAAGATAAAGAATAAAATCATACCCTTGAAGATCGAGCTTCCTCAGGTACAAGTACACCTCCAATCCTTTTCGCGTTCAACTTGAATCCACCGGGTTTGGTTCCTTCCTTTGATCAACGTTAGCCACCCAAGTGTTTGGCCTCTAGAGGTGATCCACCAAGGAAAAAGAATTTTCAAGAAGAAGGGGTATTGGCTAAACCCTAGTTTTTCTATCTCTATAAAAAGAGCCGCTTTCTCCAACCATTCGAATTATCACGTATATCTTGATATCTCGATATAAGACTCCTCTTATAAAGATATCGAGGTAACCTTATTTAATAAAATTAAGGTAATATTTAATTAAACTCTTTTAATTAAATGGGCTCCCTAATCTTATTAGGATAATTAATTAAACTCCTTTAACTAATTTTCCTCCTAATCCTATTAGGAATAAATGAGAGTACTTATATTAAATTAATTCCTAAACTCTTTTAGAAATTAAAATAATAATAATAATTGTAATAATATTAATAAGATTCCTCTTATTAATTTATATTTAATATTTCTAAAATATTAAATAATAATATTAAGCTATTTAATTTATTCTATCACCATAGATTAAATTAAATATACATAACATATTATTACGATTATGCCATTAACTTCTTAAATAATTATTCTTCCTTTTATGGTGTGACCCTTTAGGTTCTCCATATTAAACCGGTTGTGAATAAATCAATTAGAACAATTCTAATCTTATTTAAATAAATAAATTAAACAATTAATTTATTTAAATAAATAATATTTATTCTACAATAGGGATAAGCCTCCCTAGCGATCAACGACTTTCCAGATAATATAGATTTCAACATTAATCATAAAAGAACCTTTGAGTAAATAGTTACCGTACAATTCAATCCTTCCACCATACAATGTCCCAATTAATACTCGATCACATGCTTGTAATCAGGTTTATATGGTCGCAACACCGACACATGAAAAACGTTGTGCACATGTTCTAATTCTGGAGGTAAAGCCACCTCGTAAGCCACTTCTCTCACTTTTCGTAGAATCTCGAAAGGTCCAATAAACCTTGGGCTTAGCTTTCCTTTCTTACCAAAACGAATTTTCTCCTTCCAAAGAGAAACTTTCAGGAACACGAAATCTCCTGCTTCAAAATCGCGATTCTGCCTGTGTTGATCAGTATACTTCTTCTCTCGATCTTGAGCAGCTACTAATCTTGCTCTGATGAGTTTGACAATTTCAGTAGTCTGCTGTACTAGTTCTGGTCCTAGCAGTTGACGTTCACCAACTTCATCCCAAAGATAGTGGAGTTCGCAAGACTTCAGAGAATAATGCCTCATATATATGCATACCAATGCTTCAGATCAGAACTATTGTTGTATGTAAATTCTACCAACGGTAGATGATCATCCCAGTTTCCTTTGAAATCCATTATTCACGCTCTAAGCATATCTTCTAGCGTCTGAATTTTTCGTTCGCTTTGTCCATCGGTTTGTGGATGATATGTTGTACTCATCTTCAGTTGTGTTCCCATGCATTCTTGTAGTCTCTTCCAAAAATTTGATGTGAACCTCGAGTCTCGATCTGACACTATAGATACTAGAACTCCATGTCTAGACACGATCTTGTTAACATATAGTTTCGCCAGCTGATCAAGATTAAATCTAATCTTTATTGGCAAAAAGTGTGCAGATTTTGTCAGTATGTCCACTATCAGCCATATCGCATCGTATCCTTTCTGAGTCATTGGAAGACCTACCACAAAATCCATTGTGATATGTTCCCATTTCCATTCCGGTATTTCTAATGGTTCGAGTAATCCGCTTGGCCTTTGATGTTCTGCCTTTACTTTCTAACATGTTAAGCACATTACAACGCATTCTGCAACGTCTCTTTTCATATTTGCCACCAAAAATATCGCCAAAAATCTTGATACATCTTCGTACTTCCCGGATGAATCGAATATCTTGAGCTATGAGCTTCTGCCAAGATGTCTTCTTTAATATCCAATACTGCTGGAACCCAAATTCGCCCCTCGAATCTCAGCATTCCCTCAATATCAACCTTGTACTTCACTTCTTTTCCCTCGACCACACTTTCTCTTATTTTCTATATTCCTCATCCTGCAGTTGAGCGTTCTTCACTTTGTCCACCAAAGTTGGACTGGCTTCCATCTAGTATAATTTTTCATCGGATTCTTTTGGAAATTTGATTTCCAACTCTAACCTTGCCATTGCTGAAATAAGTTCCTCTTTATCAGTTAACAACATCAACTTCTCTCGGTCTTTCCTACTCAAGGCATCTGTAACAACATTTACTTTGCCTGGATGATAAAAGATCTCACAATCATAATCCTTTATCAATTCCATCCATCTCCTTTGACGCATGTTCAGGTCCTTCTGTGTGAAAATATACTTCATACTCTTATGGTCTGTGTAGATCTCACATTTTTTTCCATGGAGATAGTGTCTCCATATTCTCAAAGCAAACACAACCGCCGCCAACTCTAAATCATGAGTTGGATACCCTTTTTTGTAGTCTATCAATTGCCTTGATGCATACGCAATAACTTTGTCGTTCTGCATTAGGACACATCCTAAACCCTTATGTGAAGCATCACTATATACCACAAAGTTTCATGTATTATCTGGTAATGACAACACAGGTGTCACACTAAACTTCTTTTTCAATTCTTGAAAACTTTCTTCACACTTCTCTGTCCAAACAAATTTTACAGCTTTCCTTGTCAAATTTGTTAACGGTGTCGCAATCTTGGAAAAATCTTGAATAAACCATCTATAATAGCCTGTCAATCCCAAGAAACTTCTTACTTCTGATGGAGTTCTTGGTGGTTCGCAATTTATCACAACTTTAACTTCTGATGGATCTACAGAAATCCCATCCTTATCAATTACATGCCCCAGAAATTGTACACATTCTAGCCAAAATTCACATTTAGAGAATTTCGGGTACAACTTTTCTTTCCTTAACGTCTCCAGCGTCAAACGTAAGTGTTCCACATGTTCTTCTTGAGACTTAGAGTACACCAGAATATCATCGACAAATACCACCACAAACTTGTCTAAAAATGGTTTAAACACCTTGTTCATCAAATCCATGAACGCTACAGGGGCGTTTGTCAAACCAAAAGACATCACCAAAAATTTGTAATGTCCATAGCGAGTTCGGAATGTCGTCTTCGGTACATCCTCCTTCCTTACTTTCAATTGGTGATACCCACTTCTCAAATCTATTTTTGACAAATATCTAGCACCCTTCAATTGATCAAACAAGTCATCTATTCTTGGCAACGAATATTTGTTTTTAATAGTGACTTTGTTTAATTCTCTATAATCAATGCAAAGACGTATTAACCCATCCTTCTTCTTTACAAAAAACACCATCGGTGCTCCCCAAGGTGATACGCTCGGCTGAATGTACTTCTTATCTAACAGTTCTTGTAGTTGCACCATCAATTCCTTCATCTCTACCAGAGCCATTCTGTACGGGGCCTTTGATATTGGAGCGGTTCCTAGCGCTAAGTCGATCACGAATTCGATCTCTTGGTCAGGCGGAAGTCCTGGCAAATCTTCCGAAAACACATCCCCAAATTCCCTAACCACTGGTATTTCCTTCAATTTTATACTCTCCTTCTTTTGAGTATCAACTATGTAAGCTAAATACCCTACACAACCCTAACTCAAAAACTTCTTGGCCTGCATCATCGTTAGACACTTCATTTGTCTAGGCAATTTGCTACCATGAAAAACTACCTTTGACGGAGTCATAAGGTTTACACACTTCTTCTGGCAATCAATTATTGCTCCATAATTGAATAACCAATCCATTCCTAATATTACATCAAACTCTCCAAGTTTTATCAGGATTAAATCTACTTTCATAACATTCCCCTTAATGTTCACCCCACAGTTCTTGTATACGAATCTAACAGGAATTACCTCCCTATTCGCAATTTCTGTGTTTAAAGGGAAATTCAGCTCTTCACTAGGTATTTCTAACCTCTTAGCAAATTCATCAGATATAAACGAGCAAGTAGCACCCGAATCAAATAATACATATGCAATTATATAATTGATTGGGATAATACCTGACATGACATCTTTTGACTGCACCGCGTCCTGCACCGTCATATTGAAGGTTCTTCTTGTGGGCTTATTTGTTGACGTTTTCCCAGCAATATCCAGCGCACCTCCACAAGCATTCCCCTTGCTTCCATTTATCTCACCAGTTTTCTTCTTTGGACACTTGCGAGCAAAGTGATCCTTCGACCCGCAGGTGTAGCAAACATTCTTCTTGGGTTGAGTGTAGTTTGGGGCAATGTGACCCTCTTACCCACAGTTAAAGCATACCCGCTTCCCCCTTAAGCACATACCAAAGTGAAACTTTTCGCATGTAGCACATGTGTACATCTTCTTCTTCTGCTGGTTACCTTGCTGATTTCCAGCTCCCACATCTGCATTCCACTTTCTCTTCAAATTGTTGTTGCCATTTCCACCGTTACTACCTCCACCATTTTTAGCTTCACCTTCATTCTTCTTCTTCCTCTGCTCTTGATTGTGTTTTATTACAACTTTGCCTCCACTCTCAGCGAGAATCTCCTTCTCAAGCACTGTTGCAAACGTCTTTAACTGAAACTGAAAGTATAATGCATACAAGCCAATCATGTATGATGATAAAGCATATACTGTGTAATCAATCTTATTTATTTATTAATAAAAGAATTATTTATTAAAGGCATTTATTATCTACATGGTGCTGTTTTAATAATATGTGATAAACCCATAGTTTTAAGCAACGCTTTTAGAATAATGATGATGATCATTCTAATGAGATCTAAATTCTTAGAAAGCTTAAAACTAAAATAGTTCCCAATCATTGGATTACTAAATTGGGGATTAGTGAATCCGGATAGATTGGTACATACGTAGCTTGCTCATTGGATGAGGATGATTGATCTCATGATCATTTGTGTGGAGACACTAAAGCAAGTATGTAGGTGCTTATTAGAGAATAAGTTCACTGAAAGTGACTCGCTAAGGAATACCTAATGGAGTTTTACTTACCTGTCAATAGGAATTCTTGTAGTGATAGTAGTACAAATGATCCTTAGACTTGAGATCATCATAGTATCTTATATATAATAAATTACACTTTGACTTATTCCTTAAGACTCTTAGAGTATATCAAAGGGTATGCTTGGGTGTAATAAGTTATATATGAAGATAATGAATGATCAATAAAGAATCTACCACTTAGTAAAAGGAGAAATGTCCTATGTGATTCGATAAATGACAACCTAGGAATCCTTGGCCAAGGTGGAATGAAATTAGAAAGTAGTTTCTAATTTGCATTCATTAGGAGTTGTTCATTTAGGAATCGAAATACATATAATTAAATAAAATAAGACTTGACAGTAATTCCATGTCTTATATTTAATTGGGACATTGTATGGTGGAAGGATTGAATTATATTAAGAACTATTTACTCAAAGGTTCTTTTATGATTAATGTTGAAATCTATATTATCTGGAAAGTCGTTGATCGCTAGGGAGGCTTATCCCTATTGTAGAATAAATATTATTTATTTAAATAAATTATTTGTTTAATTTATTTATTTAAATGAGATTAGAATTGTTCTAATTGATTTATTCACAACCGGTTTAATATGGAGAACCTAAAGGGTCACACCATAAAAGGAAGAATAATTATTTAAGAAGTTAATGGCATAATTGTAATAATATGTTAAGTATATTTAATTTAATCTATGGTGATAGAATAAATTAAATAGCTTAATATTTATTATTTAATATTTTAGAAATATTAAATATAAATTAATAAGAGGAGTCTTATTAATATTATTACAATTATTATTATTTTAATTTCTAAAAGGTTTAGGAATTAATTTAATATAAGTACTCTCATTTATTCCTAATTGGATTAGGAAAGAAAATTAGTTAAAGGAGTTTAATTAATTACCCCTAATAGGATTAGGGAGCCCATTTAATTAAAAGAGTTTAATTAAATAAATAATACCTTATTTTAATTAAAATAGGTTACATGATATCTTTATAAGAGGAGTCTTATATCGGATATCTAAGATACGTAATTCTAGATTTGGAGAGAGACGCGCCTTTTCTTATACTGAGATAGGAAAAACTAGGGTTTGAGCCAAATCCCTTCTTCTTGAAAAATTCCTCTTCCTTGGTGGATCACCTATAGAGGCCATACACTTGGGTGGCTTACATTGATCAAAGGAAGGAATCTACCCGGAGATTCAAGGAGATCGCGAAGAAGTAGGAGGTGAACTCGTACCTGAGGAAGCTCGTTTCTACAAGGGTATGATTTCATAATTTCTTATTCTTCGTTTAATTAATAATATGCATAAAGGATGATCCGGGTAATTGGTTTGTGAAAAAATTTTAAAATCTGATTTTATCTCGCTTCCGCTATTTTTGCAATTTTGATTGCTACTTTGATTTTCACAAAACCTAACAGTGGTATCAGAGCCAAACTTTATGCGAATTATTAATTATTTTGATTCCATATATGTATGTGTATGTATTTAGAATAATTTATTGGGCATAATTTGTTGTATAAAATTATTATTTTATGAAAAGAAAAAAAATACAAAAACCGTAACCTGCTGATTCACGCCAATCAAGTATAGCGAAATCCTTGAAGCAATATAATATATATATATATATATATATATATATATATTAAAATTTGTTATAATATAGAATATATATATATATGCTTATAGCACAAAGACCTCTTTATCATGATCTTGAAAAAAAAAAAAAAAAAGTTGAGTCCTTTTTTGTTCTTTGGACGCTTTAAGAAACAAGTATAGAAAGTAAGTATATATATTATTATATATATATATCATGTAACCTGCTCAAGATCAAAGCAAGTTGTTTTTAACAAAAGTTGTTTTAAACAAAAGTTGTTGCAGGCGTTTTTTTTTTTTTAAAAGAAAAGGAATCCGTTTTTTTTTATTTTTTTTATTTTTTTCTCTTCCGTGATTGCTGGTCCACATGGCAGTAGTTTTGTCCAGAATTTTTTTTTTTTGGCACCATATTGACCGAGATCAAGCTAACAGCTTGTACTACGGATTAATATTATATATATATATATAAGTTATATATATATAATATATCTTAATAATTTTATAATTAAAATAAAAGAGTTTATTTTAATCTTGAAATTGGATTTCATGCAACATAAAATTGCCCATTAAATGATACTCATATATATATGGAATGATTTTATTTATTGATACATATGATGATATGTATGATAATAAATGGGATTGATTATGGACAATTGACCAATATGATTGGATTTATTTTAGTTGAATGTTTGAATGAATGGATTTCATTAAATGGGGTCTGCGTACCTCGTCTTTTCTGGTTTTCTTCTTGATGTAAATTCTATCTCTCTCCTATGTACTTCCCCTTGACTGCTGATCAAGGTTTCTATTTAAATTAAATAGTTTAATGTAATAGGATTAGTTAGAATTTTTTTTTGAAGAACCGGAGATCAAAGATCAAGGAGCGCTTGAAGACTCGTTTGTAATGGAGCCCGGGTTTAAATGTAACAGTTATATTTAAATGTTTATTCTTTGCACCCTAGGGTTTGACCTTTTGGTTCACTTGGTGGCTCTAGTGAACCAAACTAGAATAAAAGTCCATAATCAATCGGGTAGTAGAATATAGTATTCTATATGTGCATGCTAGTATTATATATATTATATATTATGCAAACATGCTTCAGCATGTTTAATATATACGCGTATTTTATATATATATATTTGCATGCATGCGCTTAAACAAGATGAGACAAATAATAACAAATCCTCAAAGTTTTTATTATTAAGTCTTAAGCGTTCAAAGATATTTAGAATATCGAACGTCGCCTTCTAGCATGATAAAATTATAGAGTATTAAATATTTAATATGAGTTTTTTGTGTCACCACAAGGCAAGTATTAAGTATTTAAGATGTTAATTTATCACATTTGATGCTTATAAAGAAAATTGAACAATATTGTTTTGTTGTGTCACCACAAGGGCTTATATTTTTCTTTTTTGAATATATGGAAGTGCTAGGTTGGACTTAACTTAGATAATTTTGATTCGGATGTGCCACCACTTGATCAAAATAATCTAAGAGGCAAAACATAAGGAGTTACATGTTGATGTAATTGACAAGGAGTTGTCTACCTATTTATTTATATATAGTTTGTTGTGTCACCACAAGGCTATATATATTTGAAATGGGATCCTTATTCTCACTAGCAAAAACTTTAATTAGATTTTCTTAACTATATATATATGAGGGTAATATAGTTTGAAGAAAATAGTGGGAGATACCAATATAAAATAAGACCTAATTTATTTTGATAATTAATAAATGAATGTTTGCTAAAATATTGTCTTTTCACATGCGTAATTTTAAAATGTCACATTCACTAATTTCATCGCAGTAGCATACTTGATGCTAACAAACCGAATAGGACCGAACTACACTGGATTTGGTTAAGGAATCTCGAGAATTGTTCTCATCTTTGAAAAGATTTCTTATGTCCTAAATTACCAGCACTGCAAAAGTTGCGAGATGACCTCCGAGGAAGAGATTGCTACTTTTAAGCAAGTGGCAAGATGATGCATTTGTGGCTCAATGCATCATGCTCGCATCCATGAGTAACGAGCTTCAGCCACAAGATGAAAAACATGGATGCTCCTACTATGCTATTGCACCTTGGAGAGTTGTATGGTGAGCAAAGTAGGACTGCTAGATATGAAATATCTAAGGAGCTCTTCCGATCTCGGATGACCAAGGGCACTACCATTGAGACTCATGTCCTAAAGATGATCAATCTGATTGAACGTCTTGGACAGCTTTGGGTTCATCATGGATGGGGATTTGAGTCAAGATTTAGTCTTGCAGTCACTCCCGACACCTTCTCACAATTTGTTGTGAATTTTCACATGAATAAGTTGGATGTCACTTGCTCGAATTACTTAACATGTTGAAAATCTTTGAAGGTCACTTCCCATCCAAGAAGAACTATGTCTTCTTGGTGGATGATTCTTCCAAGAAAAGGAAGAGGCTCAAGGTATCTTTCGAAAGGAAGAAATCCAAGAAGGCTAAGGGAAAGGCGAAAGTGAAGGATCAAAGAAACTCGATCCAACTAGCAAAGGAATTTGCTTCCATTGCAATAAGTCAAGTCATGGAAGAGGAACTGCAAGGATTATCTCGCAGAACAAAAGCGTAAGAAGCTTTGAGAAGCTTCAATCCTAATCAAGGTTTGTTTATGATTGAAATTAATTTTTCTCGAAAGTCAATCTTCTACTTGGGTATTGGATCTGGGATGTGGTTCTCACATATGTAATAATATGCTGTGGGGTGGTCAAGTAGAAAGTCGAGCAAGGATGAGGTCGTCTACGAGTGGGAAATGGAGCAAAGGTTGTTGCATTAATTGTAGGGACTTATTGTTTTTAGACGCTTACACGGCAAGTTCATTAATTTAAATAATTGTTATTTTGTTCCAAATATCATTAGAAACATTATTTATATCTCTCGTATTGGATATGGATGGTTTTAATATTATAATAAAGAACAACAATTGTTCCATTTATAATGATAATGTTTTATATGGTGTTGGTAATTTGCGAAATGGACTTTATATACTGACTTGCATGAAAATATATTTCAAATTGAACAAACTAAGAAAAGGAAAAGAGATGATGTTAATTATACCTTCATGTGGTAATCGTAGACTCTGGTCATATTAATGAAACAAGATTATCCAAGTTGCATAAAGATGGGCTCCTAGAGCTATCGATTATGAATCATATCCAACCCGTGAATCTTGTCTCATGGGTAAAATGACTAAATCTCCTTTTAGTGGAAAAGGAGAAAGAGTTACAGAGTTGTTAGCATTGGTACACACAGATGTATGTGGACCTATGACAACGACTACACGAGGAGGGTATTCTTATTTTATTACATTCACTGACGACCACTCAAGATTTGGATATGTGTATTTAATGAAATACAAATCTGAATCATTTGAAAAGTTCAAAGAGTTCAGAAGTGAAGTTGAGAAGCAAACCGGTAAGAGTATTAAGATTCTTCAACTCGATCGAGGAGGAGAATACTTAAGTGGTGAGTTTCTCAATTGTCTCAAAGAAAATGGTATAATCTCACAATGGACTCCACCAGGGACGCCACAGATGAATGGTGTATCTGAAAGGAGAAATCGAACATTGTTGGACATGGTTCGATCTATGATGAGTTTTACCGACCTTCCGGTTTCTTCCGGGATATGCCCTAGAATCCATTTGCATACCTACTTAACAAGGTACCTACAAAATCCATCCCCAAGACCCCATATGAGTTATGGGCATGGACAGGAGGAAACCAAATCTTAAGCATGTTAAGACTTGGGGTTGTCCAAATTTTATGTCAAAAAAATTTGAAAATGATAAGTCGCAAACTAGATCTCGACAAATGTAGATTTGTGGGATACCCTAAAGAAACATCTGGGGTATTATTTCTATCATCCAACTGATCAAAAGGTGTTTGTTGCGTAAACATGCGCCTTCTTGGAAAAGGAGTTTATTCTGAAGGGTCGATTGGGAGTAAGATATATCTTGAAGAAGTTCAAGAACCACAAAATACTACAGATCAAAGTGAGGTACCTAATCAAGTAGAGATTCCTTTCATACCACACCCTATTCAGAATCTGGAAGAGTACCTAAGATACCAGACACGGTATGGACTTGTCATAGAAGATGACAATGAGGTACGCATCATAGATGATGATGATCCATTGAATTACTTAACAAGCTATGAGTAGTAAAGACTCGCAGAGAATGGCAAGAAGCCATGAAATCCGAGATGGACTCCATGTATGAGAACCAAGTATGGACTTTGGTCTCACCACCAAGGCATTAAGCCTATTGGGTGTAAATGGGTCTTTAAAAGAAAGATGGAGCAGCGGGCAGCAATGTAGAGAGACCTATAAGGCCCGATTGGTTGCAAAAGGTTTCAAACAAAGACAAGGAGTTGACTATGACGAAACCTTCTCACCAAAGAGCAATGCTCAAGTCCATTCGGATTTTTCTTGCGATTGCAGACTTACCATGACTGAAAAATGGCAAGATGGATGTGAAAACGGCCTTCCTCAATGGGAAACTTGAGGAGGATGTGTATATGACACAACCAGAGGGATTTGTTTCAAAGGTTGGAACAAATCAAGTCTGTAAGCTACAACGATCCATTTATGGATTAAAGCAAGCTTCTCGTAGGTGGAACATCCGTTTTGATGAGACAATCAAAAAGTTTGATTTTATCAAAAATGAGGATGAACCATGTGTGTACAAGAAGGTAAGTGGGAGCGCTGTTTCATTCCTTGTATTATATGTTGATGATATATTACTGATAGGGAATGATATTCCTATGTTGCAATCAATTAAAATCTGGTTATCTAAACACTTCTCCATGAAGGACTTGGGAGAAGCATCCTATATTTTGGGGATAAAGATCTATAGAGATAGATCTAATAGGATGCTTGGCTTATCCCAAGGAATGTACATTGACATGATGCTAAAAAGGTTTAACATGGAAGATTCCAAAAGAGGTCTCATGCCGATGAGCCATGGAATACATCTCTCCAAGAAACAAGCCCCAAAAACACCTGAGGAGAGAAACCGTATGAGTAAGATTCCTTATGCTTCAGCAATAAGATCTATCATGTACGATATGATATGTACTAGACCAGATGTCGCTCATGCACTTAGTGTAACAAGCAGATATCAGTCGAATCCAGGAGAAGAACACTGGAAGGCAGTGAAAAATATCCTAAAGTACTTAAGAAGAACTAAGGATGTATTTCTTGTCTACGGTGGGTCTGAATTAAAACTAGAAGGCTTCACAGACTCAAGTTTTCAAACAGACCAAGATGACAGTAAATCCGTTTCGGGGTATGTGTTTACCTTAAACGGTGGCGCAGTGAGTTGGAAAAGTTCCAAGCAAAGAAACAGATTGTTGATTCAAAGATGATGAGGCAGAGTAGTACATAGCTGCAAGTGAAGCTGCAAAGGAAGCTTTTTGGATGAAGAAGTTCATTACCGAACTTGGTGTGGTTCCTAGCATTAAAGGACCAGTGCCTTTATTCTGTGACAACACTTTGGAGTCAGTATGCAAGCTAAGGAACCTGTGTCTCATCGTAAATCCAAACATGTGTTTGCATGATTTCATTTGATCGAGAGATCATTGAAAGAGGAGACGCCACTCGGAGCGTGTGGACTCTCAAGACAATATTGCAGATCCATTTACTAAAGCGTTAACACAACAAATAGTTTGATCGTCACTTAGAGAAGATGGGTATGAGATACCACGGCGATTGGCTTTAGTGCAAGTGGGAGATTGAAAGTATAATGCATACAAGCCAATCATCATGTATGATGATAAAGCATATCTTGTGTAATCAATCTTATTTATTTATTAATAAAAGAATTATTTATTAAAGGCATTTATTATCTACATGGTGTCGTTTTTAATAATATGTGATAAACCCATAGTTTTAAGCAACGCTTTTAGAATAATGATGATGATCATTCTAATGAGATCTAAATTCTTAGAAAGCTTAAAACTAAAATAGTTCCCAATCATTGGATTACTAAATTGGGGATTAGTGAATCTGGATAGATTGGTACATACGTTGTTTGCTTTCGTTGGATGAGGATGATTGATCTCATGATCATTTGTGTGGAGACACTAAAGCAAGTATGTAGGTGCTTATTAGAGAATAAGTTCACTGAAAGTGACTCGCTAAGGAATACCTAATGGAGTTTTACTTACCTGTCAATAGGAATTCTTGTAGTGATAGTAGTACAAATGATCCTTAGACTTGAGATCATCATAGTATCTTATATATAATAAATTACACTTTGACTTATTCCTTAAGACTCTTAGAGTATATCAAAGGGTATGCTTGGGTGTAATAAGTTATATATGAAGATAATAAATGATCAATAAAGAATCTACCACTTCTAGTAAAAGGAGAAATGTCTATGTGATTCGATAAATGACAACCTGTGAATCCTTGTTAAGGTGGAATGAAATTAGAAAGTAGTTTCTAATTTGCATTCATTAGGAGTTGTTCATTTAGGAATCGAAATACATATAATTAAATAAAATAAGACTTGACAGTAATTCCATGTCTTATATTTAATTGGGACATTGTATGGTGGAAGGATTGAATTGTACAGTAACTATTTACTCAAAGGTTCTTTTATGATTAATGTTGAAATCTATATTATCTGGAAAGTCGTTGATCGCTAGGGAGGCTTATCCCTATTGTAGAATAAATATTATTTATTTAAATAAATTATTTGTTTAATTTATTTATTTAAATGAGATTAGAATTGTTCTAATTGATTTATTCATAACTTAGGTTTAATATGGAGAACCTAAAGGGTCACACCATAAAAGGAAGAATAATTATTTAAGAAGTTAATGGCATAATTGTAATAATATGTTAAGTATATTTAATTTAATCTATGGTGATAGAATAAATTAAATAGCTTAATATTTATTATTTAATATTTTAGAAATATTAAATATAAATTAATAAGAGGAGTCTTATTAATATTATTACAATTATTATTATTTTAATTTCTAAAAGGTTTAGGAATTAATTTAATATAAGTACTCTCATTTATTCCTAATTGGATTAGGAAAGAAAATTAGTTAAAGGAGTTTAATTAATTACCCCTAATAGGATTAGGGAGCCCATTTAATTAAAAGAGTTTAATTAAATAAATAATACCTTATTTTAATTAAAATAGGGTTACATGATATCTTTATAAGAGGAGTCTTATATCAGATATCTAAGATACGTAATTCCTAGATTTGGAGAGTACGCCCCCCTTTCTTATACAAATAGGAAAAACTAGGGTTTGAGCCAAATCCCTTCTTCTTGAAAAATTCCTCTTCCTTGGTGGATCACCTATAGAGGCCATACACTTGGGTGGCTTACATTGATCAAAGGAAGGAATCTACCCGGAGATTCAAGGAGATCGCGAAGAAGTAGGAGGTGAACTCGTACCTGAGGAAGCTCGTTTCTACAAGGGTATGATTTCATAATTTCTTATTCTTCGTTTAATTAATAATATGCATAAAGGATGATCCGGGTAATTGGTTTGTGAAAAAATTTTAAAATCTGATTTTATCTCGCTTCCGCTATTTTTGCAATTTTGATTGCTACATTGATTTTCACAAAACCTAACAGAAACATGGAAACTCTGATGTACAACTAGGGCTTCAATCCCTACTCGAATCTTTTTGCCTTGCGCTCATCCGTATTAACTTTATATGGCGTAAATCTTGCTAACTCGTTGAATTTCACTACATACTCCGATACTTTTATTATTCCCTGCTTCAGTTCCAGAAACTGTACCTCCATCTGATTCTTCAAACTTTCTGGGGAATAAGTCTCAAAGAATATTTCCTTGAACCTTTCCCAAGACATTACCCCTTGACCTCCTCAAGTTTTATTGCCTTGCCACCAATAACTCGCCTCTACTTTCGATATAAATGTTGCAAAAGCAGTCTTCTGATCCTCCCCTACTCTCGCAACATCGAATACTTTTTCTATTTTCATAATCCAGGTCTGTGCCTCAACTGGATTCAAGGACCCATAAAATTCTGGTGGCCCAACCTCCTTGAAATTCTTAAATGTCGTAGCTTAATTCTGTGGTTGATTCTGTAATGCTCCCATCAGTAGAGTTACAAATTGCTGAACCGGATTATCCTCAGCATTGATGTTATTCTCAGGGTTCATTTGTCGTGGTTGGCATCTTGGAGGCATTTTCTGTTAAAATACACCCATTAGATTCTATTCAACCTCTTAAGTATTATATACTTAAGTTGCTCATCATTAAAGATTATCACATAACACTTTGAATAAAACAATAACTTTTATTCATTCATAATCTTTTAAAAACATCAAAACAATAGAATCACTACTATTTACATTACTTTCCTGAACTACAAAAGTTGTAGGATTACTTCATCATCATCACATCCCATTGGTTATATCATATCCAGGACTTACATCTTATTCACTCACTAATCACATAATAATTACATTTATGACGTTCTATTAAAATGTTGCATAGCCTTATGACGCTCTTCTTCCATTATTCGGAACATTGTTCGGCGATCTAATATGTACGATGGTATCGTCTCAAATTGAATTGGATAACACATGACCCGATCCTGAGCTCGATTGATCACGGTGTTGAATACGTTATTCATCTCTTCCATCTTCATCCTCTTTACTTATGCGTCCCTCTCTGCTATTCCGGCTCATTGGTAAGTTTCCTCGTACACGTCTTCGGCTCTTGCCCTCTTCGTAGCTTCTTCTTTCAACTTGTTCTTCAACTCTGCAATCTCTGTTATCATTCGTTCGTTCTCTCCTTCAGTGTGGACCAGCTTCTCTTCAACATTATTCTGACGTTCCTCTCGATCCTAGATCTCGTCGTCCTTCTATGCCATCGAGGTCTGTTGTTCAGCTACTATCTCTTGCAACTCCTCGACGGTATCTTGAAGTTCCACATTGCGGTCATACACCTCGTCGTACATACAGGCGGCAATCGAATTAAGTGGGATCTCTTTCTCCTTGTCCTCCTCATCCTCCGATTGTGGCAGCTCAATGGGGTCCTCCTCATCTGTCTCTATCTCATCATCTTCATCAGGTATTCTCTCCTGCTCAACTACTTTGACCAACGGAGTTGTCTCCCCTGGTAGTAGTTGTTCCCAAATCACCTGAAGATCTCGAGACTCCTCCTCTCTAGGCATCTGGGATCCTTCCTCCCCAGCCTGACTGGATCCTCCTATATTCGCCATCCTGTCAACTAAATTTTAAATTTTAATTACTAATCATTACTACTCGACACTCACGAGCACATAAGTTGTAACCACATAAGCACATAAGTATTTTATTATTTCTTCCTTAAAACTCGATAAGAGTTTATCATCACTATCTTTTCAAAGGTTACTTCCTAAGGCTTTTCCCCTACCTAAGGTTCATAACCTAAAACTTTGATACCAGCCTGTGACACCCCCAAATCTAGGTACTTCATTTCCACAAGATTTGGTGTTCACTATCCAATCATTCATATCTATCTACACAAGTATAATAAAAACTAAATCATAAATCCTCCCTTAAAATAAGGTTACATCATTTAATCCAAAAACGTCCCAATTTGTCTAACCTTAACATAAATCAAGTGCGAAAATAAAATTATTACATTACATCATTAATTAAATGTCTATCATCATAACAATAAATTTAAATTATAAGTCTTCATTACTTGTACATTTTTCGCTTTCCTTTGCTAGTTGAAGGCTCATCTACCTTCTCAACTTTAGCTGCAACAATTATATTTAGGCAAGAGTGAGCAAAATAATTGCTCACTAGATATAATAATGAATCAACAAGATAATAACAACTCCCAATGAATAGGCTCATCAAAACTGAATAGAACTCTATCAATGATAACTAAAGACTGGAATCAAAATATGGAATATAAATATCTGAGGGTCATAAGACCATGAACTATGTCCACGGTTGCGAGTAATCTTTCAACTCCAACTTTAACAGTCATAAGACTATAAGGACTCCTCGTACTTAGGGGGATCAGCCCTTCGTACAATGTATTGTGCACAAACATTTCAACGCTAAGAGTAAATTATCCCCTAATAATAGGGTTGTTCATCTCAGTATATAGAGTACAAGTCCGCAACAAAGAAAGTTTGGTTTAGGTAATCTTTCAAGGGCAATTTGAAGTTTAACGGTCATCAACTAGAGGACTAGTTGAATCAATAGTGTTTGATAACACAACAGTTGGTCAATAGTAACATAATATGGAACAATGAATAAGTGTAAGCGAACTAACCTTGTTGTTACGTGTTTATCATACTAACACATCATTTGACCAAGGTATGTTCTTTATCCCATAATCGCAAAGACAGTGAGAAGTCATCGTCCCTAAACCAAAGCATAAGCAATTGCTTGCATACACAAAGTTCGGGACCCAAGTAATTGCACAGCGTAGTTTTAGCCTTGGCACCAAAGCATGGTACAATTTGGTGCCGTGACAAAGGAAAAGACGGCTATGAATAGTAGCCGACTTTAGCCCAACAAACACAAATTTCACCCACTAGACAGTAATATTAACACAAACAATTGGTATAAAACTATTACAAACATGTTTGCTAACATTTTCAGCTAATTAGAACAATTTAACATCAACTAAAACTAGTTTAACTTCTCAGATTTCATGTTTTCATATAAAAACTCAATTTTTGATATCTTTCACGAAAATCAACACTGTAAACACAATTCTTGTCCAAATTGCTTTGTTCAAATTACGTTATCTTCGTTTCTTATTGAACTAGCATACACAAGCTTCAATTTGCAATTTAGCATACGAATTGACCATCAAAAGTGATACTTACATAAGCCACTTGAGAAACATACACTGTAAATCACTTTCTTCCTTTTTAAACAAAATTATCATAATAATCATTGTCTAAGCACTAATTCTAGCATAATATCACATATAACCACCATAATTTAGTTACATAACAACAATTCGGAAGAAATAGGATTCACAGAACATAAACAAAACTTTGCCTTAAACTTATATATATATACACACACACTAAGGTTATGCAAAAATACCTTTTGTTGCTTAAGAAATCCTTGATAATCACCGAGAATAGCTTGACAAACTCAAAATTTTCTCTCTTAATTCTATCTTAGGCTCTCTCAACTCTCTCAAAACTCAGGCTTAGCCAATAACCAACTGGTATGCGTGATAATACAAAAATTGATATAGCCATAATAGACATACTAAATAGCATCGGTTACAAGCTAATAAATGTATAGTTTTAAATATATTATATTTATTATTTAATTTATTTAATTTATATTATTTAAATTCAAAATTAAAAAAAAATCCAAAAGCCATAAGACTTTGTTTGGCAAAACCTTTTAAAAATTTAAAGACTTAATATATCTAAGCCTTGTTTGGCAAATCTATAAATTAAACTCCTTTAATTTATTTTTTTATAAACAATTTAGTTTATCATTTATAGTCACATATTATTTATTTAGATTTCCATATCCAACATTAATCAAATAATTTAATTATACACACTATATTTTAAATAAATATACCATTTAAACAAATAACACAAAATTATAATTTCATTATAATTTTATTTAATAACTTAATATACCATTTAAATTATTAAATCAACACAACAATATAACATCTCACGTTATGTTACAACTCTCTAAATTATAAATTAATTTAATTTAGAACACTATCTAATAAATTTAGATTCGTAAATATTTATTAACCACCATCACATCAATAAATATTTAATCAACAATAAACACTTCAAATAAATATTTATATAATTCAATAAATATTTAAAATTACAATTTGAAATTTAGGATTGTTATAGTGTATAGATAATTCAGCGATGTGAATTATTTATTAAGCTGAGTCTCAGCGATAAAATTGATGATAAACTTTTTAGATCATAGAAGATAGTAGATATCACGCTCTGCTTGACTCTTTTAATGAAGTTCTTGTTCTGCTGTAGTTAAACTTGATGTTTATTGTATTTTATCAGTTTAACACTGTTGAAGGTTAACGATAATTTATTATGCATTATCTTAGTCATAATATTTCTTACTGGGCTAGTTGAGCTCACCCTTTTGCTTTCATTGTTCTCTTCAATAAATGAGAATGTAGCCGGGACTAGTTGGGGAACGGAGTGATGGTCCGAGATGGTGTTATAGTAGTCCTCACTATTCTATGAAATAGTGTGACAATAATTATAATGAGGACTCCATTTGAGTTTGGATATTGTCTAGAAGACAATATTCGTGTAAAAACTCTCAACTTATGTTGTATAATTAAGTTTGTATTTGTATTTTGTACCATGTATTTGGCGACTCAGAATGGTGATGTATACTATTTTGGGGGCGTCACATTTGGTATCAAAGCTTAGGGATATGATCCCTGGCTGAGATGTGAGACTAGAACTAGGAGGGGAG
Source organism: Panax quinquefolius (assembly GCA_020205615.1). Classification (NCBI taxonomy): domain Eukaryota; kingdom Viridiplantae; phylum Streptophyta; class Magnoliopsida; order Apiales; family Araliaceae; genus Panax; species Panax quinquefolius. Next base: position 59,868,106 of record CM035159.1, read on the forward strand.
AGACGGGTAATTCCTTCGCTAGTATGACCTACCTAAGTTTATTTGGTATTTAATTGTTCGGTCAGAATATAGGGATAATATGTGACATGTCAATTAACCCTTGTTTTGTGGCAGTGTTTGAAAATGACATCCGAGAATGTTGAGATAAGCAATGGAGCACATGAGACCGTTGAGTCACAGATGATCAATACCCAGGATAATGTGCATCAGGAAGGTAATAATCCTCAGGTAAACAACAACACCGACCAGATGATGAATGCTGGGTTAATCAGAGGCTTTATGCAATTCATGCAACATAAGGCGAGAGAGACTCCTGTTCAAAATGCAGGTGGAAGCACTGGCAACTCTGTTGCCTCTTTTACAGTCCTAATAAAAGAGCTCTAACTCATGCAAGCATACATGTGTCAACAAGTAACACAGAGTAAGTAGAGTATCGATCCCACATAGAAAGTTGTCAAATTATAAACTCTTATGCATTAATTAACTCACTGTATTTATATGCTTAGACTAACAACTAGAATTATTGAATCGAGATAATTGTACTAACAACTAAAAATAAGAATAAAAATGGAATAAATATAAACTGGAAATAATGGGACCCTAACTTCATTTAATATTTCATCTAATCGCCACTATCATGCAAGAAGTGTTCACATATCAAAGGAAAATAGCCAAGAGCACGAATAGAGTAATAACCATTTTTCAATGCACTATAACCTACTTACATAGCATCCACAGATGATAGACTCTGTGTAATCATCAACACAACCAAAATCACTATATGTCTATGTGAAATTGCAATCATATTGATTTTAAGCACAAGCCCTTACTCAAGCTTATACGGTGAAATAGTATATGTCTATCTGGTTCACAAAATACACAAGCCATATACAATAGCCCCATATTCGTATGCTATCATGATTACAATCCATATTTGCATGTTCATTGTCAATTCCATACAAATACTGAGACGAATGGTGATCAGGCATTCATACATGTAAAACAATCACGATAGACTTCCCATATAATATGCAAAACAACCCTAGCATTTAAGCGTGCAACCAAACTACATATTAAAATCCGTTAGAATCCCATAATGCAGTTTAGTTCATGACTTAACCAAAAGCCATTATGGGATCAACGCTAAACATGATCAATAAGCAAACAATTGAAATATGAAAGATAGAACGATCAAACCCAATTGCTAAATAAAAACTAATGATCAACGATTAAAACCTCATAGAAATCCAGTAAACAATAATAGAAATCCACAATGGAAGAGAATCCCTAGAAGAATTGGAGAAGTAGACGTTTTGGCTTCGTTCTACGTTGGAATCTCTCCCAAGGTGTAAAGCCTAGTTATTTTTCTCAAAATACAACAAAAACTCCCCTAGTGTCTTTTTGACACTCGTCAGATATCGTCTTAATTGATTACAATCTTTTAAAAATGGAAATTAAAATAAAATAAATCAACAGCTTCAGCATCGCGCGCGGCCGCGCGCCCCTACACTATGTTCCTCGCGTGGGCGCGACTTGTAGAAAGTTTGCCCTGTCCAGCCGGCCTCTCACGCGAGCGCGCGCTCTCAAAGCCATTTCGCCACGCAGCCACGCTGCTTGAATTCTGCAGGTCCTGGTTCTGGTTCTATTGTTGTCATGCTGCTGCTACTACTACTTGCTCTTTCATGCTTGATCTTCTTCCATACTTTGTCTCCATGCTTCATTGTACCTCCATGCCATGCACATCACCGCTTGTGCCTCGCCTTCACGAATTCATTAGCCTCATGCCCTCTAATATCACCAAAATTAAGCCGATTCCTGCACTTATTCACAAAAAGGAATTTTAAGTAAATGCAATGCAAAATAACATGAAATGCAACTAAAACACACTAAAATGTACTTGAGATGGACACAATTCGCATGAATTGGTATTCAATAAGTAGGTAAAAATACCACTTATCAAACTCTCGCATGGTCACTGCTAAGCAGTTCAATGAGCTGGGACCACCAGAGTTTTTGGGAAAGCCAGAACCACTCAAGGCAGAGACATGGATAAAGCAGATCACCAAGATATTTGATGTCTTGGGATGCTCCGAAGAGTAAAAGTTTCCCTTTGCCACCTTCATGTTGAGAGAAGAGGCAGATTACTTGTGACACCCCCAAAATAGGTATACATCACCCATCTTGGGTCGCCAGAAACATGGTAAATAAATTCAAATACAACTCAATTATACAACAGTCGTGTAAAATACGACAAAACATAGCTGAGAGTTTAAACAAGAATATTGTCATCTAGATAATATCTACACTCAATGGAGTCCTCATTACAATTATTATCACATTATTCCATAGAATATTGAGGACTACTAAAGCTACTTATCCTGGACCATCACTACATTCCCCGACTCGTCCCAGCTATATTCTCATTTCTTGAACAGAACAATGAAAGAAAGGGTGAGCTCAACTAGACCAATAAGAAATATTATGACTAAGATAATGCAGAATAAATTATCCTTAGCCTTCAACGAAGATAACAACCGATAGAATACAATAGACAACAAGTTTTAGATCAACAATCTGCTGCAATGAATAAGCAATCCATTAGAAGAGTCAAGTAGAGCATAAAATCTACTATCTTCTATGATTTAAAAAGTTTTTCATCAACTTTATCATTTGAGACTCAAATTTTAATAAATAAATCACATCATCCCGCACTACGGCCAAGGATATTCATGTAATCATCAATGGTCATGATTATACCGAATAATCTCTGGTCATAATCATATCATACATAACCTTGTCCATCAATGAACTACAGGCCAATGAGGAATTTTACCACATCATTCGTCACATTACGGTCATGATTATACCGAATAATCTCTGGTCATAATCATAACAAGTCCATCTATGCACATAAGCCAAAGATGACTTTAATCACAATATAAGCATGAGGATGATGACACTGACATAATAATTCAATAAAACAAGTTCAAGGATAAATTTTAAAGATTTATAATTTAATTTATCCAGAAATCAATAACGTTCAAATTGTCAACATGATACTGCTTTATAGAGTAAAATTTAAGAATGCTCAGAAGAATATTTCCATGAAAAGATACTGGATGAAGCGCAAATATCAAGGATATTCCACTAATTTCATGGAGTATAGAAGCCAAAACTTTAACCAACCGAGTATAATAGAATATATGAAAGCTATGAATGGATTTTCGCCGCCATGCAGTAATCCACGTAAATGCATCATTTCCACAATTTAATAAGGAATGAATACGAAGGATCATTCACCATGCATGTGGTAATCCACATAGATAAAAGTTATTCCAATGTAATAATAAAGAATGGAATAATGTAAGAATTCACCATGCATCATGTAGAGTGAGTCCGTGTAGAGCAAAGTTATTCCAACAAAATAATAAAGAATGGAATAAATGAAGAATTCACTAGGCGTGCGTAATCCAGATGCAGAGAGGTTATTCCAATGTAATAATAAAGAATGGAATAATAGAAGACTTCACCCAGCGATGCGTTATCCGCACGACAAGTTATTTCCAATTGTAATAATAAAGAATGGAATAATGAAGAATTCACCGTGCATGCGATAGATCAAGATGACGAGTTATTCCAATAGAATAATAAAGAATGGAATAATGAAGATTTCACCAGGCATGTGGTAGATCAGATAGACAAAGTTATTCCAACATAATAATAAATAATGGAATAATGAAGAATTTCACCATGTATGCAAAAGATTACTTGATAGATAGGTTATTCCAACATAATAATAAAGAATGGAATAACAGAAGAATTTCACCATGTATAAGGTAGTCCGCGTATATAGGTTATTCCAACAGAATAATAAGGAATGGAATAACAATAGCTCTCTTCATGAATACGAAAAAAAATAAAACCCCTTACCTCAAAAGAAGACCGGATACTGGAATAGTGAGGTAGCAGACTTCTCTTCTTCTTCCTCTCTATAATTTTCCTCTATAATAATTGCTCTATAGCTTTAGTGAATTGGTGAAAAATAATGAAGGAATGAGCTTCTATTTATAGGAAAATATAGTTTCAATAACTGCAAATTTTGCGGCTCGAAATATTACAGTATAATACCTTCCTCTTTTCCTTCATTTTTAATTTATTCCTGCAAGTATTATCAAACTTGCACCACATCCCCTAATATGAAATCATGTGAATCAATAGTAAATCATGTGAATCAATAGTTCTAGACATGTAAAAATACGAATTACAGTATAGTACCTCCATCTATACCTCTATTTTTAACTTAGTCATGCAAGTATTATCAATCTTGCACCAACTCCCCTAATAGTAAATGAATGTGAATCAATAGTACACACATATGAACAAATAATTATAATCATGTGAATCAATAGCAATTAATTGCCCATTTATTCGGTTAATTACCCGATTGGTCAATATAACCTCTAGACATCAATTATTATCGAAATAAATATCGATTTTCACTAACACTAATAATTCCAACACAATGAAACTATCAATTTGATCATTAATCAACACGAACTTATTCATCATTAATATTATAATTCACAATATTTAACAACCAGGTCGTTCCCAGGAAAGAGGGGGCTTTCCGATAAGGATTTCTCCTTATTGGCGCGCAATTAGGTGATCAAACCTCTCCTTGACAGAACTTCTAGACATTGTCAATATTGCAAATAATAATATTAATAACTTTGTCATCTCAATTATTGATTTAATAATATAACATATTATACAGATGATACTGTGACAATAATTGAATCAATAATATAAGAGATATGATGCGCAATTCTCGTAGCAATAATTGAGTATAACTAAGTGACTTTTCACGTAAGCATCAATAATCAATACCGTGTGCTACTATGCAACCACGCAGACATCGTACTTTTTTACTACCGGATAGTTCAACAGTTTTAATAAATAACACTTTCACCGTTATTTTTATAAAAGATAATTACGTCGTTTTTTCTTACTACGATAATACTTAATTAATGGGTTCCATTAATGATTGTGTTGTCATTTAATATTTTCTGTTAAAATGAATATTCCCCGACCAATCAAACATTATATAATAACTTGCTTACTTTGCAAAATTTATAAATATTACCCACAACTATAACATTATATAAAATCCACACCATAATATTCAAAAAAATATTTTGAGAAATTTAAATCTTTATTCATAAAATTTGGGGTCTTACAATCTCCTCCTTATGAAATTTAAGCCCTCAAAATTTACGACGCATTACTGGTATCTTAGAAGAGATGAGGATACCTTGACTTCATTTCGATTCTAACTCTTGAGGTATAACCTTTGAGTGTTGAATACGATCCTTCTTATCCAAGATTTTAACATGTATCTCCTCATACGTTAAATCTTCTGCTATCTCGTCTAGTTCTAATTTAAAAATATGGTTTGGGTCATCCACATATTTACGTAACATCGAAACGTGAAAAACGTTATGAACACGCGACATACTTGGCGGTAAAACGAGTCTATAGGCCATAGTTCCTACTCAATCGAGGATTTCAAATGGGACAATAAAATCGAGGGTTGAGATTTTCTCTCTTCATCGACTCTTGCTTCTAGAATAACACCTTCTTGAACCTTCTTCATCACATTCATCAGCTCCGGGTGTGTAGCTTGAGCGGCCTTTAACTTTATCGATTAAAGTCGATTCTACTCGTATATTCGTTATCTTCACGTGGGTCCCTAGAGTCTTTAACTCTATCTTCATCATTTGTAAGTTATACGAAATGGGTCTTTATGTTAAAAACATCGCACTCATAAACGCATACGATCTTCTACTCAACACGTCAACTACCATGTTCGCTCTTCCACGATGATATTGAATGGTCGTAACCTTCAATAGTTCACGTCATCGTCTTTGGCGCATGTTACATTCGTTCTAGGTGAAGAAATATTTGAGGGTTTTAGAAATGGGTTTTGTACTGGGGTCAATACAAAATTCAATTTCACGCTCTAGGGGTAGGCCAGGAAGTCTTCAAGAATACGTCAGGAAATTTATTAATAATAGAAATATCATTTAAAACTGTGACTCTCATTCACAACTTGGATAGTACGTCACATTGATACCTATCAACTTGCCATCGTCATTCACAGCTTCACCTACAGAAAGTCCGGCTGCAGTGCATTCCACACAAGGAAGTCACCAGCGAAAGGCTCAGAGCTCTTTACTCATGGCTTGATATGACAATGATTGACTTTAGTGGTTTGGTTGCTTGAATTCGCATAATAGGTTGGTTAGGAATATGAAAGCTAAAAACCTTACGAAAATAATCAATTTTGGAATGATGAGTAGTTAACCAATCGATTCCTAAAATCACATCAAAGGCAAGTATTTTCAAAGAGATAAGATCAACAGGTAACGTGAAAGTGTTGATTTGAATCAAATAAGATTTATAAATAGTGGAGGTAACGAAGGTTTCTGCTAACAGAGTTTCAACAGATAAGTCAAAGTCTAATTTCTCAGTAGCCAAGTTCAAACGTTGAACACAACTAGGTGAAATACAAGAGTGGGTAGAACCAGTATCGAATAAGGTATAGACTTCGCAAGAGTTTATGATTAACTTACCCGTGATAACTTCGTTCGGTTTCCTTGATAAACGCTCTCACTTAAACTACCAAATTTGACTTGCTATAGAGTACATTCCACCCTTAATTACTTCGTCACATTCCTGATCCATGATTCGAATCATTACTCTCCGATCCATATCGAATTGGGGTTGACCACTCTGCACAGGGTAATTCTGAATTCGATGTTGGATTCTCCCAATTGTTGTCCAAAAAGCAAAATCCATTTCATCTATTTTGGCCTTATTGGATCGGACGTCTTTTTCTACAATATCTACACATCGTGCGGCTTTTACCCATGCATCATCTATTCTCATTCGTTTAGTTACTTCTTCTTTCATCAGAACTTTGATCATAGCATTCTCAGATTCCAGCTCGAATATCTTATACTCTGCCAAAGAGTGCTTCTGTTCAAGCATCGCACATCGGTTAACACAATTTTGAATTATTACATCTCTTTGCTCTACGACCGCCTGTCGTTCTTCAGCCTGCTCTTCTAACTCATGAATACGATTTTGTAATTCTAAATTTCGATTATAAAATTTTTCTAATAAATTCTCCTCAGGTTCCTCTTCTTCCTCACTCTTAGCTGCTACCTCTGCAACTATCTCGGGTGCAACTATTAGTTCTTCACTCACCACGTAGATATCTATAATTTCTTCTTCGCCTGACATCACATTAACCTGGTTAGTGATTAATGGTGTCTCAACATTCTCATTCACTCCATTGTTAACATTTTCAGCTGCCATTTTCAAACACTACCACAAAACAAGGGTTAATTAACATGTCACATATTATCCCTATACTCTGACCGACCAATTAAATAAATAATAAACTTAGGTAGGTCATACTAGCGAAGGAATTCCCCGTCTCTCCCCTCCTAGTTCTTATCTCACATCCCAGCCAGGGATTATATCCCTAAGCTTTGATACCAACTGTGACACCCCCAAAACAGGTATACATCACCCATCTTGAGTCGCTAGATACATGGTACATAAATTCAAATACAACTCAATTATACAACAGTCGTGTAACATATGACAAAACATAGCTGAGAGTTTAAACAAAAATATTGTCATTTAGACAATATCCACACTCAATGGAGTTCTCATTACAATTATTATCACATTATTCTGTAGAATAGTGAGGACTACTAAAGCCACTTATCCTGGACCATCACTCAATTCCCTGACTCGTCCCAGCTATATTCTCATTTCCTGAACAGAACAATGAAAGAAAGGGTGAGCTCAACTAGCCCAATAAGAAATATTATGACTAAGATAATACAGAATAAATTATCTTTAGCCTTCAACGGTATAACAACTGATAGAATACAATAGACAACAAGTTTTAGATCAACAACTTCAGCGGAATAAGCAATCCATTAGAAGAGTCAAGTAGAGCATAAAATCTACTATCTTCTATGATTTAAAAAGTTTTTCATCAACTTTATCGCTGAGACTCAGCTTAATAAATAAACCACATCATCCCTGCACCACGGCCAAGGATATTCATGTAATCATCAATGGTCATGATTATACCAAATAAACCCTAGTCATAATCATACCAACAACTGTCCATCAATGAACTACAGGCCAATGAGGACTTTCACCACATCATTCGTCACATTACGTTCATGATTATACCGAATAATCCCTGGTCATAATCATACCAAGTCCATCTATGCACGTAAGCCAAAGATGACTTTAATTACAATATAAGCATGGATGATGACAATGACATAATAATTCAATAAAACAAGTTCAAGGATAAATTTTAAAGATTTATAATTTAATTTATCCAGAAATCAATAACGTCCAAATTGTCAACATGATACTGCTTTGTAGAGTAAAATTCAAGAATTCTCAGAAGAATATTTCCACGAAAAGATACTGGATGAAGAGCAAATATCAAAGATATTCCACTAATTTCATGGAGTATAGAAGCCAAAACTTGAACCAACTGAGTATAATAGAATATATGAAAGCGCAAATGGAATTTTAGCGCCATGCGGTAATCCATGTATGATCATTTCCACAATTTAATAAGGAATGAATACTGAAGGATCATTCACCATGCATGTGGTAATCCACACATGATAGCCAGATTATTCCAATGAATAATAAAGAATGGAATAATGTAAGAATTCACCATGCATGCGGTAGTCCGTAGTATGTGAGTTATTCCAACAAAATAATAAAGAATGGAATAACAGAGGAATTCACCAAAGCGTGCATAATCCGCGCATGCATGAGTTATTCCAATGTAATAATAAAGAATGGAATAATGAGAAGAATTCACCGTGCACGCGATAGATCTGCGATAGATATGAGTTATTCCAATGTAATAATAAAGAATGGAATAATGAAGAATTCACAGCATGCGATAGACCGCATGCAGAATAAAGGTTATTCCAACGAGAATAATAAATAATGGAATAAATGTAAGAATTTCACCATGTATGTATAAAGATTATATGATAAAGTTATTCCTACATAATAATAAAGAATGGAATAATGAGAAGAATTTCACCATGTATGCGAAGAATTAGCATGTACAAAGTTATTCCAACATAATAATAAAGAATGGAATAATGAAGAATTTCACCATGTATACTAGTAATACGCATATATAGTTTATTCCAACAGAATAATAAGGAATAGAATAACAATAGCTCTCTTCATGAATACAAAAAAAAAAAACAATACCCCTTACCTCAAAAGAAGACCGGATACTAGAATAGTGAGGTAGCAGACTTCTCTTCTTCTTTCTCTCTATAATTTCCCTCTATAATAATTGCTCTATAACTTAAGTGAATTGGTGAAAAATAATGAAGGAATGAGCTTATATTTATAGGAACATATAGTTTCAATAATTGTAAATTTTGGGGCTCGAAATATTACAATATAATACCTTCCTCTTTTCCTTCATTTTTAATTTTGTCCTGCAAGTATTATCAAACTTGCACCACCTCCCCTAATAGTAAATCATGTGAATCAATAGTTCTAGACATGTGAAAATACAAATTACAGTATAGTACCTCCATCTATACCTCCATTTTTAACTTAGTCATGCAAGTATTATCAATCTTGCACCAACTCCCCTAAGAGTAAATGAATGTGAATCAATAGTACACATATGTGAACAAATAGTTATAATCATGTGAATCAATAGCAATTAATTGCTCATTTATCTGGTTAATTACCCGATTGGTCAATATAACCTCCAGACATCAATTATTATCGAAATAAATGTTGATTTTCTCTAACACTAATAATTTCAACACAATGGAACTATCAATTTCATCATTAATCAACACGAACTTATTCATCATTAATATTATAATTCACAATATTTAACAACCGTCGTCGTTTCAGAAAGAGGGGCTTTTCGATAAGGATTTCTCCTTATTCGCGCAATTAATTAGGTGATCAAAACTCTCCTCGATGTAACTTCTAGACATTGTCAATATTGCAAATAATAATATGAATAACTTTGCCATCTCAATTATTGATTTAATAATATAACATTTTATACGAGATGGTATTGTGACAATAATTGAATCAATAATACGAGAGATATGATGCAAAGAATTATCGTAGCAATAATTGAGTATAACCGAGTGACTTTCACGTAAGCATCAATAATCAATACCGTGTTCTACTATGCAATCACAGCGACATATTCATCGTACTTTTACTCTTTGGGTAGTTCAACGGTTTTAACGGTAATACTTTTCGCCGTTATTTTTATAAAAGATAATTTCGTAGTTTTTACTTACTACGACAATACTTCCGCTGGGGTCCACTAATGATTGTGCCATCGCATTTAATATTCCTGTTAAAATGAATATTCCCCACCAATCGAATATTATATAACAACTTGCTTACTTTGCAAAATTTATAAATATTACCCACAACTATAACATCATATCAAATCCACACCATAATATTCAAAAAAATATTTCGAGAAATTTAAATCTTTATTCATAAAATTTGGGGTCTTACATTACTGGTGGGAATCAGTAAAACGTACAAAACCTGTCGCATTAAAGATGTCCTTGGAAAAGTTCCATGAACTGTTCAACGACAAGTACTTTCCCGAAAGTATTCATCACATGAAGGAAGTGGAATTCATCAAGTTGGAGTAAAACAATATGACCGTGTCGCAATACGAGGCTAAGTTTGCCAAGTTGTCCCGGTTTGCATCCCATTTGGTTGATAATGAGAAGCGTATGACATGGATGTTTCTAAGAGGTTTGAAACCCGAAATACGTCAATACCTCATTTCTCATAAACTATGTTTGTAATTAGATGTTGTAAATAGGGCTCAGTTATAGGAGCGCGATAATGAGTCAACCAAACCAAGAGAGAGCAGCCAGCAAAATGATAATACTAGTGGTAGCAGTTATCGAAGCGGTGACAATAAACGTGGAGGTAATCAATATGCCAGAAATGGCAACCACTTTAGTGGTAATCATGGCCAAGATAATAGGAGTGGAAATTTTAAGAAGAGGAGATTCAACAATGATGGAAAGACATCAGTACCATCAACCGTTGATAAAGAAGGAGAATAACCACCGATCGTATGCTTCAAATGCAGGAGGGAGGGACACATCAGTCCAAACTGCACGATGTAGTTCAAAGCGTGTTACAATACGGAAAAGAAGGTCACCTAGCTCGATTTTATCTTGCAGTGAAGCCAAGTCCAGTTGGGATGGTGACAATAAATGACATCCCAGAGAAGTCAAAGCCGGTAGTTCAAGGGAGAACGTTTGTCGTGACCTCCTAAAAAGCGAAGAACCCAAACGAAGTATTCACGGGTAAGCTAATCATAAACTCTAGCAAAGTCTATACCTTATTTGATACTGGTTCTACCCATTTTTTTATTTCTCCTACTTGTGCTCAACGTTTAAATTTAACTCCGAAGAAATTAGACTTTGACTTATCTGTTGAAAATCTGTTGGGAGAAATCTTCATTACATCCACTGTTTATAAGACTTATTTGATTCAAATCGGTAACGGCGCATTACCTATTAATCTCATCTCTTTGAAAATACTTGCATTTGATGTGATTTTAGGGATTGATTGGTTAACTACTCGTCATATTGATTATTTTTCGTAAGGTTATTAGTTTTCATATTCCTAACCAACCTATTATGCGAATTCAAGCAACCAAACCACTAAAGCCAATCATTGTCATATCAAGCCATAAAGCTATTCGTTTATTGAAAAATGGGTGTCAAGCTTTCTTAGCCCATATCACGGATTTAAACAAAAATACGTCAGATTTAAATGATATTTCTATTGTTAATAAATTTCCTGATGTATTCCCTGAAGAACTTCCTGGCCTACCCCCGGAGCATGAAATCAAGTTTGGTATTGACCTTAAACCCGGTACATAGCCCATTTCCAAAGCCCCATATCCAATGGCTCCTATTGAACTTCAGGAGTTAAAAACCTAACTAAAGGAATTGTTAGAGATCGGTTTCATTCGTCTTAGTACGTCTCCTTGGTGAGCTCCTATTCTATTTGTGAAGACGAAAGATGGAAGTATGCGTCTTTGTATTGACTATCGAGAGTTGAATCATGTCACCATCAAAAATAGGTACCCATTGCCTCGCATTGATGACCTTTTTGACCAGTTTCAAGGTGCCAAATTCTTTTCAAAGTTCGATCTTCATTTCGGATATCATCAGTTAAAGATTAAAACCGATGACATTCCAAAGACTACTTTCAGAACTTGGTACGGGCATTACGAATTCTTAGTCATGTCTTTTGGATTGACTAATGCTCCTGCTTCCTTCATGGATATGATGAACCAAGTATTCAAGGAATATTTGGATCATTGTGTGGTTGTCTTTATTGATGACATCCTTATATACTCCAAAAGCCGTGAAGATTATGAGCAACACTTGAGGCTGATACTCCAAAAGCTTCGTGAAAACAAGTTATATGCCAAGTTAAAGAAATGTGAGTTCTGGCTTGAGAAGGTAGCATTCCTTGGGCACGTGATATTAAATCACAGAATATCTGTTGACTCGGCAAAGATTAAAGCAATTCAAAGTTGGGAGAAACCTAAGTTAGTGACCGAAGTATGTAGCTTTTTGGGCTTAGCTGGTTATTATCGGAGATTCGTGGAAGAATTTTCTTGAATCGCTACTCCATTAACTCAGCTGACTCGAAAAGATACAAATTTGGTTAGAGCGAGGAATGTGAGAAGAGTTTTCAAGAACTTAAGAGGAGGCTCATTTCAACACCTGTTCTAATAATACCATCTGGTTCGGAGGGATTTGTCATTTATAGTTGTTGGGTAAAATCTAATTATGCACAATCACGCAAGTATACGTGGTCAACAAGTAATAAAGTGATAAGTTGAGTATCGTTCCCACAGAGAATTATTTAATAAGAATCACCAAGTACTAACCCGTAACCAACTCAATCTTATTTAAATGAATTAATTTCAATTTATAAGTAAACTAATTTTAATTACCACTAGTTAAATTAAGATTACGGAGATTTAAGATCACAACTTCACTTATTGGTTCATTTAAGTTAACACACTTCTCATTATTTATTCTCTATCCTGAATTGTTAATCAAGAACACTAAAGCAGATAAAACCACCTCTCGATGCATAATACCCATACTCACTTAAATCCACAGATGATAGAATTAAGCAAGACACCCTAATTAACCAATCCACTATATCTCTATATATGTGAATTACAATTAAAAAGGATTTAAAGCAAAAGTTCTCTATAAGATTACATATGGCGTAAAGGAATATCTCTATCCTAAACACGAATCATGAATTCCATCTATATAGAAATCACAAACGCATGCTATCATGATCAGATCTAAATCTAAACTTCATCTCTCAAGTTCATATAGATTATCATGGTAATTGATGGCCAATCAATTAAAAAATTAAGTCCAAATCACAATAGACAATCCTCACAATAGAACATAATAATTGATATCGAAGCATATTAAACTAAACTACACAATAAGATCCATTGTAATCTCAAACAAAGAATTAGTTCATGATTATTGAATTAAAACTAAGAATCCACACTTGAATAAATAAGAATAGGATTAAGGAAAAGAAGTGAATCTGTTCTCGATAAATTCGTCCTCCGTCTCACTCTTGATCTGGATCTCCAATGGCTTCCAAGTGCCTCAATCTCCAAATCTCATAAGAACTAGTGTTTTCTCCTATTCTACTCTACTCTAATCTAATGGAATCCTCTCTCCCTCTTCTAATCTATGTATTCTTTCCTCCTTTATATGCCTTTTTATGTCTTTAAGTCCTCTTGGAAGTCCTTGAGTAAATCGAATCGAAACAATCCTTCTTGGACTCAAATTCGGACAAAAAATGACTTTTTTCACAGATACCCATACCTAGTAGGGTTATATACTAAAAGGGCCCATATGGCGTGGGGGCCCTTACTATTTTACAATTTGGTATGCCACCCCTGTGGCATTTTGTGAAGGGAAAGCCCACCCCGATGGGGGTCACTTTTCTGCTCTAACATCCTTTGGAAAAATGGTCATAACTTCTTCTTCTGAACTCCGATTTTGATGATTCAAGATGTTCCGAAAAGAGGAGGCGTAGATATACAACTTTCATTCTTTGAAGTTTTCGAAATAAGAAATGGAGCAATGCTAAAATTGGCTCTGAAGTGGATGTTATGTAAATGGTCACCCAAAACAGTGAAGTTCAACGTCCGTTGGTATAAAGGTCATAAATCTTGCATCCGAACTCCGATTAGAATGATTCAAGATGTTCCTAAAAGCTAAGAAGAAGCTCTATAATATAATCCAAGTTCCAAGCCAAGAACGTGAAAAAATAACATGAAGGCCCAAACGATGTCCGGATTGCTTTTCTTTGTGATTTTATACTAATTCTTTGTAATCACAGCTCCCAAGCATATAATCTACAAAACAAACACAAAATGCATGAAAAGTAACTAAGAAACATGAGATTTAGCAACTAATTCAAGTAACAGATATCGGATAAGTAGGTATACAATCTACTTATCAAATACCCCCAAACTTAAAACTTTGCTTATCCTCAAGCAAAAACACAAAACAACAATGCTATGCAATGCAACTAATCTACATCTATTTAATCCAAACAAAGAATGACAAAAACAAGTCTATTCAACTGGCCTTAGAGAAATCAAGTAAACATGATAATACATTATATCAAAACAAATCAGTAACTTCCCAATCAATCAACAAATCTTAGACTGTTATCACTAATATAGTGTGTGTGTGTGCACCACAACAACGTTAACTGATATAAAATCAAATTTAACACAAAATAAGTCTCTTCGAAGGCATCATACAGTGTAAACTCAAAAAATCCAAAAACAAGCTAGATCCAACTAAAATCAAATAATTACCAATATCGAGGGTCAACATGGGATATTTATACTTTATTTTTCATATACGGGGGCTTTTGTCTCTTATTTCCCGTTTTATTCATTTTTTTTTTGTTTATATACACATAGCTATGCAATGTCTTATTCCCTTAGGCTTTTTAATGCTACCTTAATGAGCTTTCGACCAATGACTCCCAGACCATTAAGACCTTAGGGCGCTACGTGTAAAGACAATCCCCTTGTGTTTACTTACTCAAGTAACAAAGACCACAAAACTAGGCAAGCACTCCACGGTGTTTATTCATACTTTTTCTTTTCTTTTCTTTTTCTTTTTTTTATATAGCTTATATACCCCAAATATTTCCCCAAACTTAGGTTATTGTCTAACTTTAGCCATCACTACTTATTCTTGTCATTCTTTCATTCAAACTAGTATTATCCTATAGAGTCCCATTATGTATCAATTTAAACTCAATCAATCAACAAGTTGTTTTTACTGTGATATCCTTATTATACGAGTTTCAAACAAAAAAAGACTCAATTCATAACAAGAAATCACATCAAAGCTCTAATAGTGAGTACTATAATTGTCTACCCAATTCCAATCTCATCATTGGCCAAAACAAAATGTAAATATCAAGCAGCTGGACTCATGCAAGACGTACTAAATGCTATATAAACATAGTAAACTAACTACTAATTTTTTTAATTTTTTAATTTTCAATTTTTAATTAATTTTTTTTATTTTAAACAAAAAAACTGAATGTAAAAACTAAATGTAAATAACCCGTAAACATAACGAACTACAATGTAAATAACTAACTATATGCAATACGACACTAAAATGCCCCCAAACTTAAACTAGACATTGTCTTCAATGGCTAAAATAGAAAAAAGTAAAGTAGAGGACTTCCCTGAAAATATAGCAATCCTCATCCTTGTCCGCTAAGTTTGGAGAATAGGTTAGACACATGGAACAAATTGGGCACCACACTTGAATTTGACTTGAATAACCTTTTCATAATCTTTTGCTTGTCCATTGAACCTCCAATACCTGCAATTAAGAGAGGCAACATGGATTAGAATAGCACTTGGATTAGTAAGAGAACTTAATAAGCAAATTAATTCCTATCTACTAAATAAACTAGTAAAGCATATAAATATAAAAATTCCTAGGTTGCCTCCCAGTTAGCGCTTGAATTACAGTCTTTCAGCCTAACTTTGTCTGGTCAACGCTATCCAATTCCTCTTCGATAATTGAGGAACCCTCCATCCATCGAAAATAATGTAGCTTTTGGTAGGTTCCCCTTTGTGATGGCTATCAAATTAAAGTCACCTAGCATGCTTTGTTTAAATATGTGCCCAATTGAGAATGTTGAATAACTAGGTGCTTTTCCGTCCGTTGAGCCTATGATTCAATTGCGGCTTTGAGGCTTGGCAAGAAGAACGGGCTCTTCTTCTATCTTCTCCTCTTCATCCCACCATGGCTTTATATTTGTACTAGATCTCATGTCATAAAGAGCCTTGCCAACGATATGACTACTAAGCGGGCACGATTTTGCAAATCTAACTGGACCCTTGATCTTTGACGGAGAAAGAACTAGGGGCACTAATAACATCGGCTCATCCTCTTTGGTACTCATAGTTAGTTCTTCACCGAACTTATTTTCATTATCCCCACTTGTCTCCTCTTTTTCAACATCTCGTGTCTCATCTAGTTGTAGATTTGGCTCGGGCACTTCATCAATCTTGGAATCCTCGTCATAACACCAATTGTTTTGAGGACAGTTATTCAAGGCTTTGAGCATTTGATCCATATGGTTCTGCCGATTCTGAATTGACCGCTCTTGATTAATCTTTCTCTCCTCATTTGATGCTACGAACTTGGACAACAATTCCTCCAACCTTGAATTATCTGTCTCATTTTTGGAATCCATATATTAAAGAACATGGGTTTAAGTGGTGATGAGTTGTTCCATCTGATGCTGAAAATTGTGGCTCGATATTTCTTAACTCATCATCCTCTCCTCTTGGTTTGTTATGAGCTTTGACAGTAATTCCTCCAAATTTGACTTTTCTTCTTGTGGCAATGGAGGTTTACATGAAAATTCTGGTGTGTATGTTGGATTTAGAGCGTAGTATTGGTCTTCATAAGTATAGCTCCATGACAAATCCGGGTGATACCCCCAAACTTGACGTTGAGGAATTCACCACCGTGTTGTCCCGGCCCAAAACTAATGGTACATTGATAACTCGGATGATTACCAGCACAATAATTGCAATTAACTGCTATCCTTCGATTATGTTGGGCTGCAACAACGTCCAACCTCCTCGAAAGTGTCTCAAGCTGCGCTGATAATGCAAAAAATGCATTGAGACCATCAATCCCCGCTCCCCTTGGCTGAATCATTCTCGTATACGGCCATTGATAATTAAATTCCGCCATGGTACCTGAAAAGAAAGAAAAATAGGAAGAGAATTAAATAAAAAGTGGAAAATGTTTAAATTAAGACTAATTTGATTAAAGATAATATTGGCAAAAATATATTAACTAATTCCCCGCCAACGGCGCCAAAACCTTGTTGGGTAAAATCTAATTACGCACAATCACGCAAGTATACGTGGTCAACAAGTAATAAAGTGATAAGTTGAGTATCGTTCCCACAGAGAATTATTTAATAAGAATCACCAAGTACTAACCCATAACCAACTTAATCTTATTTAAATGAATGAATTTCAATTTATAAGTAAACTAATTCTAATTACCACTAGTTAAATTAAGATTACGGAGATTTAAGATCACAACTTCACTTATTGATTCATTTAAATTAAAACACTTCTCATCAATTATTCTCTATCCTGAATTGTTAATCAAGAACACTAAAGCAGATAAAACCACCTCTCGATGCATAATACTCATACTCACTTAACTCCACAGATGATAGAATTAAGCAAGATACCCTAATTAACTAATCCACTATATCTCTATGTGAATTACAAATAAAAAGGATTTAAAGAACAAGTTCTCTATAAGATTACATATGGCGTAAAGGAATATCTCTATCCTAAACACGAATCATGAATTCTATCTATGTAGAAATCACAAACACATACTATCATGATCAGATCTAAATCTAAACTTCATCTCTCGAGTTCATATAGATTATCACGGTAATTGATGGCCAATCAATTAAATAATTAAGTCCAAATCACAATAGACAATCCTCACAATAGAACATAATAATTAATAGCGAAGCATATTAAACTAAACTACACAATAAGATCCATTGTAATCTCAAACAAAGAATTAGTTCATGATTATTGAATTAAAATTAAGAATCCACACTTGAATAAACATTAAAAGATAAGAATAAGATTAAGGAAAAGAAGTGAATCTGTTCTCAGCAAATTTGTCCTCCGTCTCACTCTTAATCTAGATCTCCAATGGCTTCCAAGTGCTTCAATCTCCAAATCTCATAAGAACTAGTGTTTTCTACTATTCTACTCTAATCTAATCTAATGGAATCCTCTCTCCCTCTTCTAATTTATGTATTCTCTCCTCCTTTATATTCCTTTTTATATGTCTTTAAGTCCTCTTGGAAGTCCTTGAGTCAATCGGATCAAAATAATCCTTCTTGGACTCAAATTCGAACAAAAAAATGACTTTTCTGCGCATACCCCCGCCCCGGTGGGGGTAATAAGGCTTAAAGGGCCTGCCTCGGTGGGGGTCCCTACTATTTTGCAGCTTGTATGCCCGCCTTAGTGGGCATTTTGTGAAGGGAAAGCTCGCCCCGGCGGGGCTCACTTTTCTACTCTGACATCCTTTAGGAAAATGGCCATAACGTCTTCGTCTGAACTCCGATTTCGATGATTCAAGATGTTCCGGAGAGAGGAGACGTAGATATACAACTTTTATTCTTTGAGGTTTTCGAAATAAGGAATAGAGAAATGTTGAAATTGGCTCTGAAGTGGCTGTTATGTAAATGGTCACCCAAAATAGTGAAGTTCAACGCCCGTTGGTACAAAGGTCATAACTCTTGCATCCGAACTCCGATTGGAATGATTCAAGATGTGACGTCCCCAAAATTAGGTATACATCACCCATCTTGGGTCGCCACGTACATGGTACAGAATTTAAATACAACTTAATACATAAATTGTGAGTTTAAATACAAATATCGTCTACTAGATATTATACAAACTCAAAAAGGAGTCCTCATTACAATTATTATCACACTATTTCACAGAATAGTGAGGACTACTAATGCTATCTTCAGGTCCATCACTCGTTTCCCCGACTCATCCCAGCTATATTCTCATTTCCTGAAGAGAACAGTGAAAGAAAGGGTGAGCTCAACTAGCCCAGTAAGAAATATTATGACTAAGATAATGCGAATAAATTATCAATAGTCTTCAACAATGTTAAAGCGATAAAATACAATAGACAACCGGTTTAAGCTGCAATGGAATATACAATCCATTAAAAGAGTCAAGTAGAAAATAAAGTCTACTATCTTTTAGGTTTTAAAAGGTTTTTCATCTTTGTTATAATTTGAGACTCGACTTTAATAAATATTCCACATCATCGAATCACCCCGCACTTTTCTGCCCGAGGATATTCTTTAGTATCACGACCACAATTATTCATGCACTACGGGCCAAGAATATTTGTGTATTCATTAATGGTCATGATCATGCCAACAATCGTCATCCATCGATGCACTACGACCGAGGATTTTACCACATCATTTGTAACATTACGGTACCATGATTACAAGAATAGTCTCTCGTCATAATCATACCAAGTCCATCTATGCACTACTGAGCCACGAGATGACTTTAAAAATATAAACATGAGGATGATGACAATGATATAAGAATTGATAAAACAAGTTCAAGAATTATTTTATCCAGGAATTATTAACGCCCAAATTATCAACATGATCTTTGTTTTGTAGAGTAAAATTCAAGAATAATCGAAGAATATTTTCATGAAAAGATCTTTGGATGAAACATAAATATCAAGGACATTCCATTAATTTCATGAAGTATAGAAGTCAAAGTTTTAACCATTTGGGTATAATAAAGAATAGAATAACAAAAGAAATCACCATGCATGCGATAGACCGCATAAAGCGGGTTATTCCAACAGAATAATAAATAACGGAACCGGTCCGCCAGAAACGCATGCAGACAGGATGTTCCAACAGAATAATAAAGAATGGAACCAGTCGGCGTAAAACACATGATGGATGTTCCAATGAATAATAATAAAGAGCGGAACCAGTCCGGTGTAAAAACACATGCAGCGAGGATGTTCCAACAGAATAATAATAAAGAGCGGAACCGTGTAAAATTGTAAAACACATGTATGAGGATGTTCCAATGAATAATAATAATAAAGAGCGGAACCAGTCAAATTGTAAAACACATGCATGAGGATGTTCCAGCAGAATAATAATAAAGAGCGGAACGGATCAATTGTAAAACACATGCATGGGATGTTCCAATGAAATAATAGAAGAATGTCACCAAGTATAGGGTAAACCGCGTATACTGAGTTATTCCAATGAGAATAATAAGCAATGGAACAACAACAGTTCTCTTCATGAATAAGAAAGAATAACACCCCTTAATTTTGGTAGGAGATTGAATCTCTGCAAAGTAGTGTAGTAACAAAATACTCTTCTTCTTTCTCTCTTATTCTCTCTATACTTTTCTCTCTCTAAAGCTTGAATGAATTCGTGAAAAATAATGAAGCACTAGGCCTCTATTTATAGAAGATTTCTAGCTTAGCACCTACCATGTGAAAAGGCAAGTGGCTTGATTTAATGGTAATGTGAAAAGAAAAGTGGTTCGGCGCTCGTAATGTGAAGCGGCAAGTGGTTTGACGTCTGGTAAAGGTAATTACTATTGATGAAGGTAATTACTATTCACAAGGGTAATTACTATTGACGAAGGTAATTACTATTGACGAAGGTAAATACTATTGATGAAGGTAATTACTATTCACAAAGGTAATTACTATTAACGAAGAGACTCTTAGATGATGACATATGGACCCCCATAAAAAATAATCAAACTTACCACAAACGCGTCTCATAAATGAGACTCTTTATATACATTAAGGATTGAATAAATATTACCACAAATCATTTTATTTTTAATCAACACATTTTAATCTTTCAACAATTATTAATCATTTATAACTTGTCATCTCAATTAATAATATAACATATTATACGGATGATCTTGTGATGATAATTGAATCAATAATATAAGAGATATGATGCAAAGAATTCATCGTAGCAATAATTGAGCATAGGTGAGTGACTTCTCACGTAAGCATCAATAATCAATACCGTGTGCTACTATGCAACCATAGCGTATTCTTTATACTTTACCATAGGGTAGTTCAATAGTTTTAACGGTAACACCTCGTAGTTATTTTTATAAAATATTTTTGTCGTTTTCTCAATCAAACAATAATTACATTGCTAGGGTCCACCAATGATTGAGTAGTTATGCGAATATTCCTAACAAAAGAATATTCCCAGACCAAACGAATATTTTATAACAACTTGCATACTTTGCAAAATTTATAAATATTACCCACAACTATAACATTATATCAAATTTATTCCATAATATTCAAAAATAATATTTATAGAAAAATTCATCTTTATTTATAAAAGTTGGGGTCTTACAACCTCCCTTCTTATGAAATTTCACCCTCGAAATTAGAAGTACGTACTGGTATGTCGAAGAGGTAAGGATACCTTGATTTCATTTGATTCTAACTCCCAAGTCATTTCCTCAACATCGTGGTTCCTCCACAAAACTTTGACTTGAGGTATAACCTTGGAGCATAGAATATGTTCCTTCTTATCAAAATTTGAAGCGGGAACCTCTTCATACGTCAAATCTTCCGCTATTTCGTCCGGTTCTAACTCAATAATATGGTTCGGGTCTTTCACATATTTACGTAACATGGATATGTGAAAAGCGTTATGAACACGAGAGACATATTTGGCGGTAGAAAGCGAGCCTATAGGCCACAATTCCTACTCGATCGAGGATTAAAATGGACCAGATGAATCGAGGATTAAGTTTTCCTCTTTTTCCAAATCTTGTAACTCCTTTCCATGGAGCAACTCTTAACAACACATGATCTCTATATCGAATTCCACGTCCTTTCGATGAAGATCAAGATAACTCTTTTATCGATTTTGTGAGGTTTTTATACGTTGTCGGATCGTTTGAATCTTTCCGTAGTCATCACGCATATCAACTCTGGTCCCAACAACGTTGCTTCACCCACCTCATCCCAAAGATATTGGAGAAGCGACACTTTCTTCCATACAACGCTTGAATGGAGCCATGCCAATACTTGCTTGATAAGCTGTTGTTGTAGGAAAACTCCTCCCAATGGTAAGAACTTGTCCCAACTCCCCTTGAAATCAAGGACACGAGTCTTAATAGATCTTCAAGAGCTTGAATAGTCCTCTCCATTGTCCGTAAAATGCGAGGATGATATGCCGAGCTAAATCGTAAGTCTGTGCCCATAGCTTTTTTGCAAACTAACCCAAAATCGTGAAGTGAATCTTGGGTCTCGATCGAAACAATGGATCTAGGCATACCATGCGGTCTTACAATCTCGTTTATGTACATACGAGCAAGACGTTCAAGTGTATAAGTTTTCGATCGATAAAAATGAGCGGAACTTGGTCAATCTATCAACCTTGACCCAAATCGCATCAATGCCTTGAGAAACCTTAGGAAGGCCGTAACGAAATCCATGGTAATGTGCTCCCACTTCCATTACGGAATTTCAAGTGGTTGCAATGGACCTTTTGGTACTTGATGCTCCACTTTAACTCGTTGACAAGTTAGACACCTTGAGATAAACAGTATTATCTCTCTCTTCATATTGCTCCACCAAAATGTATAATGAATATCATGATACATTTTGGTACTCTGAGATGGATTGCAAATGGTGTGTTGTGCGCCTCCACCATGATATTATACTTTAAATCGAGGGTCGTTAGGAACACAAAGTCCGGAGTTGACTCAAAGTATTCCTTCTTCATCGATTCTTGCTCCTAAGATAGCACCTTCTTGCACTTTCTTCCTCATACGCGCATCACTCCAGTGTCGTAGCTTGAGCGACTTTAACTTTATCGATTAAAGTCGGTTTTACTCGTATATTCGCTATCATCACATGCGTCCCTGGAGTCTTTAACTTTATCTCCATCCTTTGCAAGTCACACAAAATGGGCCTTTGCGTTGACAATATCGCTTTTCGTACTTGCATATGATTTTCTACTTAATCGTCGGCTACCACGTTCGCTTTTCCAGGATGGTATTGGATGGTATGATCATAATCTTTCAACAGTTCAAGCCAACGTCGTTGTCGCATGTTGAGTTTCTTTTGAGTGAAGAAATATTTGAGGCTTTTATGATCCGTAAAGATCTCCACTTTCTCCCCCATACAAGTAATGCCTCCAAATTTTAAGTGCAGAAGATAACGGTTGCTAACTCTAGATCATGAGTAGGATAATTCCTCTCATATTCTTTGAGTTGTCGCGAGGCATAGCTATAACTTTCCATGTTGCATGAGAACACATCCCAACCCTTTGCGAAGCATCTTTGTAGATGACAAATCCTCCGAGGCGAGATGGTATTGTCGAGCAGTCTTTGAAATAAGTCTCCTCTTAAGTTCTTGAAAACTCCTCTCACATTCTTCGCTCCAATGAACTTTGTATCTTTCCGAGTCATTTGAGTCGATGGAGTAGCGATTCGAGAAAATCCTTCCACGAATCTCCGATAATAACCCAGCTAAACCGAGAAAGCTACGTACTTTGGTCCTTGATTTAGGTTGTTCCCGACTTTGAATAGCTTCAATCTTTGCTAGGTCAGCAGATATTCCATGACTTGATACCACGTGCCCAAGGAATGCTACTTCTTCAAGCCGAACTCGATTTCTTCAACTTGGCATAAAGCTTATATTCACGAAGCTTTTGGAGTGTCGACCTCAAGTGTTGCTCATGATCTTCACGGCTTTTGGAATAAATAAGGATGTCATCAATAAAGACGACCACAAAGTGATCCAAATATTCCTTGAATACTCGGTTCATCATATCCATGAAGGCAAATAGGAGCATTAGTCAATCCAAAGGACATGACTAGGAATTCATAATGCCCGTCTTCGAGGTTAAAGCAAAGTCTTTGGAATGTCGTGGTTCTAATCTTCAATTGGTGATATCCGGAACGAAGATCAATCTTTGAAAAGAATTTGGCTCCTTGCAACTGGTCAAACAGGTCATCAATACGTGGCAATGGATACCTATTTTTGATGGTGACGTGATTCAACTCCCGATAATCAATACAAAGTCGCATACTCCCATCTTTCTTCTTCACGAATAGAACAGAAGCACCCCAAGGAGAAGTACTAGGACGAATAAAGCCAATGTCTAACAATTCCTGCAGTTGGGTCTTTAACTCCTGAAGTTCAATAGGAGCCATTCGATATGGGGCTTTGGAAATAGGTTTTGTACCGGGTTCAAGGTCGATACAAAATTCAATTTCACGCCTCGGGGTAGGCAGGGAAGTTCTTGAGGAATACGTTAGGAAATTTATTAACAATAGAAATATCGTTCAAAACCGCGTATTTTTGTTTAAATCGTGACATGAGCTAAGAAAGCTTGACATCCGCTTTTTCAATAAACGAATAGCTTTATGGCTTGAGATGTAGTGATTGATTTTAATGGTTTGGTCGTTTGAATTAGCAAAATAGGTTGATTAGGAATATGAAAGCTAACAACCTTACGAAAACAATCAATTTTTGCATGATAAGTAGTTAACCAATCAATCCCTAGAATCACGTCAAATGCAAGTATTTTTAATGAAATAAGATCGACAGGTAATGTGAGGGTACCGATTTGAACCAAACAAGACTTATAAGCGATTGGATGTAATGAAGGTTTCTCCCAATGGAGTTTCCACAGATAAGTCAAAGTCTAATTTCTCCGGAGTCAAATTTAATCTATGAGCGCAAGTAGGAGAAATAAAAGAATGGGTAGAACTGGTATCAAATAAAGTATAGACTTCATTAGAGTTTATGATAAGCTTACTCGTGACGACCTTATTCGGGTTCCTTGCTCTCGGGAGGTCACAACAAACGCTCTCCCTTGCACTCTGGGTTTTGAATTTTCAGGGACTGACCTTTGGTGCCTCCATCCTAATTGAATTTGTCTTGATGGCGACAAAATCGAGCTAAGTGACCTTCTCTTCCACAACTATAACATGCTTTGGATGGCATGGCGCGATTTGGATCGATGTGTCCCTCTCCTCGCATTTGAAGCATATGATAGGTAGTCTTTCTCCTTCCTTAACAACGGGTCTTTGGTCTTTGACGTCTTTCCATCATTGTTGAATCTCCTTTTCTTGAAATGTCCATTCTTATTGTTTTAGCCCCGATTACCACGGAAGTGGTTACCATATCTCGCTTTGTTGATTCCTCCACGCTTGTTGTCACCGCCGCCGTTGACTACTCTCATTGGTATTATAATTTTCTTGCACGCTCTCTTTTAGTTCGTTGACTCATTATCGCGCTCCACTAAATGAGCCCTATTTACAACATCCGAATACAAACACGGTTTATGAGAAATAAGATGTTGACGTATCTCCGACTTCAAACCTCTTAAAAACATTCGCGCCATTCTATCTTCATTATCCACAAGTGGGACGAACCGTGATAACTCCATAAATTTTGCCTCGTGATTGTGACACGGTCATATTGTTTTGTTCAACTTGATAAACTCCACCTCCTTCATGTGGCGTATACTTTCGGGAAAGTATTTGTCGTTGAACGACTCTGGAACTTCTCCCAAGATATCTTGAAGACAAAGAAGTTGAGTACGCTTTTCTGGAATTCCCACCGATGTCGCCTCTCGCGCAAGCAATATAAAAGCTAAGAAGGGAACCTTTTGCTCCTCGGAGCATCCAAGACATCAAATATCTTGGTAATCTGCTTTATCCATGCTTCCGCTGAAGTGGTTTTGGCTCTCCCTTAAACTCCGGTGGTCCCGGCTCCTTGAATTGTTTAGCGGTGGCCTCGCCGAGAGTTTTCCGTATTTCCACCTACGTTTTGGACGGAGTTGCTCTACTTTCTTTGTTGCATAAATTACATAAAGCCTCGAACATTTGATCATTCATCATTTGGTCGGTGTTGTTGTTTGCATGAGGATTGTCTCCTTCACGATGCACATTATCACGATTATTGATATGTGGTGAATCAACGATCGTCATGCGCTCCATTGCTATTCTCAACATTCTCTCGGATGTCATTTTCAGACATCGCCACAAAACAAAAGGTTAATTGACATGTAACAAATTATCCCTATCTTCCGACCAACCAATAAAATAGCACATAAACTTAGGTAGGTCATACTAGCGAAGGTATTCCCCCGTCTCTCCCTCCTAGTACTATTCTCACATCTTAGCCAAGGATCATATCCTAAGCTCGATATCAACCGTGACGCCCCAAAATTAGGTATACATCACCCATCTTGGGTCGCCACTTACATGGTATGTAATTTAAATACAACTTAATACATAAAGCGTGAGTTTAAATACAAATATCGCTCTACTAGATATTATACAAACTCAAAAAGGAGTCCTCATTACAATTATTATCACACTATTTCACGTAATAGTGAGGACTACTAATGCTATCTTCGGGACCATCACTCGTTTCCCAGACTCGTCCAAACTATATTCTCATTTCACGAAGAGAACGGTGAAAGAAAGGGTGAGCTCAACTAGCCCAAGAAGAAATATTATGACTAAGATAATGCGAATAAATTATCAATAGTCTTCAACAATGTTAAACCGATAAAATACAATAGATAAACCAGTTTAATCTGCAATGTGAATATGCAATCCATTAAAAGAGTCGTAAAAAATAAAGTCTACTATCTTTTAGGTTTTAAAAGGTTTTTCATCATTTGTTATAAATGAGACTCACTTTAATAAATATTCCACATCATCGAATCACCCCCCGCACTACTGACCGAGGATATTCTTTAGTATCACGACCACAATTATTCATGCACTACGGGCTAAGAATATTTGTGTATTCATTAATGGTCATGATCATGCCAACAAGCGTCCATCAATGCACTATGGCCCTTTGAGGATTTTTACCACATCATTTGTAACATTACGGTCATGATTTACCGAATAGTCTCTCGGTCATAATCATACCAAGTCCATCTATGCACTCTGAGCCACACGAGATGACTTTAAAAATATAAACATGAGGATGATGACAATGATATAAGAATTCAATAAAACAAGTTCAAGAATTATTTTCTCCGGGAATTATTAACGTCCAAATTGTCAACACGATCTTTGTTTTGTAGAGTAAAATTCAAGAATGATCGGAAGAATATTTTCATGAAAAGATCTTTGGATGAAACGCAAATATCAAGGATATTCCATTAATTTCATGGAGTATAGAAGTCAAAGTTTTAACCATTTGGGTATAATAAAGAATAGAATAACAAAAGAAATCACCATGCATGCGATAGAGCCATGCAAAAGTTATTCCAACAGAATAATAAATAACGGAACCGGTCCGGCGTAAAATGCATGCACATGGATGTTCCAACAGAATAATAAAGAATGGAACCGGTCGGCGTAGAAACACACTGAGCATGGATGTTCCAGCGAGAATAATAATAAAGAGCGGAACCAGTGGGTGTAAAAACACATGAGCGAGGATGTTCCAATGAATAATAATAAAGAGCGGAACCGAATTAATTGTAAAACACATGCATGAGGATGTTCCAGAAGAATAATAATAAAGAGCGGAACCGAGTCAAGGTGTAAAACACATGAATAGGATGTTCCAGCAGAATAATAATAAAAAGCGGAACCAGTAAATTGTAAAACACATGCACAAGATGTTCCAGCGAGAATAATAGAAGAATGTCACCAAGTATAGGGTAAAATCAGCGTATACTGAGTTATTCCAAGAGAATAATAAGCGATGGAACAACAACAGTTCTCTTCATGAATAAGAAAGAATAACACCCCTTACTTTTGGTAGGAGATTAAATCTGCGCAGATAGTGTATTAACAAAATACTCTTCTTTTCTCTCTATTATTCTCTATACTTTTCTCTCTAAAGCTTGAATGAATTCGTGAAAAATAATGAAGCACTAGGCCTCTATTTATAGAAGATTTCTAGCTTAGCACCTACCATGTGAAAAGGCGAGTGGCTTGACGGTGGTAATGTGAAAAGAAAAGTGGTTCGGCGCTTTTGTGATGTGAAGCGGCAAGTGGTTTGACGTCTGGTAAAGGTAATTACTATTGACGAAGGTAATTACTATTCACAAGGGTAATTACTATTGATGAAGGTAATTACTATCGACGAAGGTAAATACTATTGACGAAGGTAATTACTATTCACAAAGGTAATTACTATTGATGATGAGACTCTTAGATGATGACATATGGGCCCCCATAAAATAATCAAACTTACCACAAACGTCTCATATGAGACTCTTTATATACATTAAGGATTGAATAAATATTACCACAAATCATTTTATTTTTAATCAACACATTTTTAATCTTTCAACAATTATTAATCATTTATAACTTGTCGTCTCAATTAATAATATAACATATTATACACGGATGATCTTTGTGACAATAATTGAATCAATAATATAAGAGATATGATGCAAGCAATTCTTGTAGTAATAATTGAAAGCATAGGTGAGTGACTTCTCACGTAAGCATCAATAATTAATCTGAGTGTGCTACTATGCAACCACGCCGTACATCGTACTTTTACCATAGGGTAGTTCAACAGTTTTAACGGTAACACCTCCGTAGTTATTTTTATAAAATATTTTTGTCGTTTTCTCAATCCAGAAACAATAATTACATTATGGGGTCCACCAATGATTGAGCCATTATGCGAATATTCCCTAACAAAAAGAATATTCCCAGACCAAACGAATATTTTATAACAACTTGCATACTTTGCAAAATTTATAAATATTACCCACAACTATAACATTATATCAAATTTATTCCATAATATTCAAAAATAATATTTATAGAAAAATTCATCTTTATTTATAAAAGTTGGGGTCTTACACAAGATGTTCCTGAAAGCTAACAAGAAGCTCTATAATATAATCCAAGTTCCAAGCCAAGAACGTAAAAAAATAAAGGAAAGCCCAAACGATGTTCGGATTACTTTTCTTTGTGATTTCATACCAATTCTTTGCAATCACAGCTCCCAAGCATATAATCTACAAAACGAACAGAAAATGCATGAAAAGTAACTAAGAAACATGAAATTAAGCAACTAATTCAAGTAACAGATACTGGATAAGTAGGTATAAAATCTACTTATCAATAACAATGCTTTAGGTAGAGGGTTAGGATGTTTTCTCATGCAACATAAAAAATTCATAGCCTATACCTCACAACAACTTAAAGAATACGAGAGAAATTATCCTATTCATGATCTAGAGTTGGCAGCTGTCATTTTTGAACTTAAAATCTGGAGGCATTACCTGTATGGGGAGAAAGTGGAGATCTATACGGATCATAAAAGCCTCAAATATTTCTTCAGCCAAAAGGAACTTAACATGCGACAACGATGTTGGCTCGATCTGTTGAAAGATTATGATCATACCATTCAATATCATCCTAGAAAAGTGAACGTAGTAGCTGACCCATTGAGTAGAAGATCATATGTGGGTATGCGTGCGATATTGTCAACGCAAAGCCACATTTTGTATGACTTACAAAGGATGGAGATAGATTTAAAAACTCCAGGGACCCACGTGATAATGGTAAATATACGAGTAGAACCGACTTTAATCGATAAAGTTAAAACTGCTCAAGCTACAGACCTAGAGCTGATGCGTATGAGGAAGAGAGTATAAGAAGGTGCTATCCCAGAAGCAAGAATCGATGAAGAAAGAATACTTTGAGTCAACTCCAGACTTTGTGTTCCTAACGACCCTGATTTAAAGTATAAGATCATGATGGAAGCGCACAACACACCGTTTGTAATCCATCCTGTGACGCCCCCAAATCCGGGTTGCCTGACCCCCGTGTTTGGTGCTCACGATCCACAATATATTTAACATCTAACTACCCATTCATTGATGAATACAAACATACATAACATTAATTAATATGTTAACATCATCATCTCAGGTTATCTAACCTTAACATTACAAACTTACCCTTATATATACAAAAAGGGTTTACAAATATAACATAATAATATTGTTCATTCTAACTACTATATCACTATGCCTTTGCCCTTTTTCTTCACAGCACCTCCTGCCACTTCTTCCCTAGCTGAAATGTTTTATTTAGCAAGGGTGAGCAACAAATTTGCCCCACAAGTTAAGACATACAAAGAATGTATAAGAATCAAAAATAACAGACTATCTATTTTGATAGAAGGACACCAAAGTTTGGGGAATTTTGAATTAGCTGAACAAATCTTTAATTACTAACAAGTCTTCTCGCATTCTATGCAACACAATAGTTTGATAATGAAAGAGTACAACGCTTTCAAAGTTTCTACGATATTCAATTGAATAACAAGATGGAAATATTCTTCAGAGTTTATGCTGAGTGATCCCTAAGGATCTTGAACTTCTCTTCTCGAGTAACTATCAAAGATATACTTTAATACACCCAGGTGTATCAGATAACCATAAAGATTAAGTCATACCCCTCTGCAAGTACTTAGAGCTGTCAACTCCTTGTACCCTATATTATGCATAATACTTACACGCGCGCAAAGGCCGAATATACAACCAAAAATGTTCCCTTTGTATAAAAAGGTTGTTCTTCTCAGTCTTATAATCAGAGTTTGATTTATTACAACGAAATACAATGATTTCCATATCTAATCACTTTCTCGATCTAGCCGAAATAATTAGCATCAATCTGTCAATAATAATTGAATTCTCTTCTCGAACCTATCAAGTTCTAATAAATATTCGTCTAGCCAGGATAATTGGCTAAGACATATCTCAACACAATTTGACAATAAACAGGAATTATATGTACTGTCAATAATAGCTTCTACGGATGTAAATACCCAATAACAAATTATTCTCCAATTATATATTCTTAGAATTTCTAATTCAGTTTGAATTAATAAACATGTTGTGACAACCCGAATTTTCACAAGTTATTAAAATAAGAATTTAATAATTAAAATTCTTATTACGATGTGATTAATGTAACAATCTAGAATTTTAATTGTAATTATAAATATTTATTGAATTATATAAATATTTAATGGATGTGTTTATTGTTGAATAAATATTTGTTTATTGTTGAATAAATATTTGTTTAATTTGATTTGATTTGATTTGGTTAATTATTTGTTTAATAAATAATTAATGGGTTAAGGAAATTAATTATTTTGAGATAATATTCTAATTTAATTTAATAATTAAGTTAGAGAGTTTATAATGATTAAATGATTTATTCAATAAATTGTTATTAGAATTAACTAAATTAAGTATGAAAACTTAATTAAATAAAGTGTGATAAATAACTATATTATAAAGGAGTTATTAAAATAAATTAAAGGAGTTTAATTTAGTTTTGCCAAACAAGGCTTAAATATATTAAGTCTTTAATTTTTAAAGAGTTTTACCAAACAAAGCCTTATGGCTTTTGGATTTTTAAATTTTGAATTTTAATAATATAAATAGAATATATAAAATAAATTAAAATAATAAATATAATATATTTATAATATATACGTTTATTTTTGTAACTGTTATTATATTTATGCGTATTAAGGTGTATCAGTTTTCTTCTTATGCTTGATTAGTATAGTTTGGTTTTTACGCTTAAGTTAGCCTATGTTGTGATATTGAGAAAAGAGAGAAGAGAATTCAGAGAGAGTGCTTGACAGAGAACTTGAGAGATTGAGAGAAATTGACAGAAAGCCTAAGGATTACCAAGCAGTCATCTGTGGTGTTTAACAAAGATTGTCTAAGCAAATTGAAGGTATGTCTTTACTATATATGTTTTACGCCAAATTTACTGTGAATTTAATTCTCTGTGTTTCTAAATGTGACTTTAGTATAAAAATTCTTTACAAAAAAAATTGTCTAAAATCCATATTTTTATAATGGGTGATGAAATCATGTCCATATGTGGTTGTAATAGGATAACTATCATATATTTATATATAGGTGATGAGCATATATATGTATGGGATTGTATGAATTATGTCAAAAGGAAAGAACAGAGTTTTATAGTAAAAATATGTGCATGAACATGTTTTGTAGGATACCAAAATTAGTATTTGATTGTATGTTAAATTGTAAAATTGAACTGTGAATTATTAATTGGGTATGAAATAAAGAGAACTTAGTTCAAAAGAATCAAATTGGTGTATCATTATGATTACAGTGTTCACTGTGTCAAGAAATATCAAAAATAGAGTTTTTGGTTTTAAAATATGTTATTCCAGTATTTAATTTTTCTAGAATTATGGTTTAAGTTGTGTTAATTTAGTATTTGTATGCTTGGTGAAGTTTATGTGTAATTTGCATAAGTTATACATGTTAATTGGTGTTAGAAATTAAGACATAGCCTTGTTCTGTGTTTTGTTTTGGGGTGTTCTGTAATTCGGAGCCTCAGTGCCAAGTTTCGCGCCCCAGCTCTAAATTTCGCGCGCCCAGCTCTGAATTTCGCGCCTCAGGGCCAAAAATAGCCCAAAACTTCTTGGCCCTGGTCTTGAACTTGCGCCCATGATGCTGAAGTTCGCGCCCCTAAGATGGAAAAGTGGTGGTCAGGTTGGACAATTTTGACCTCCTATAGTAAAATGGCCATAACCTTTTCATACAAACTCCGATTGAGGGGATTTAAGATGATCCGGAATGAGCACGAATAGACCTACAACTTTCATTCTTTAAGTGTTTCAATTTGAGGTCGAGAACAAGAGTCAAAATGGTCATTTGTGGGACTGATATGTATTAGGAGGCAATCGGAGGGCGTCGGGAATGCATATATGCAAATGTAGTGCTCCTGACGATAAAAGATGTTGTCCTAAGCTATAAAACATGAATATTAGTAAATATAATGATGGTTAACATTAATAAACGATGTATTAGATAAGTTGTATAAGCATACTAAGTACACACATGAGAGACAAATCGGGCGTGTGACAAATGAACGTCGAAACGCCGTGCCAAGTGTAAATAAACTTAAAAAGTGTTTCAATTCAATTGAAATGAATATTATAATATATGGAATGGATTTAATATACAACCAATAAGTAGTCCTAGCAAGACTTAAGCACTTGAATGAACTTCGAATATGAAATATAGTGAGTTATAAGTCTAAAGTTAACACAATCAAATTGAACATTGTGTATTGAATAATAGGAAGGGTTATAGGATGTAGATTAAAGTTTACATATAACTACTATGCATTTCTATGTGACTAATAGTTGATGTGAATGATTATATAATTGTGTAGGGCATGTGAAGTACAGAGAACTGTAAGCTGTTAAACTATTATTGGTAAACAACGATCAAGGCAAGTCTTTCAGTTCCTATTTGCTATGTGAACTTGATGATTAACTATTTTAAATCTTTATTACAAAGAGCATGATGTGTTATATATATGTTGAAAGTATGAA
This sequence comes from Panax quinquefolius, assembly GCA_020205615.1. NCBI lineage: Eukaryota > Viridiplantae > Streptophyta > Magnoliopsida > Apiales > Araliaceae > Panax > Panax quinquefolius. The sequence goes on from CM035159.1 coordinate 59,901,846, forward strand.
ATGTTAAAGTCAATTTATGACTATGTTGATTGATTAAAGCATGCTGATTGAGTAAGGACTCAATCTTTATACTTGTTATATGAACTGTAGCATGTACGTTATATGTTGAGCATGTTATTATGTGTTATGTGATGCATGAAAACTATTAGATTTTGTTGGGCTGTCGAGCTCAACCTTACAAATAACCACTTTTGCAGGTTAAAGATTTAAGGTAAAGTATGTGCTACTTGAAAGATATGAATCAGATGTGATACTTGAAGAATTATATACTTTGGCTGAGTTATGATTATGTGAACCATGTTTATGGTTCCGAACAATGTATAAATATTAAATTGTAATAACGTTTTGTGATGTAAACTATTGTAGTATTAAAATGATTCTGAGATATTTAGGTGTAAAGGTTGAAGGTTTTGGGAACGAGGATAGTTTGTAATAGAAAATTTTAATTATTCCGCAAATTTCAATGGTTGTATTATCATTTAATGATGTAAAATTAGAGGTTGAATGTATTATTAACGACCGAAGTCGAGAATTAAATTGTATGAATTTTGGGGTCGTTATAGTTGGTATCAAATCTGTAGGTTATAAACCTTAGGTAGGAGTACCGTAGGCTATAACCTTAGAGAAGGAAGATGAAGATAATGAAAGAATACGCTCAAATAGAGTTTGAATAATAAGAAGTAATTTAAGAAATTTATAAAGAAGGGATTAAAACATGCGTGAGAGGATTCAAAGAAGAATCTCGCAGAGTTATAAGAAGTATGAATGTGAGGTTACCCAACTCCAAGAATAAGGATGTAAGGTGATAATAAATAGACAATGTCTATAAGAAGAGAATGATAAAGAAGTTAAGAATTAAAAGTTATATTTAAGCATGGTACAATTGTACTCTTTAATAGTTGATGTATGGTATCTGGGCTAAACGATTCCTTCATAGAGCGGAGGTATATACGAACTAGCAACTCGAAACCTAGTTTGTTGGTTGTTTGTGGGAAACCACTCAGCGTACCATATTGAAACTGTTAGAGACCGATGTGTACCAAGTATAGAAAGAGGATACGTATGATGAAAATGTGGAACTCAAATGAAATGTTGAGCAATGTAAACGAAGTTAGAAATTCTTAAAGGAAGAATTGTTTTATAAATAAGAGAATTCAAAGAAGAATTTTGAAGAGATATAAAGATAAGATATGGGAGTTGCCTAACTCCAATAGCCAAGATAACGAATAATGATGAATCGACAAAGTCTATAAGATTAAAAGCATAAATGAAATCGTAAATGATGAAAAAGAGAAAGAAAGAGGATCGTAAAACAAAACGATCACGAGTGAAGAAAAGAATTTTAAGGGAGATGATTATAGAATAAGATCACGACGTGATCTGTTTAAGTTATAAAAGGAAAGATGGTCTGTAATGTTTGAATAATTATAGCTTGATGCCATGAAGATGATGTGCTATGAAATAGTAAGAGGTAAACTCACGAGGAGTTATAGATAATGTGATACGAGGAATTCGTATCGAGCAAAGAGCAAGTTAAGAGTAAGATAGAGTTAGGTGGGATTTCAATTGAGGACTCATGTAATGGCTGAGTTGTACAAACCTTTGTATGGGCGAGGGTTTTGTGCTTGCACTCAGTTTATTACATTGATAATCATTGGAATGCTATGGTGTGTCGCTATCTATCTATGTATGTGTGGTGAAAAGGTGATTCTTTTCTCATGTGTATATTTGATAGTTAGAAACTATTAAGATTAGTCAGATATTATTAGGATTAGGTGCAGTTCTTAAAACTAATGCATATGGTAAGTTAAGTAACTCATAATAATATGGTATGTTTTGAACCCTCTCGTGAATGGACGCTATATGGTTACGACTAGGATAAGTTCTTAAACTCATATTATTGTGGCAAGTTTCTGAACTTCCAATGTGCGGTAAGTTTGATGAACTATTTTGGGTAGAAAATGGTTATAGTATAGAGAGCATTAATGAAGTTGAAGATTGATAGAATGGTTAAGTAATGAAGTAATGAAGTAAAGATTAAAGTTGATGGATACCTGGATATTCTAAATCTACTAGCTATGCTAGACTTTTGAAATTTATTGACTTCGTGTTGATGTTTGCACTTCTATTTTCTTGAAAAACATTGGATCAAATGATGAAACCAATGAGTTTTAAAAACAATACAGTTATTCGTATGTCTATGCTAATTGCTTCGGCTAGACAAAAATGATTTGAAATATATCAAAATGTATTTTTATATCATCAATGTATTATGTAACCTGGTGCAGAGATGATAAAAATGATGGAGTCATCAATGCAGTATTACTTAGTGTTGGATGTGATCTAAGGATCGTCAGCCAACTATGGTATGATGTAGTATGATAAAATCACCAAATAACGGAATCCTCAAATGGACTGTAAATACAGTGCGGTATCATGACGTCATAAAAAGATTTTTGAGATTTCTTTGAGATATGAGAATATATATATATGTATATGTATATTTCGATTGATGTCCGAATTATTGTAGAAGTCTATGCTATTTGATTCAGCTAGACGATTATTGAAAGATGTTCATGAAATTCAAGTGTTTCTTGAAAAGTTATGCCAAACCAAATTGTTTTGGTGAGGATTCAAATGTTGAAAAGTTGAGATGAACAACCCTTTTATAGGGGATTACGCGGAGGCGTTTAGATGTTTGTGCACAGTACATTGTACGAAGGGCTGATCACCCTAAGTACGAGGAGTCCGCACCAAAGGAAGTTTGGTTTGGATAATTCATCAAGGGTTCTAAAATTTAGAACTTTCATCAACTATGGACTAGTCGAATCCCTTCGTCTAACAAAGTTCAATAGTAACTGATAATTTACAATTGAATAGCAATCTCAAAAGGTATATAATAGAATAATTATTGTATAGCAGAATCATACTTTGAAAGATTAATACATTTTAATATAATAAAATGTACTTGATCAATAATAACGAGAATTTGCTCGATGTAAAGAGTTAACTTATAAGCTCATATAAAGATAACGAGTAGGGTTAGGAAACTTGCCTCATACGTAGATTACACGTTAATTTATACACGTTCCTTGATTTAATCCTACATACCATTTACATTCACAATACCAGTAAATTATAACATAACTAGTCATCACAAGTTCATTCTCTTTGTCTAACTTTGATTATGACCATACTTAATCAAATTACTACATTCATTGACACATAATTTACACTTTATGAACATTAAGCTAACTATGTGTTCAATAATTCAATTCGCACATAATTGTGTTATTAACATGTTAAGAATTTATCTTAAAATCTCATTGTACGTCTAACATAATTTTATGTTCCTTAGATTTGGTTACTAACACATTTCTATACTTGAACACTTAAAAAAATTGCATTTCTGGACATTCTGCTAAGTGGCACTTTCTAGCATTGTTATCAATTTTCTCATTGCAAAGACAGTGGTGGCTGTGGCTTTGAGACACAGCTACAGGCCATGGCATGGTGCGTATGCATGGCATGAGAATTATACATGGAGTTAGCATATAAACGAAACTCCGCTTTTTGAATTTCGATTCGCGAAGAACACGTAATCGCATTTAATTTATCATTACATGGTCATTAAATTTATCAAATTAGACATACCCACATACTAGAATTCGTACATAACCATTACCCAACCTTTATAGAATGATTCTAACCAATTAAAACACATAATTACAGAATTAAAACATGCAATTTTCACTGTTCTTGATGTTCTTGAAGGTTTTTGAACATAAAACATAAAATTAACACTACGGATTTGTTATAACACCAAATCCATCCATTCAAGGTTTGTTTCCTTTGTTTTAACATGCATAATTATATACGTGTGTGAATTTTACAAAACAATTTATGTTTCACATATTAAATTCAAGTATAAGGGCCATATGGACATATTTCTATACTCTGTAAATTTTGAAGCCATAACATACGTTATAATTATAATATTATGAAACTGATAATTTGGGAATCTATAATATATAGTAATACATGTTATGCTAACATAACATCACCTATATTCTCATAACAATACCATTTCCAAATTATAGAGACTTTACAAAAACTTGAAAGCCAATTATTTTACAAAAACTTAAACAACGTAATTAAACTGGGTTAAAGAAATTACCCAAAGCGTAGATTAGTAGGAGATGAATTCCTTCTCAACTCTTCTTCAATCACACACTCACAATCTCCTCAACAATTATCAATTTTTCTCTCTGAAGTCTCTGACTCTCAGGTTGAACACTTAATTGAAAATTACGTAAAACAAAACAAACTAATCATTTATGCGCACAGTTGAGGTCAGTTAATCCATACGTGGTTTAACTGCCCCCAACTCCTCATAAGGCCTCGTTTGGCTTGAAACATGAATAACCCTTCTAATTATTTTAATTAATCTCTTATACTATAGTTTAAAAAATGTCACACCTAATTAAATAATAAATCAATTATCTTGTTTAATTTATTTTAAATAACATATAATAATTTCTCATTAATTCACATAGTCACATAATTAAATTTCTCATTTATTAACTATGTCAAATTATTAAATCTCTAATTAATTATTAAATTAATTAAAATACTATTGAGCTTATTAAATATTTCTTTAAATACAATAAATATTTCTTTAAATACAATAAGCTCACATAATTACATACTTGAATAATAAAATTCTCCACATTAATTTAATAAATGTAACACATATAATTAAATTAATTTATCACAATTTAATTAATTAATTATTTAATATAGTAATTAATTCATCGAAAAATATTTATTCAATCCAATAAATATTAAAATTAAATTACAAAATCTCGGTTGTCACATCTTTCCTCCCTTAAAAGGATTTTGTCCCCAGAATCACAACTTAAACAATTCGTCCCGTTACATTCTCCCCCCCCCCCCACTTACAAAGATTCTGTCCCCAAAATCGCTTATAATAATCTAAGTGAATAAATGAGGATAATTCTTCATCATATTCTCTTCGAGTTCCCACATAACTTCTTCAGCGTTGTGGTTCCTCCAAATTACCTTAACAGAAGGTATGACTTTATTTCTCAGAACTTGTTCTTTTCGGTCGACAATTTGAACAGGAATTTCTTCGTAAGATAAGTCTTTGTCGAAATGTAGGGGTTCATATTCAATCACGTGCTTGTAATCGGGTTTGTAAGGCCGTAGAACTGAGACATGGAAAATGTTGCTGACATTCTCTAGAGTTGGAGGTAAGGCTACCTCATAAGCAACTTCTCCGACCCTTCTCAAAACTTCAAAGGGCCCAATGAATCTTGGGCTTAATTTCCCTTTCTTTCCGAACCTGATCTTTCCCTTCTAGGGAGAGACCTTTAAGAACACATAACTACCTGGTTCAAACTCAATATTCTTACGGTGTGGATCAGCTTATTTCTTCTGTCTATCTTGGGCTGCTATTAATCTTGTTCAGATCACTTTGACTATTTCTGCTGTTTGTTGTACCAATTTCGGGCCTAATAATTATCTTTCACCAACTTCATCCCAGTATAGCGGAGTTCTGCACTTTCTGCCATATAACGCTTCATAAGGCGACATGCCAATACTAGCGTGGTAACTGTTGTTGTAGTTGAACTCTACGAGAGGTAGATGGTCATCCCAATTTCCTTTAAAGTCCATTATACAAGCTCTTAACATGTCTTTTAATGTCTGAATTGTTCTTTCACTCTGTCCATCTGTCTGAGGGTGATATGTCGTGCTCATTCGCAACGGTGTACCCATGCATTCCTGTAGACATTTCCAGAAGTTTGACATAAAGCGCGGATCTCTATCTGAGACAATTGACATCGGGACTCCATGCCTCGAAACAATCTCTTTCACATATAACCTTGCCAACTGATCTAAGTTGAATCTGATTTTGATTGGAAGGAAGTGTGCGGATTTCATCAATCGGTCAACAATAACCCATACTGCGTCATAGCCTTTTTGAGTTGTCGGTAGGCCAACCACAAAATACATCGTAATATGTTCCCATTTCCATTCTAGAATTTCTAAAGGTTGTAGTAACCCACTTAGTCTCTGATATTCTGCTTTCACTTTCTGACATGTCAGGCACTTGGCAACACATTCTGCAACCTCTCGTTTCAAATTTGGCCACCAGAAATGTTGTCAAAGATCTTGGTACTACCAGGGTGAATCGAATATCGTGAGTTATGAGCCTCGCTCAAAATTTCTTCCTTAATCTCTGGCACTGGCGGTACCCAAATTCTACTCTCAAACCTAAGTATTCCTTCCTTATCCATCTTGAATCTTGATTTAGTTCCTTCGGATATCTTTTTTTTACCGTTTTACATTCGTCATCCTGAAGTTGTGCCTCCTCAACCTTGTCTAGTAGAGTTGTACCAGATTGCATCTGAAACAGCTTCTCATCAATCTCCATAGGACACTTCACTTCCAATTCCAGCTTTTCCATTGCTGAAATTAACTCCTCCTATTCAGTTAACCTCATCAGTTTCTCTCGACCCTTTCTATTTAAGGCATCGGCAACCACATTTGCCTTACCCAGATGGTATATAATCTCATAATCATAGTCTTTAATTAACTCCAGCAACCTTCTTTGGCGCATGTTTAAGTCTTTCTGTGTAAAAAATATATTTCAGGCTCTTATGATCTGTATATATTTCACACTTCTCCCCATAGAGATAGTGCCTCCAGATTTTCAAAGCAAAAACCATTGCAATTTAACTCCAAGTCATAGGCCCAAAACCCTTCTCATAATCTTTCAATTGTCGTGACGCATACGCAATGACTCTACCGTTCTGCATAAGCACATAGCCAAGTCCTTTATGCAATGCATCACTATAAACCACAAAATTTTATGTATCATCCGGAAGAGATAACATAGGTGCTGAACTCAACCTCTTCTTTAATTCTTGAAAGCTTTCCCTACACTTCTCCGTCCAAACAAATTTCACCGATTTTCTAGTCAAATTCGTCAACGGAGTTGCGATCTTAGAAAAATCCTGAATGAATCTTCTGTAATAATCTGCTAATCCGAGAAAACTTCTTACTTCCGACGGCGTCTTTGGCTGATCCTAGTTAATAACAGCTTTGACTTTGGAGGGATCCACCGAAATTCTGTCCCTATCGATCACATGTGCAAAAAATTGTACTCTTTCAATCCAGAATTCACATTTCAAAAACTTGGCATACAACTTCTCCCTTCTCAATGTCTCTAACGTCATCCTCAAATGCTCTTCATGTTCTTCCTTGGTTTTTGAATATACTAAAATATCATCTATAAATACCAGTACGAATTTGTCCAAAAACGGCTTGAACACTCCATTCATTAAGCCCATAAATGTTGCAGGAGCATTCGTTAAACCAAATGACATTACCAAAAATTCGTAGTGACCATATCGTGTTCTGAACGCTGTCTTCGGTACATCCTCTGGTCTCACCTTCAGTTGATGATAACCACTTCTCAAGTCTATCTTTGAAAAGTATCTTGCTCCCTTTAACTGATCGAACAAGTCGTCGATTCACGGTAATGGATATCTATTCCTGATCATGACCTTATTCAGTTCTCTATAGTCGATGCAGAGCCGCATTGTCCCATCCTTCTTCTTTACGAATAAAACCGGCACTCCCCATGGTGATTCGCTTGGTTGGATATACTTCTTGTCTAGTAATTCTTGTAGTTGAACCATCAGTTCTTTCATCTCTACCGGTGTCATTCGGTATGGTGCCTTTGATATTGGAGCCGTTCTTGGAGCCAAATCGATCATGAATTCAACTGCTCTATCCAGAAGAAGTCCTGGCAAATCATTCAGAAATACGTCTGCGAAATCTCTCACTACTAGTATCTCATCTATTTTCAAATTCTCTTTACGACTATCGACTATATAAGCTAGATATCCTACACAGCCTTGCCTTAACAATCTCCTAGCCTGCATTATCGTCAGACAAGTCGCTTGTCTAGGCAACTTGCTACCATAAAACACAACCTTTGACGGAGTCATAAGGTTAATACGCTTCTTCTGGCAGTCAATTACCGCCCCATAATTGGATAACCAGTCCATACCCAAAATAACGTCAAATTCTCCAAGTCGAATAGGAATAAGATCTACGTTCATGATATTACCCTTAATATCCACTCTACAATTCTTATGCACGTACTTAACAGGGATTATTTCTCTATTCGCAATTTCTATGTTCATGGGGTATTCTAACTCGTCCTTAAGCAATTGTAAGTTCTTAGCAAAGTCATCAGATATAAATGAACAAGTAGCACCCGAATCAAATAATACATAAGCATTAACTTTATTGATCGGAATGATACCTGACACCACATCGCGAGACTGCACTGCATCCTGTACTGTCATGTTGAATGTTCTGGCGGTTGGTCGGTTAGTTGCAGTTGGTCCTGTGATAGTCAGAGTGCTTCTAACGTTGTTTCCTCTATTCCCTCCTGATCCCGTCCCTCCAAATCCCTTCTTAGGACAATCCCTTGCAAGATGATCATTTGAGCCACAAGTAAAGCAGGCACCCTTCTTTGGGTTAGGACAGTTAGGTGTTATGTGGCCTTCCTGAACACAATTGTAGCACACTCGTTTTCCCTTTATGCAAACTCCCAGATGAGTTTTTCCGCAGGTTGGGCACGCTTCGATCTTCTTCTTATGCCCTCCTTGTTGACTTCCAGCTGACGAGTTATCCGACCACTTCCTCTTCTGATTATGGCTACCCCCCGTGCTACTTCCACCAGTCTTGTTATTTCCTTCATTCTCATTCTTTTTCTTCTTCTGATCCTGATTATATTTAGTTACCGCATCGCTTCCACCTTCAGCGAGTATGTCTTTCTCTAACACTCCAGCAAAAGTGTTTAATTGGAACATTGACACCTTGCTATACAACCAGGGCTTCAGTTCCTGTTCGAATCGTCTTGCCTTCCTTTCATCCGCATGTACTTGGTATGTGGCGAACCTAGCCAACTCGTTGAACCTTGCCGCATAATCTGCTACGGACATACTCCCCTGTTTTAACTCGAGAAACTGAACTTCCATTTGATTTTGCGAACTGGTCAGAAAATACATCTCGAAAAACATCTCCTTGAATCTCTCCCAGGTTATTACACCTTCTCCTCCCCGTACTTTGTTTGCCTGCCACCAATAGCTGGCTTCAGACTTCAGCATGAATGTTGCATACGCGGTTTTCTGGTCTTCCCTTACTCTGGCGACGTCAAACACCTTCTCCATCTCCATAACCCATGTTTGAGCTTCGATTGGGTTTATGGAACCTTTAAACTCTGGCGGTCCCACCGCCTTGAAATCCTTGAATGAGGTGTTTGGTGGATCTTGTGGTTGATTGTTAATTGCTCCGGCTAATAGATTCACCAATTGCTGAATAGGGTTAGCATTGGCGTCGTTGTTGTTATTCATCGGTTCTTCTTGAGCTTGTTGACGGTTTTGTCTTCTTCTAGGCGGCATATTTCTATTAAGAATATACGCTTATTAGGTCTTTATTTAATCCCTTAAACATTTAAGGCTTAACTAAAACATTTAATCATAATTCACTTAACACATCAATTCAAATAAACTTTGTTATTTATTCAATGCAAAAGTTTTAACATCATACGATAGTATCACTGCTATTTACATCAACTATCCCGAGATAAAGAATCTACAGGATTTAAAGCATTAAAATATTCCTTTGTTTATAACCACATCGGAATTTACATCTTTAACTACCAGATAGGTTTCACATAAATAGACTAATCTTATCACTGCCTATTAAGGCGCTGAATAGCCTTGCCATATTCTTCTTCCATGATGCGGGACATCGTCCTGCGATCTAGCATATATAATGGTAGACCTTCAAACTGGATTGGATACTTCATAACTCGATCTTGGGCCGCATCCATTACATTGTGAAGTGTAGAGTACGTCTCCTCAAGTTTAGCCTTCTTCGCACGGCAATCATCTTCTGAAAGATCAGCACGACGTGACTCTCTTACCCAGCCCTCCTCTGCTATGGTCAGTCTTTCTGAGCTCTCTTTCAGATCTTTCTTCAACTTTTCTATTTCTTCGGACTTCTCCTCAGTTTGACCCTTCTCGTGAACCAAATCCCACTCCACATTTCCTAAACGTGTGTGAAGAGTCACAATTTCCTCATCCTTACGCTTTCGATGGTACTATCTTTGAATAATGACCTCTCTCCTTCTCCTTGACTCTGAGCAGTGTCTTGCAACTCTATGTTATGATCATCATAAAGCGATCATACATCTCAAAGATCAATGGAGTTCGGTGGGAACTCCTCTCCCTCCTCTTCTTCATCAGAATCCTCCTCTGGATCAGTCTCAAGCTCATGCTCCCGACCAACAACAGTGATCAACGGAGATGGCTCTCTCTGTACCAACTGTTCCCTGACGACGTGAATGTCTCGGGGTTCCTCCTCTGTAGGTACTCGGGGTTCCTCCTCCCCAGCTCGACTAACTCCTCTAACATCCGACATCCTGACAACAAAATTTTAAGTTTTAGCTACTAATCCGTGCTAGCGAACACATAATTTAACACATAAGCACATAAAGTCTTTTATTATCTTCAATGAATTAAGAAATTCATTTCTTATAACTTGATAAGAGTTTACCACCACTATGTTCTCAATCTCCTACAAGGCTACTATCTAAGGTTGTTTCCCCCACCTAAGGTTCATAACCTACAGCTTTGATACCAACCTATGACACCCCCAAATCCGGGTACTTCTATTTTCGCAGGATTTGGTGTTCACTGTACAAATATCATCTATCTATCTACCCATAAATAAAAGCAAACCATGCAATAGATAGAATTAAATAAATAAATCTCCCCTTATGGGGTTACATCAACTGCATAAAAATACAATCCCAGGTCACTCTAACCTTAAACATCTATGCGGAATCATAAACAATAACAAGTCTTAATAACATCAAGTCTGGAAATAAATACATAATAACAACAAGTCTTTTTCATTTGTTAACTTTGCCCTTGCCTTTACTAGTGGAAGGCTCGTCTGATCTTTTGTTCTTAACTGCAATGTTATTATTACGCAAGAGTGAGCACGATTGCCCACAAGTATAACAATATAACAAAGAAATAATAACATGCGAATAAATCAAAGGCTTCTGAAACATGAAAACTCAGCTTTTGACTCAAGAATGAATAACAAGAAACAAAAGAACTTCTGAGGGTCATAAGACCTTGAATTATGTCCTAGGTTGTCAAGTGTTTATACTTGAAACCTTTAATGATCATAAGATCGTGGACTCTTCTTCTCGCACTTAGGGGGGATCGCCCTTAATACCATCATCTTGTGCATTAATATCTTAACGCTTAACGATAAGTAATCCCTATCTGAGGTTGTTCATCTCGATTTGACATTTAGAGTCCGCACCAAAGGAAGTTTGGTTTGGATAATTCATCAAGGGTTCTAAAATTTAGAACGCTCATCAACTATGGACTAGTCGAATCATTACGGGTTCACTAGTCTAACAAAGTTCAACACTAACTGATAATTTAAAATTAAATAGCAATCTCAAAAGGTATACAATAGAATAATTATTGTATAGCAGAATCATACTTTGAAAGATTAATACATTTTAATATAATAAAATATACTTGATCAATAATAATAAGAATTTGCTCGAGGTAAAGAGACAACTTATAAGCTCATATAAAGATAACGAGTATGGTTAGGAAACTTGCCTCGTACGTAGATTACACGTTAATTTATACACGTTCTTTGATTTAATCCTACATACCATTTATATTCACAATATCAATCAATTATAACCTAATTAGTCGCCACAAGTTCATTTTCTTTGTCTAACTTTGATTATGACATCAAATTACTACATTCATTGACACATAATTACTACTGGGACAAGGCCAATGAGGTCGCTTTCTTCGCAATTGTTTGTAATTAAAGCTGTGAAATCGAATTGGGGTAAAAAGTACTGGGTAATCTAATTTCTCAAAGCAGCTGCTGCGATTTCATGAACAACCCTAGTTCACAATTGAAGGCAGATCAGCAGTACTTGTTTTACTTAGTATTGCTATGGTTTAACTAGTTTTTGTTGCAGCAGAAAGTTTTAGCACTATGGTATGATGCTTGGTTATAATTTGTGTTGTAGAAGAAAGTTTTTCAGTCTATAGTATCCTCGTATTTATTTATCTTATGCATTTCTGTAGAAGTTCAACTGTTGCAGTGGCTGATGAGGCCCACTGTATCTCTGAATGGTGAGTGGTTGCAGGGCCCTTTCTCTCCAAAGGTTTTAGCACTATGCAACGCGTTATTTGCATTTTATTTCTCTAATACATGTCATTTCAGTGCAATTTACCTTAGAGGGGATGGCTTACAATGTCTTTTTGGCATGTCCTGAGGGGATTTTGGTATTCGACGCCATAATTTTGCACATAATATGTTTCCAGTAAACACTTCATTTCAATCTAATTCTACATATGGATAAGCTATGATGATACGATATTCCAAGTATAAAATTTTAAGACAGTAAAATGATTTTTTTTTTATACATTTGTAGCGTGATCACCGTCAGAACTATGCCATTCATCTGTGCAAATATTAGTCAATGTTACTGTTGAATAGACCGTTATACCCAATTTCTGCTACTCCTTTGTTTTTTCTTTTGAAGAGATAGAAGTCATCATTGACATCTAATTGTTTTTAGTTATTCTTTGCAGATTTGTTGTCGATGTTTGTAGGCGCTTGAAAGAGAGAAAGTCTTATCTGGTATGGACTACTGTGGGTTGTCTGGGTATGTCTGCTTTTAGTGATCTTATCAAAGAGGTATAGTTCACCCATTCTTTACGTTAGTGTGGAAGTACAGTGCCTTGACCCTCATAAGTTTTAGGAGTGCAACATATTTTCCAAGCATTGGCAAGAACTTTGCTTGTAAATTTTTAAGACAATATTGAGAAACTGTTGTCTCAGTAATCGATCCATTTCCTTACTTGGTGACTTGTTATGTAGAATTGGTTATAGCTACTAAGTGAATATGCTTGACGACTATCTTTTTCACTGATCCATCTGCCACTACTTTAAATTTCCCTTGAATTTAAAAGTTTAGCAACTATCTACTCAAGTAACGTTTTGTCTCATGGACAAATGGTTTTCTTGATTCCATTTGTTGTTATTTGACAATACTGGTGGTTCTATATAACTTATCTAAAGCCCATGTTATATATTATTTATTTGTAGTGCACTAATATTTCCTCTTGATTTTGGTTGTTGAGCATGGTCAAGTTCTGACTGAATACTTGATGCAGCTGCTTGTATGACATGGGAATTAGCGGACTCGGGCAATGAATTCATTACATCTGTTATTAATGGAGTTGATTTAGTCCCTACATTCTCAGCTGCTTCTGTGGATGACTTGCGTGCTGAGGTTCAAATCCTGGACTGTTAGTTGAAAAGTCTTCTATTTAATTGCCTTGCCAAAAAATAAGCCTAAATTTCTTCTTTGCTTCTTTTTCAAATAAAGTATAATCTCATTACTTTCTCCATTAGAGAGATTTCTATATCCCTTTATTTGTATCTTCATCTTATCTGACCGTCTTAGGTAACTTTTTTTAAGGTGTCATTATTCAAAAATTCTCACTCAAGCCTACTAATCGAACCTGAAAAACATTATATGTTGAATCCCTTGTTTTGATTTCTTGGACTAAATGTTCCCCTGTAAATTTTCTGCTTTTAACCCCTGCAGGCTTCATCCATAAGTGCAAGACATTCCCCTAATTCTGCTGTGCTTTGCCATCATGTCAAAGGTGAGTTTCACCTTATCCTGCGTAAAATAATAAACACAAATTTAATCAATTTAATATTTGCCAACTCCTTTTATAACTTCTTTTTTGGTCTATTTACTGTATTGTATTTCATGTTCCCCATCTTTGAATCCTGTTGCAGTTAGTAGATACTGATGGTAGTTGTTATATTATTTAGTTCAATCCATTTCTTGGAAACTCTTCAAGTAGAAGTCAGTAAATTAGCTCCGTCTATTATGCCTTGTTGATGCTATTTATTCTAATATGGGGACTTGTCATTTGAGGGCAGCAACTGAAGGGAAGAAAAATACTATGCCCCATTCTCAAAATGTTATTAGATGGAATTGAAGATATCTATAAATACTAGACTAAATAATTAAGGTGGACCTGCAGCTACAACATTAGAGTGATAATTTAGGTTGGAAGGATTCCTTTAGTAGTATGTTTGGAACTTGGTTGGTTACAACATTGTTCCTGCTATTAGATTTTAGTAGTATCCTTTCAAGTTTATGTTCTTGTTTAGGACTTGCATTTTCTAGTTCTGTAGTCTTAATAAATTTTCATCTTGAAGGAGTCTGCAAGGAGTGTCAGCTCAAATAAATTGAGTTCATGATATGAAATACCGACTGTTTATAGCTATAAATTGATCAATTATGGGTTTTGCTTTCTCTAACATCATTTTTGTAAACCTTTACTTCATTTCTTCATTATATGTCTTTCCCAAGATACTTTGCTTTACAGTGGGTAGGAAGAAGGCCTCAGTTAAAAGTTGCTTTATAAGATGAACCGTCGCTCCTTGATTTTGCTGTCATATAGCAAACCAAGATGAACATGTTCATGCTGATGCAAAAGTTACTGGCGTATTTTGGGAGAACCTAGGCTTTTTTGCACATGCTTAGGTAGTAGCTTAATTTTATGGATAGTTTGGTTTATTTTTTGGTTTATTTTGTGGATTGAAAAGTGAATTTGAGATGTATATATAGATAGTTTGGTATATATTTTGTGGATATAGTAATTTGAAACTGTAAACAAATGATATTATTGGGATGTATTTTGAATGGTTGATACATTTTGGCTTTAAATTTAAATGAGAATTTAGACCTTTTAGCTATATATCATGGCATTAGTATATTGCAGGTGCATCGGTAATATAGGTGAATCACAACCTTTTTTTTTCTTTTTCTTTTTTATCAACAACATTTTAAAAATGTTGTATATTTGTATAAATAAATGACACATTATAAACGTTGTGTAAATGTGCCTAAACGTTGTTTGGTATATTAAACTATAACATTTTCAGCCAGAAAATGTTATGGAATCGTACCTTCTACAACGTTTTCAAGCATCTACTAATTTATGGAAAACAAATCTACAACGTTTTTTTCTTAAAAAATATTGTATAATGTGTCTAATTACAACGTTTTAAAAACGTTGTGTAAGGGTGTTAAATAGATGACACCTTTAATCACGATATTTTTCTGATTGAAACTGTAATATTTTTTCTGCATTATCTATTTACTGTTTTGTAGTAGTGCATGCATGTAATCTTTTTTTTAATAAACAAATGTACTTGCAAGTTTTTCTTTCATTCATTTTGGGACTTGCGTGTGCTAGCATATATATATACTAGGGTGAACCCGTGCCTATGGCACTACGAATACTCGTGTAATTATTTAATACCTAAAGATGAATCTAAATGAAAAATATGAGTTACAATATTTAAAAAGTATATATTTGATAAAAATTAGATAATTTCGTAATTATTTATTATAAATATTTATTATAAATAAGAAAATTTTTAATCAAGATAGACATCCCACCCAAAAAGTAAAGAAGTCAAAAATTTTGCCACAAATTGTATCTACATGCTCATTATTTACAAATCGAGACTGGCAAGAAAAAATAAATTTGTTAAGGAAACAACTAAAACCAACATCCACATTCACTCAACAATAAAATTGACCTAGGCCAGTTAACTACATTTATTAAATTCAAAACAATCCCAAAGTCAATGACCTTCATATTTTCTTCAAGCACATTTAAAAGCACTTCTCTTCACATATATGTTATTGATTCCCTTCATTCAATTTGTAATTTTAGATGGAACATGGATTAATTAGTAAAACTATTTTAAGCACAATACATCATACAAATGTGTCCATTGAATACCAGTCGCTGATACATTAACAGGTAAAAGCATTGTAGTTTTGAAATAGCGTAATGATACCCACGTGCTTAAAAGGTTCATGTGCACCAAATTGGTTTGGAGCTCATTTGCCTGATTAAATAAAAATTAAAATAAAATAAGAACTTCAAAAATAATTGACCCAACCGCAAAAAAAAAGTAAATTTGGGCCATCGCAAATTTGGGCAAGCTAGTCGCTACTGATTTTAAGAAATTTCGGCAGAGTTTCCTTTAAAAATTGATATCCAGAAAAATCTAAACCTGTTTAAAAAACTTACAATCATCCATACATATCCAAACCACCAAAAAAACCATCATTTCATACCCAAAATCATCATACCATGCAGAAATTAATACATATTCAATAATCAACACATCCAACCACCAAAATATCAAGCTAGTAGATACTAATTTCAAGAAATTTCGGCAGAGTTTCCTTTAAAAATAGATATTCAGTAAATTCTAAACCTGTTAAAAAAACTTACAATCATCCATACATATCCAAACCACCAAAAACAACATCATTCCATACTCAAAATCATCATAACCATGTATAGTTACCCAACTTTACCAAAGACGAAGAACAAAAATACATATATGCAGAAAATAAAGAAACAACATGTTGAGCACCACCCTTTACTTTACATCTTACACCAAATATATTCTTTACCGCTTACACCCAGTATCTTTCAATATATACACGAAAATACATACAATAACATTTACCTTGTAGATCTGTCAAGCTCTACCATGTCTTCGATACATTAATCTTTGAAAAGAAAGGCTATCCATCGGTGCAACGTCCACGGCCAACAAATATTGTTTGTAACAAAAATCTGTTATTTATAAGAGAAAGCAAAATGTTAGCAGTATCGCAAGAACGAAACAATTGACACGTGATTACTTGAATACGATTTAAGAATTATAAAATATACATAACCCTGTTAACTTTTCTCCACCCTCGACTTGTTGTTGAATGGACACGTTTCCATTCAATAGCAATATCATCCCAAGACTGCATAAATTGAAATGAATCGTTTAGGTCTATCAACAAATTAAATCAACTAATTGGAAATTGATAACAAAATGTAATGAGCAGGATATATGTACAAATTGATTGATTCATGTGCAAGTAAAACTAAAACATAAGTTATATATAACTTATGCATATTATAGCTCAGCCAACATAGACCAACTTATTATGTTAACAGCGATGATCAAGCTTCTCAAATTTGTTCTTCACACATACACACACATATATAAATTTACTCGTATGTTATCTGAATGGTTTTATGTAAGATATGTTATCTGATGTTCATACATTACTAAATCATGTATTCAGTTGGCCAAAGCAGAAATTGTTATTCAGTGGAGGCATCATACTCTCGAAACATTATCAGATTTGCTTACACAGAAAAGAGCAAGGAAATGTAAACCAATTTTCTGCAAATTAGAGAATGAGTAACTTCTACGAAGGCATCATCTGTAAAATAAGTGGACGAATGTATCACGTGGATTCAAAAACATGACGGTGTATGTGTAATATACGGTATTGTAATTTGAGTAACTGTACTTCATGTTTTTTAAGCTTCGGCTTGATCAACTAAAAATATTATATTACACCCTACAATAATTTATGGGGTTTTCTATTTCTATAGGGAAACTTGTTAGTCCTAGCCACTTCCATTTCACATGACTATAAGACTCACATATACCCATCAGGAGTCTTGTTAGCATATGCCACAACTACAACGATGCCACAACTTATTCAAGCATCAGTCTCATTTTTAACAATATGCAAATATTCAACTATTCAACAATTAACACATATATAAAGACAATATTTGTTGTGGATTTGTCAGTTAATTCAAAACTTTTATCAGTCAATTCAAAACATATCAAGACTTTTATCGTAAGAAGATCAATAATGCACGGAGATAAGAAATGATACCTCAAACATATATAATTATAACAAAACTTCAGGATAGACGATATTTGTTGTGGACTTGTCAATTAATTCACGAAGAAGTATGCATAAGCGGGAAGAACTTGTGCATCTTGACAGAGCTACATATAGTTGACCGTGACTAAATACTGGTGTACGTAAATCTACCCCAACAAATTTGACTGACTGGCCCTGTGATTTATTCATTGTCATTGCATACGCTAACCTCACTGGGAATTGTCTTCTTGTCATTTTAATACTCAACTCAGACGAAGAAGGAGTCAAAGAAATTCGTGGAATGAATACCAAGTCGCCATGCTTATCACCAGTTAAAATCTTTGCTTCAAGTACTAAAGCACCACACTTGACTATGATAAGTCTAGTACCATTACAAAGGCCATCTTTCGGTGCAATGTTCCTTAGAAGCATTATTGGACAACCCTCTTTTAAATCTAATTTGAACGGTGGTAGTCCAGGGGGATTGAGTGTGTTCAAATATTCATTCGGGTACCGATGCATAATAGTCTGATCCACATCATCATCTTCAACCATTTTGTCAGCAGCAAAGTATGTATGTACTTCTCCCGGAAAAACCGCCAACGCAGCTAGGTTGATATCATTGACATCATCATTTCTAGCAGATAGAATTGTGCGCTCTTTTAAGAATTCGGGAGTGACCTTACTTGGCACTTCTAGCTCTGGGTAGATGGTCGAGATAAGATTATCTACACTTTGAGTTATTTTTATTGAATCTGGAAGTTGTATAGATTCTTGAGGGTTAGACCCAATCTACACAATAATGAAGTATTAGTAAATTATCAAATATTCAGGACGATATATAGATGTCAATATGAATAAAGATACAAATACTCAAACCTCATTAAGAAAAGCCGAGAAATCAAATAATAACGATTGGTCATCGTACGTGTGGCGCATGTTAACTTGTAATGTCAAGACATGTATATCTTTCCAAAGCAAAGAACGTCGAAAGTGATTTCGCCACTATATGCTCATGAAGACCTCTAGGTATAACAGGAAGAATCTGCCTAAAATCTCCCCCAAGAACAACAGTAACACCTCCAAATGGTTGGGAGTTATCACGAATGTCTTGTAAGGTCCGATTAACTGCTTCAACACAATGACGATGTTGCATTGGAACCTCATCCCATATAATTAGTCTAGCCTTCCGAAATAATTTCGAGTGTGATGATTGCTTCATGAATCCACAAACTGAATTTTCTAATACATTAAGTGGAATGCAGAATGTTGAATGTGCAGTACGTCCCCCATGTAACAACCCAGAAGCAATTCCAGAGGATGCTACTGTAATTACTATATCGCATAAGGAACGACATTTTTTGGCAATTGTATTGTAGAGAAAAGTCTTTCCAGTTCCTGCACCCCCACTCAGAAAGAAGGTTGTTCCTCTATTTTCATAAACAGATGAAATGATTGCATTATAAGCCATAAGCTGACCCTCATTCAGTAGATCAATGTTTTGCTGGACATTTATTTGATCAACTTCAAGTTGTAACTGCCTATGTTCCCATATAAGTCGATTGCCAACGATAATTCTCCAATTAGCATATGGCAGTGGCATTGGTGGGTAATCTGATAAGCTCTTCCCCGACTCTTGAAGCAAAAGATTAATAAGGTATAAACCATAATCACAAATTTGAGCATTAGTAGGAACATCAATGCCATAACATGTACTTATTTTGTGTGATAAATCATCACAAATATGCATAGAAAATTGGTTCCACAACGCTTCTGGATTTAAAGGAGAGCATTGTGTCAAGATAATAGAAAACAACCTTCTTAATTGAGAGCCTGTTCTCATTATTGATGCTTCTCTAAGACATTGAATCCATTCTTCATCGTCTTCCAAAAGGCCTTTTGCAATACATGCAGCCTTATATGTGGGGTGTACAACATTATCAACTGTTCTTAAACATTGAAAAGATTGAGGTCCCTCTACAACCGTCAACAAAAGACGCAGATAAAACCTTTCACCTTCATTTGGGTGGCAAAATACATTCTTAGATTGCAAATCCCCTTTGTCTCTTTGTCGTGAGTTATTTCTCTCTTTTGCCAAACGAAATGCTTTGGAAATTGTTTGTATGTGAGAGTTCGAGCTAAATCATTAGTAGTAAGCGACATGCAAAAAAATCTCTGTTAGAGTTGTCACGATCCTCCTTTCATTCAATATTGCGGCTATTGGTTCAGAAGGGTTATAGCAGACGTGATGTTTTCCCTCTAGGTGAACTACCAGACGTATAACTGGAGGCAACTCTTGATGCATAGGATATCCAAATATCCGCCATGCCGCCTCTGTAGGCCCAATGTACCTTGAGTCAATATACTGCTTTATCTCATCTACGGCCCCCAATACCAAAGTTGTGCGATCGTAACCCTTGTAGATGTATTTATTGATATACTTTACGCACCTTACTCCTGCACAAACTTCCACATTTATATGGCAACTAAACAATCTAGAGAGGTATGAATTATATGGTATAACATCTCTATTATCAACTTCATGTCCAGACCGTAGAGAATGTTTTCGACCGTCATTGCGCCTTTGATATATCGGATACCCATCTTCGCCCATTGTAGTTTCTTCTGCCCAACATTTAGGATATCTCTTGGTGCATTTACCATCTTCCATACATGGTGATTTAAGATTTCGAACACCACATGGTTCATGTACCATGCAAGTTTTAACTGTTTCATATAGAAGTGGATCAGAAATTAGATCGGGGAATTCGGCACACACAGCTCGATTTACCTGTTCACGTGTTCGTATTTTATCAGACCCTTGAAGAAATATTAGCAAATGCGTATGCAAGAACCCACGCTTTTGGAATTCAATCGTTGAAAACATGTGCCACCTTTTTGCGAATACTTTCTTCTTATCAATTTCCATCATCAAAGCTCGTCGCTTCAATTCAAATATACGGGCCACCAAGTGCAGGCGGTCAATTGGACGTTTGATGTGGTAACGATGCATCTTTTATCTCGGGCCAATTCGGATTTGCAGTCATAGTTAAGAAAATATCAGGGTGTTGGTTATACCGAGTTATGGCCATAGAATCTTGGAAGATTTCAAACATTTGCCTTGGACTCCCAGAAAAAGAAAAGGCAAAACTACTCGTTTACCAACTTGATTAGCCTCTAACCCATCAGAACTACCTCGACCCGGATCTTGGTATAGATCGGATCGTAATTTTTGTTGGTTGAGCCTATAATATGTTAATCGGTTGCGCTCTGTTACGCCATGCATCTACAACAAATTCTTGAAATAATCTTCCACCCCTCAAGATAGTTGAATACTCGGTGGGTCTTTCAAACAAACGATAACCATAATATTGCAATTACGTAAGTCTTTTGATGAAGCTTTACCTTGATTGACATCTCACTTTGCTTAAAATCTGGTTCCCATCCAAGCTCACCATACGGAAACAACAATACGTAATGTAGTGGTAAATAAATTTGGATGGCATTCATTTATCTGCATCAATTTGGTCACTCCCTCTTAACCGCATAATAATATCCCTCATCGCAGAGAATTCAAGCACCATCTCAGGGTAATATGACAAAGAACCTCCTCGGCGTGGGTAAATTATGAGTTCGACGGTTTTTCTTTGCACTATAATGAAGGTATCTTTGGGATGTCGCGATTGTTCAAATGTTCCATGCTTAAAATTGCAAATTGCATGTCTAAACTTACCCGAAAATGAGTTGTATCTCAAAAAGACTATCTGGATTGTTCGTAGGACATCCTCTCGCATGACTTCGGGTTTCTCGATAACGATATTCTAAAGCAAGCTGCGGCATCGTGAATGTCTGTTGTGCATATATATTGGATCTTGACCTACCGAGGTTGTAGTAACCCTGTCCGATGTCGCAATTCTCCATGGATTTTAAATGCGTTGGGACCCCTACCAGGAACCACTCTATCATCCATATGTACACCTAAGCTCGTAAAAGCATTAGACGCATTGTACAGTCGGGTATAACTTCGAAAGGACTTTGACTGATCATCATTGCCATCATATAGTGATTGAATTTCTGGAGGAGGCGTTAATAGTTGTGGAAGTCGAATCTTTCCTTGCAAACAACATGTTCCGAAGAAAGGGCGGTCAACAGATGAATTCGATAACTTTTCGGCTTTCCAATGCAATGCTGAGCAGTGAGGACACTGTATATTCATTTTATCGAGGTAGTGTCTTCCTAAAATAGGATGTGGCAAAGGGGCTATATTTGTAGGCAATGCCTCCTCTCAGACGCAAGCTTCATCAACGATGTTGATGAATAATTGGTAATAACCTAGAAAATAAATGAACTTGTTTCAAATAGTTCACATATATCGTAACACTCCTTATGGTATATAGTTCTAAATAATGTCTTTTGAACTAACCCCAAAGTTGGTGATGTAGGCATGGAAGATGATATAATGTTACGGGAGTCGTGTACATGCTTTATATTATTTGGTGGAAGGAGGATTTCTGCACCCATTGAATTTGAGTTGGTTGAATGTAACCCTTGAGGTGGTAAAATCGAAGCGGAGGAATTGATTAGAATTCGATGGCGCGAGTTTTAACAACGACGGATCTCGATAAAAATGATTCTTGATCGCGATACAATCCTGTTCATAAGCTGTGCGTTGGGATGGCCTAGGGATCAAACCAGGGAAAAATCTTGGTTGAAATGGATATGGTTGAGATTGTATTATTTTTGCTTGCTTCTCTCTTTCACGACGCATGGCGTTGAAAGCAATATGTATTGGACGCACGTCACCATTATCCCTTTCTCGTTTTTTACGTCGAGGAATTGGAGCTTTGTCAAGGATATTTTTATTGGATCCCTACAAATAACAATAGATATCTAAGTGTAAAGAGAAGAAGTCGTAGTGTTTTTTTGAGCCAAAAATAATATTTTCTATTTATTCGGATTAGGGTGCATATATTCATTTGCTTGGTTTTGTATTTCACATTTAAAGCGCTTATGCAATATGTTTTTGCCTTTTAAGTAAAGGATATTATTATTGAAACCCTAAAAAGATGTATAATTATAAACCTAAGAAGGCATAGTTTCGTTAATAAATTATCATCTTTGGTTCAAGTACTAAAGCATCTTTCCTTCAAGTACTAAAGCACCACACTTGACTATGATAAGTCTAGTACCAGTGTCGTTAATAAATTAGGTTCAAATATTTTGTTTAAATGACTTTGTGTAACAAATATTTGTAACTACTAACGTAAATGTCTGGAATATTGTATACTTACCACATTCAAATTGGGGGGTTGATTTTCTTTTTCTTTTCCTTTTTGAAACTCCTTCCTTTTTCCTTTGCTTTCGATGTTTTCTTAGATTTCCCGACGGTGCGTATAAATATAAGATGTTTTGTCTTGGAAAATAAAGTATGAGCTTAAGAAAGAAAAAGTAATCTTATCTTGCGCTTTTACGCATCATATTCAATTCAGATTCTTCTCGAATGATAATGCCAATATTCTTTTTTCGATAACGCCTCTCTATTAAAGAAAGGAAAAAAAAAGGTTAAATATAGAAAGTATAAAAAAAAGCTATTATATTGCAAGTTTGCTATAAAAGAAGAAAATAATTTTACCGTGCATTGCAAATTATAATCCTCCTGTCCCAAATTGAAAGACACGTTAAAAATTTCAAAAAGGAATATTAATTGTTCAATTTTCATTAAGTCTGAAAAAGGAACTTACATATCCAAACACAGTATAAGAAGGTGGTCCCGTGG
Source organism: Panax quinquefolius (assembly GCA_020205615.1). Classification (NCBI taxonomy): domain Eukaryota; kingdom Viridiplantae; phylum Streptophyta; class Magnoliopsida; order Apiales; family Araliaceae; genus Panax; species Panax quinquefolius. Next base: position 59,925,581 of record CM035159.1, read on the forward strand.
GCATGGTGACCTCATGATTCATATTCATTATGAAAAAAATGTATTAGTGTGAAACGAATCAAATTAAGTGATGAAAGAATATTCTTATTAGTAATTAAATCTATCACAACTAAAACAATATTTCACATTCAAAATAATAATAATTCACAATATTTAACTACAAATTGATTGTTTTAAAAAGAAGGTTAAATGATTGTTTAAAATAGAATAAATGTGTCATGAAAAGAATAAGTTAATTTTCAATAAAGGGTACGATTGTCATTTTAAAGGGAGGTAGTAATAATAACTAATAAGTACGGTTACTTAATATGTAGGAGTATTAGATATTAAACTTATCAAGTACTTATGCAAATGAGAGACATTAATTTAAAAGGATCTTACACACTACAAAATTTGGTCCCAATTTTCACACTATCATAATCTAAATAATAATTTTTAACCAAACATTACCAGAATCGGGGGGGACAAATCTATCTATACAAAACAGCTTATAAACGGGGGGGAAAACTCTAGGAAAGAAAGCATGTACACAATCGCAACTGAATACGAACACATGTGTGTGTGTGTATACAATAGTATAGTCATGAATTACAGAGCTCAAACAACAGCCCAACATTGACGCACAAACAATCTAAAGCTAGTCCTTCTACATGGACATGTTTACTGGACCGAAATATTCAATACAGTCTATCTACTAATGCAACAATAGTTGGTGTCTAATGAACTAAAATTTTCCTCTTTCCATGTAAAATAGTTAATAATTCTACTACTCATTATTAGTTGTTTTTTGACAAAATTCATATGCTATTATTAGTTAATGGAATGGACATATTATGTGTGTACTGTGTGTTAATCAAACACATTAGTGCAAGACAACCAACTTAATATCTGAACTTTTTCATGTCTTTGATTAAACCTGATAAATAGTCACTATAGAAAGGGGGAAAAAAGATCAAGAATATAATTGAAAATGTGTACATGATTATCTTTGATATTAAAGGATATATTCCAACAAAAAAAGTTTTGGATCAATCAGAACTAAAACCAATTGAATGCATGTATCAAGAATATATTTCATATGCATGTATCACTAATTCACTATAGTCTATAGACAATAAAAAAACTTCCAAACAACTAAATATTATAATAATTTAAAAGTCAGGATATACTAAATAAATTAACAGTCAAATTAAAAGTCACTCTAAATACACCCATATTAAACTCAAAAAATCTGCAACAATTCTTTTCTATGTAAACCCCAGATACCAACAATTTAAAAGCAATATTGAAAGGCAGCAGTCTCTTTTTCCCTGCCCTTTGCCTTAAGTAATTTTATTTTCCACATCTTTGATCCATGTGTTGTTAAATTTTGAATATTGAATAAAGGACACATTAACCTACTGTGGAATATTAGAAGGGATATTCTATGTTTTGCCTTATTTGGGGACGGTTTTAACCTTCCAACTGAGAACTCAAAAGAGCCCCTGACCTCATTCATCCCATTGCTATTATTTGCCGTTGGTATACACTTCACGCCCTTGGCAAGCAGACTCTTTCCCCCCTCCCGCGTGGTCACTTTGAGGTCTTGTTTAATTTAGTTCATATACCAAATTGCAACAAACTTTATATATGTTGTATATCATATGTAAGACTCTGTAATTAAAAGGTATAACCACTTTATTTCAGATTCTCTAGGCTACTCAAAATAGTGGCCAAAGATTGCTTGACATATAAAAATCCCTCTTCTGGTTTTAGCTCAAAAAATTTGTTTTCGTTTCCATTTAATATGTCAAAACACCTCTCCTCATATTATATAGGATGTACATATATAACCCCAACTTTAATTCCCTCTAGAATTCTCTTTTTAGCCAAAACAGTCCACTTGGGACTTTTAACAAACATGTGGTGTCGGTACAGTCCACTTGGTACAGGTTAGGATTTTTATCGATGAGCTAGTCAAAACAATAACCATAAATCACTCAGAGACCCTAGAATACAAATGCAAACACAATATCTGAACAAAAAGAAAGACCCATTCAAATATCTTTTAAACTTTCTATCAAAAAGGGTCATCTAGCTTTCTTGAGTAATATTTTTATTTGCTTTACATATTTTGAGCAGTGGCTACCACGTTACTGAGGCTTTGCGAGTTCAAATGGAAGTTCAGTGAAGGCTACGTGACCAACTTTAAAAAGAAAACAGAAGATGATATGGAAAACCCACCTTTAAAAAGAAAACCTCCTCTGTTGTACCTAATGGCTATCACTGACATCGACTAAACTGCCATTTTACGTAATAAGGGTTTTATATTGCTAGTAGGTAGAAATATCCTTTTGACTTGACCCTTTTTAGACCACAATATAATTTGACGATGAACTAACACAGGGTAACCTCCCTGAGATTGTTAATTAACCACAAAAACCTCATTAGAGTTCTATCATCTCCAATCAAAAGTGTGGTTAATAAAAGCTTGGTTTACTTCTAGGCTATTAGACCGAAATTCATTTACCAATATTTCGATGCAAAGTAAAAAATGAATTCATAACATGGCTAATTATAAAAGAATAATGTGTTAACTGAGCCACCTGCAAGTACAATCACACAACACACACATGCCCATAGATGCACAAAAGATTTTTTGTGCATAGTTCAAATAGATTAAACAAAACCTCCCGCTATTTTACCTGTTGATACATTGCAAAATCACAATTAACCCAAATCATTGCAAAAATAACTCAACTTCAAGATCATAGCCTTTTTACTGGGAAAATAGTACCTCCCTCTAATTTACCTCTTAAAACACTTTAATATACAATAAACCCAAATCATGGAAATCAAATTTAAATTTTCTATTTCTTGAAAACTCCTAAACTTCACCCAACCACAAAACCCAAAAGTATGTTTTAAGACCATGGACTTTCTTCAGGTTCCAAGTTAACTTTTCTTATTAAAGCATCTAAACAGAACAATAGAAAGAATTCTTATGAACTCGCTTCTGCAAATGAATAGAGTAATTAGGCTTATCATATAATTATTGGAGAATCAGATGATCAAGCTAAAAGTGAATTTCATCACACAAAAAGATGGATGCATTATGAAACAAAGATGGCCAATAATGATAGAGGACTGACTGGAAAGGAAGTAACATCACCTATCCAAGTATCCTCTAGAAACCAAATGAAGGACCATCCCCAATGAATCAGATTTTTAAAATGGCCAGCTTTTTAATCACCTTATTCCATAATGAATCAGATTCCAAAGGAAATTGTCAGAACCATTTCACTGCAAGCGAAATGTTCTTAGACACCAACTTACCAAGCCTCAATCCCCCATTAATAATAGGCCTGCAAACCTTCTTCCATGAGATCAAATGACCATTCACCATTCCCTACCTCATTCCCTTACCACAAAATGACACACAAAGTACTCTAGAAAATAAACCACATTGACCGCTAACCTGAATAGTTAAAATTTTAATATACATTTCAACTTAATTATTTATTTTCTCCATAAATTTGGTGATTTTGTGTCTATATATATACTTACTCTGAACTTTAGATATATTACTATTTTGTTATTTTTAATATCAATTTTTATTTACTCTTCTAAATCTTATATTTGTTTCACATAATCTACCCATATAATACTTGTGCAATGACCATTAATATAATTAATTATGCACGGTTAAAGAATAGTAATATATTAATTTTGTGTTAAACATGATTAAATGGCTACAGAGAACTTATTAAAAAAAAAAGAAGGCTAAGAGTGTAATTAGAGAAAACTTACGATTTTTTAATGACTTTGAAGCGGAAAATAGTACCTCCTCTAATTTACCTCTTAAAACACTTTAATATACAATAAACCCAAATCATGGAAATCAAATTTCAAACTTCTATTTCTTGTAAAACTCCTAAACTTCACCCAACCACAAAACCCAAAAGTATGTTTTAAGACCATGGACTTTCTTCGGGTTCCAAGTTAACTTTTCTTATTAAAGCATCTAAAATGTAACAATAGAAGGAATTCTTATGAACTCGCTCGCTCGCAAATGAATAGAGTAATTAGGCTTATCATATAATTATTGGAGAATCAGATGATCAAGCTAAAAGTGAATTTCATCACACAAAAAGATGGATGCATTATGAAACAAAGATGGTCAATAATGATAGAGGACTGACTGGAAAGGAAGTAACATCACCTATCCAAGTATCCTCTAGAAACCAAATGAAGGACCATCCCCAATGAATCAGATTTTTAAAATGGCCAGCTTTTTAATCACCTTATTCCATAATGAATCAGATTCCAAAGGAAATTGTCAGAACCATTTCACTGCAAGCGAAATGTTCTTAGACACCAACTTACCAAGCCTCAATCCCCCATTAATAATAGGCCTGCAAACCTTCTTCCATGAGATCAAATGACCATTCACCATTCCCTACCTCATTCCCTTACCACAAAATGACACACAAAGTACTCTAGAAAATAAACCACATTGACCGCTAACCTGAATAGTTAAAATTTTAATATACATTTCAACTTAATTATTTATTTTCTCCATAAATTTGGTGATTTTGTGTCTATATATATATACTTACTCGAACTTTAGATATATTACTATTTTGTTATTTTTAATATCAATTTTATTTACTCTTCTAAATCTTATATTTGTTTCACATAATCTACCCATATAATACTTACAAGAATGACCATTAATATAATTAATTATGCACTTGCGGTTAAAGAATAGTAATATATTAATTTTGTGTTAAACATGATTAAATGGCTACAGAGAACTTATTAAAAAAAAGAAGGCTAAGAGTGTAATTAGAGAAAACTTACGGTTTTAATGACTTTGAAAGCGGAAAATAGTACCTCCCTCTAATTTACCTCTTAAAAACTTTAATATACAATAAACCCAAATCATGGAAATCAAATTTCAAATTTTCTATTTCTTGTAAAACTCCTAAACTTCACCCAACCACAAAAACCCAAAAGTATGTTTTAAGACCATGGACTTTCTTCAGTTCCAAGTTAACTTTTCTTATTAAAACATCTAAATGTAACAATAGAAGGAATTCTTATGAACTCGCTTCGCAAATGAATAGAGTAATTAGGCTTATCATATAATTATTGGAGAATCGGATGATCAAGCTAAAAGTGAATTTCATCACACAAAAGATGGATGCATTATGAAACAAAGATGGCTAATAATGATAGAGGGTGATTTGGAAAGGAAGTAACATCACCTATCCAAGTATCCTCTAGAAACCAAATGAAGGACCATCCCCAATGAATCGATTTTTAAAATGGCGACTTTTTAATCACCTTATTCCATAATGAATCGATTCCAAAGGAAATTGTCGAACCATTTCAACCGCAAGCGAAATGTTCTTAGACATCAACTTACCAAGCCTCGATCCCCATTAATAATAGGCTCGCAAACCTTCTTCCATGAGATCAAATGACCATTCACCATTCCCTACCTCATTCCCTTACCACAAAATGACACACAAAGTTCTCTAGAAAATAAACCACATCGACCGCTAACTTTGAAAAAAGGACAAATAATAAATTGGGATCTTTATAGAGACATGCTTAATCAAAGCAATACGCCAACCAAAGGAGAAAAACGCTCTCCTACATGTTAATTGACTTACTCAACCTCTCTACAATTGGTCCCAAAAAGATAGATCTAAGAATACTACCTAACGACATCCTAAGTAAGATAAAGAATAAGATATGTCTGAAAAATATATATGGCAATAAGGTGGCAAAAAGGAGTATTATAGTATGTGTGTGTCTTGTCTTGTTTCCAAAATAAATAATTCCTTTATTTTAGAGAATAATAATCTTAATTGTTTCAATTTCATCTACTTTTCTTTCAAAATTTTAGGGGTTGAGCTACTTCTTCATTATAATACTCCTCCGTTTGTTAATAATATTTTTATAAATAAATCATTATGTAACTCTACCTTAATACTACTCTGCATTTCTAAATCTCTTTTTTTTTATATACTCCGTCCGTTTTAAAATTAGAGATATAATTTATTTTTGTAGTCAAATGATGATGTATATTAAATTTTCAAATTGATGCAAATTTATTTAATTCACTCATTTTTAGTTACATAATTAAAACGATAACTTTTAAGGATAATTTTATGTTTCGAAGTTTTTCCTAATATTTGCTAAGAAGCTAATAGTGATAGTGTGTTGCCTAACTTGATAACATAAAAATAATGACACACAAAGTTCTCTAGAAAATAAACCACATTGACCGCTAACCTGAAAAAAGGACAAATAATAAATTGGGATGCTAGAGAGACATGCTTAATCAAAGCAATACGCCAACCAAAGGAGAAAAACGCTCTCCTACATGTCAATTGACTTACTCAACCTCTCTACAATTGGTCCCAAAAAGATAGATCTAAGAATACTACCTAACGACATCCTAAGTAAGATAAAGAATAAGATATGTTGAAAAAATATATATGGCAATAAGGTGGCAAAAAGGAGTATTATAGTATGTGTGTGTCTTGTCTTGTTTCCAAAATAAATAATTCCTTTATTTTAGAGAATAATAATCTTAATTGTTTCAATTTCATCTACTTTTCTTTCAAAATTTTAGGGGTTGAGCTACTTCTTCATTATAATACTCCTCCGTTTGTTAATAATATTTTTATAAATCATTATGTAACTCTACCTTAATACTACTCGTACTTCTCGTCTATTTTTTTTATATACTCCGTCCGTTTTAAAATTAGAGATATAATTTATTTTTGTAGTCAAATGATGATGTATATTAAATTTTCAAATTGATGCAAATTTATTTAATTCACTCATTTTTAGTTACATAATTAAAACGATAACTTTTAAGGATAATTTTATGTTTCGAAGTTTTTCCTAATATTTGCTAAGAAGCTAATAGTGATAGTGTGTTGCCTAACTTGATAACATAAAAATAATGACAAATTAGGAATTAATGACAAATTACAAATTAGGAATAGAAGGAGATACTGAAGAAATAAGGAAATAAGAATGTAAAAGCTAAGGAGAATGTGCTTTTGCTTACGTTCGAGATAGACTACTTTCATCGAAAGATACTAATAAGAAATCCAGATTCTAATTCCTTTGATGGCTACATTCCATTTCTACAACACAATTATTTTGAAAAAAAAAAAAACCTTCATCCATATCTAATTATCTATAACTACTCGGTTGTACATAGTTGTACCATTTCTCTCTGTTATTAACTACCAACAAAAAAAACTTCTTCTCTCTATTCCTTTCATCAGAATATTGCTATGGTGGTAAAATATTTTATAAAAAATGACTTACAAAATAATATGGCAAAGTATAATTAGTTGTTAGTTGATAATCTACAATACATACAATACATAGATGTCATCACTAACATATTTTTAAATTTTAATTTTTTATCTACAAAGCATTTGTTGCATATCATAATCACTATATAATTAAAAGTACAAATTTGATTTTAATTCTACTCAAATTCTAGTTATGCACTTTCCTTTAAATCAATTTCTTAATTAAATTGTTGATGATTGGATTTGAATATGTAATCTTGCATACTAAAGTAATAGACCTTTACCAATATATATTATATATCTTTGAGGGTAGGGGTTGGAGAATAGCAAGATAAAAATAAACCATACACTTTTTGCTCTTTTCTCTCCTTTTGAGACTCAAATTGAAGTGTGTTGCTTTCTCTGTTTTTGCTGCATCACAGATTCTCTCCACCCCCTTCCATGTTTTGAGTCAAAGAAGAAGGAAAATGAAAATAATAATAATAATAATAATTAAAGAAATGGGAATGGGAGAAAAGAAGAGAGAGGCACAGCTCATGGCATAACCCCACTTATGTTTGGAGATATGGAGTGAGAACACATGACATTCCAACAACTCCCGATTATAAAACACAACTCCAGCTGCCACACATTTTAGTCACACACAGACACCCATATTTATGTTACATTCCTCAACCATTCTCATCCAAATAACAGAATGGCTTTACAGAATACATAAAATCGAGATATAAGATTCGTTTTATCAAGTGATGCAAAACCCAGGCTTAATTATAATTCCTTCAATGCAGTAGCTCGGCTTGGATGGGAGACATATAATTATGCACTGTTACCCATATGAGCGATTTTAATTATATTAAATTTGTGTTAAACATGATGTTTCTGTTAAAGAATAGTCTGGGGCCAAGGGTTTAGTTTTAGTCCACAACTAATTGGGACAAAGTGCCGATCAAGTAACAGCAAAGCAAATCAAGGTCACTCACTGAGTCACTGTAAATCAATAATTGGAAAGACGGGAAAATATTCCAGTCTCAGGCTCAGCCCACCATCGGCATCGGAATCCAATTTGATTCAAACTTCATAAAATTGATTTTGAACTCGGTATGATTTACCTAACCAACTTGGGTTACATCATAACACATCTATAAATATTACCTAGTCCTAATAATTTTCAATTTTTACACATGTTGACCTATTTGGGACAAATTTTCAAACACCCTAAGGGCATAGCCTATAATTTTAGAATTCATAAGTTTTTAGGCATGGTTCTAGGCAAAAAATCTATAAATATTACCTAGTCCTAATAATTTTCAATTTTTACACATGTTGACCTCTTTGGGACAAATTTTCAAACACCCTAAGGGCATAGCCTATAATTTTAGAATTCATAGAAGTTTAGGCATGGTTCTAGGCAAAAAATCTATAAATATTACCTAGTCCTAATAATTTTCAATTTTTACACATGTTGACCTATTTGGGACAAATTTTCAAACACCCTAAGGGCATAGCCTATAATTTTAGAATTCATAGAAGTTTAGGCATGGTTCTAGGCAAAAAATCTATAAATATTACCTAGTCCTAATAATTTTCAATTTTTACACATGTTGACCTCTTTGGGACAAATTTTCAAACACCCTAAGGGCATAGCCTATAATTTCAAAATTCATAGAAGTTTAGGCATGGTTCTAGGCAAAAAAATTCATAGAAGTCGTTGACAACACATAGTTTCCGGACCAAGCACATCAATTTCAGAATAACAAACATTATGTAAACATGGCTTACCTTTATCGAGAGAATTGCAGAAATGGGTTGTTTTGCTCCGTCCTAAGAATCTCCTCAATTTCCTTGTAATAAGACATCTTGGGATCATCGCTTTAAAGCCGTTGCTTATATTTTTTGAACTCCTTCAACAAATTCCTCCACTTGTCGATTGCACATATTATTCGTATGAACGATCGAACCCTTTTTCCCTCATTTTGGCGTAAATCTGGTCCCCAGGTGCTTGTTGGATTTGAAGTGTTGAAGAGAGTCGATTTCTACGGAGGTCGATGAGAGTTTGGTCTCTTCTTGGACCCATGTTTCCACCCGTTTCTTAGGGACTTGGGGTTTTCTCTGTATGCCATTGCTCTCGTCGATAATCATCATCGCTTCTCATGGATTATTGTTGGTAGAAGAGGAAGAAAAAACCAGGAATTCCTTTGTAGATTATTGTCGCCGATTATTGTCGCCGAATTGTTCTTCTTTGTAGAAATCGATTATTGTTGGTTTTGAACAGGGTTTTGTAGAAGTCGATGGGTTGTCGCCGATTTCCTTTATTTCAGGCGATTTCTCTGTGTATATGCTACGGTTGTCGCCGATTTGTTCTTCTTTGTAGAAATCGATTATTGTTGGTTTTGAACAGGGTTTTGTAGAAGTCGATGGGTTGTCGCCGATTTCCTTTCATTCAGGCGATTTCTCTGTGTGCTACGGTTGCCGCTTTCAGGCGATTTCTCTGTGTGCTACGGTTGTCGCCGATTATTATCGCCAATTTGTTCTTCTTTGTAGAAATCGATTATTGTTGGTTTTGAAAAGGGTTTTGTAGATTGTAGAAGTCGATGGTTTCTTTCAGGCGATCTCTGTGTGCTATGGTTTTTGAAAGTATTAGTATTAGTGAATTTTATTTGATTTCAGTCCATGGTTAGATTCGATGGTTAGATTTATCCCAAAGATTTAACGGTTCAGATCTTTTAATGACTTTGAGCGGGAAATTATATTTGTTTAAAAATAGTCCTATTTTGTATAGATAGACTAGGGTGAACCTGTAAGACCCCGAATTTTATGAAATAAAAGTATTCAATTTTTTTTTAAATACTATTCATGAGTTACTATTCATGAGTTACTATTCACGAGTTACTATTCACGAGTTACTATTCATGAGTTACTATTCACGAGTTACTATTCATGAGTTACTATTCACGAGTTACTATTCACGAGTACTATTCATGAGTTACTATTCATGAGTTACTATTCACGAAGCATGATAATTTTTTTTCGTAAGAAGACATTACTCAATAATTGTTACAGTAATTACTGTTCAATATTTTATTTTATTGATTCAATAATTGCTACGTTGATATTTTATATTATTGTTGTTTCAATAATTGTCACGGCACAGTATTTTCCATTATCGGAGCAATAATTCATATTATCTGAATAATATTATTGGATAACATTATTGGCAATGCCTAGAAAGTTACATCAAGGAGAGGTTTGGTCACCTAATAATTGCGGCCAAGAAGGAGAAATTCTTATTGAAAGCCCCTCTTTCTTAGGAGCGCCGCCGGTTGTTAATATTGTGATTATGTAATATTATTTGTGAATAATTAATTATTGATTTTTATGATGAGAAAAATATTTATTTTATGTGGATATAGATGGAGAAAATTTTTAAAGTGACAATTGTTGAAAATTAATATTTTATCTTTTTCTGATAAAATAATTCATTTAAATATATTATTTTAATAATATATTAATGGTGATATTTTTACAATGAATGTGGAATATATAAGTATATGAGGAGGAAGAGTATTTTTGTGGCATTAAATGTTTAACACATGTTTTGTGTGTTGGTGGACACAATTATTGACCGAAATTTGATTATAGCCTGTAAAATCGTCCGGTTTGTGGATTTGGTTAATTTCTGTTTGGAATTTGGAAAAACTTTCTTCTGCAAAGTTGTAGAGAATTGAATTTCCTATAAAAAGTCTTGAGATTCGAATTTTCTCATAAAAGAGATATTTATTGTGAATTATTGAAGTTTAGTATATCTGGGTGTGAATTGATTTTTGGAGTTTAAATTATTTTTGTTAGAAAAACGTTTTTTGTATTTTTTTGGACATCATTAACATGTGTGACTGGTGTTTTTGACCAAAAGGTGGGCTAAGGAAAATTTGTATAATTATATTAATATTATATTCAATTTTCGCTTTGGTGTTCTAGCAATTTCTATAAATAGGGTGCTTAGGTTAGAATTGAAAATCACACGAAGCGAAGTTTTCTCTCTATATTATCGAGCGTATTCTTGTGAGTATTTTGAGTATACTTTGAGTGTTTCTATACGGTGCAAGTTCGTTCGTTATTCTAATTAGAAGTACTGCTCTTTTGAGGTAAGGGATAGTAAGGGATTTTAAGGGTTATTATGTTTTTAGTTTTGAAATTTTTCTGAACCTTCAAAAATTCTGGAAAAATTTGAAATGATATTTTGATGAGTTTTGTAGAGTGTGTCCAAAAATGGCGATTTTTGGATGTATAGATTAGGAGTTATGGATTTTATGAGAAAAAACTATTTTAAAAGTAACTATTTATAACTCCTTGTGATTAACTCCAAAATTGATGAAATTTTTATTGGGAGTACATCTATATAATATCAGTATACCGTGTAAATTTCAGAATTTTTGGACAAAAGTATAATTTATGATAAATGTTTAAATATTCGGTGGTTTTGGCCATATGAAAAATAGTAAATGAATTTTTAAAATTTAGAGAAAAATATATGTTCAATATGGGACTATGTTATGCTAAATCCCAGAAAAGAAATATTTTGGAACTGATTTGGTATTTTTCATGAAAATATTCTAGTTATGAGTAAATGAATTAAATATGTTATGTGAAGTAAGAAAATTGGAAAATATGATTTTATGGCTTGAGAATCATATATGAGGTATATGCAGATTTTTGATGAGGGTTTTGGTTATTGGTGATGAAATCTTATGAGTTTGGCATTTTATGATGATTAAATGCATTAATTAGTAAAGTGTAAACAATTTAATTAAATTGTTTATAAGTTTTAGAAATTATTAAATATTGTTGTAATATTGAGAATATTAAGATTTTGATATTATTAAGTGATTTTATAATATTTGGATTAAGGTGTTATAAATATTGATATGGATTTTATTATGAAACTTTATCTTTTTCTCGTCGAGGTTACTATACGCGTACGATACTACTATATATACGAATATGAGGTACTATTCACGACAAATTGGTTTCTTCTCTGACCAAATTATCGTTGATTTATGAATCTTACTCTTGAAATTAAAATCATGTTTTGATTATATTGTTTTTATATAACATTCTTATAACCCTAATGATGATATTTCTCTTTGACTTGAGTGTAAAGATGAGTAGGTTATTGGTATGATCGTGACTATAGGTTCTCTTTGCCGATGAAGTGCAAAAGTTGAATTGTTATTTGGTATGATCATGACCATTGAATTTTACAATTGAATATTTTTAGCTTAAGTGCAAAGGTGAATTGATTAACATGGTTATAATTATTGTTATATAACTTCTGAAATGATTATGTATTTCTTTGATATATGAATATCTTTGGCTCGTAGTGTGACGCCCCCAAAATAGGTATACACCACACCCATTCTGAGTCGCCAAATACATGGTACAGAAACAACTACAACTTTATTATTACAACAGTAAAACTGTGAGTTTAAATACAAATATTATCTTTTACACAATATCTATACTCAAATAAATCCCCATCACATTTATTGATATATTATTTTACAAAAATGGTGAGGACTACTAAACAACTCTCTTTAGAACCTTCATTCCATACCCCGACTAGTACTCGCTACATTCTCGCCTCCTGAGAAGAAAAATGGAACAACAAGGAAAAGGGTGAGCTCAACTAGCTCAGTAAAGAATATTATGACTAAGATAATATACAACAAATTATCGTTAGTCTTCAACAGGGAAAAATTTAATAGAATACAATAGACAACAAATTTTAAATCAATATTCGCAATGAAATAATAACTCATTAGAAGAGTTAAGTAGAGAATGCAAACTACTATCTTCTATGTATGAATTTAAAAGTTCATCATCATCTTTTATCCCTGTAACATCAATCAATATACATCTGGAATCAAATATTCATCTTTGCACTACAGGCCAAAGATATTCATCATTTGGTCATGTTCATTTAAACACTGTTCATCTTTTGCACTACTGGCCAAAGATATTAATCAATCGGTCATGTTCATCTCAACACCTGTTCATCTTTGCACTACAGGCCAAAGATATTCTTCAGAAATCATTCATCTTTGCACTACAGGCCAAAGATATTCAATAATATCATCATTTAAGACTGAGGATGATGAAAAATATTTTAAAGAACGAATCCAGTGAAACAAAATGACAAGGATTAAGGATTAAGGATTCGTACTTTGTTTTATCCATGTCCAACAATACCTCAAAAATAATCATAGTGGTGTAAAATTCAAGAATGGTCAAAACATGGATACAATCAAAGCTAATATCCAGAATAGATATTTTGGACAAAAAGAAGAAATTTATTTTAGATGAATAGTGCAGTATATCGTGAATAGTGTCGATATCGTGAATAGTCACGTATACGTGAATAGTAACTCTAGAACCAAAAGATAGAAATTCTACAAAAACATCTTCACGCTTCATGAATAGTACTCGTGAATAGTAAACTCGTGAATAGTAACTCATGAATAGTAACTCATGAATAGTAACTCGTGAATAGTAACTCATGAATAGTAACCCCAGACATGAAAAAGTTCCAAATTTGATAAAAGTTCAACCAATATTTCAAAGATAATGATATTGAAGAAATAATATCATTTGAGAAGAAAATAACATCCCTTACCTCAAAGAATCGATTGCCGGAAGGAAAGGTCGGAAGTGATCTTGAATGAAACTTGTATTGAGCAAAGAACTCTCAAAGTATCTCGAATACTCACAAAATACGCTCAATAATATAGAGAGAGAAAGAGAAAACTTTGTTTACGGTGTGATTTTCAATTCTAACTTAGCCCTCTATTTATAGGAAAATGTTAGCCCGTCAGCCGTAAAGCGGACTTGACTGCACACGATGGCTTTTACTCGCTACTATTGCCACCCACCACATTTGAAATAAAATTCAGCACATTTTTTTCACCAACCACAAGTGGGGCCCACTCAATTCTAGAATTTTTCACCAAAATCAATTATAAACCTAATTTAGAATCCGACACCTCTTAAAATTCACAACAAATCATTCGTGCATTTTAACGGTTCAAAATTTGTGGACATATACTCAACTTATGTATGTATAACATACCCAAAAATTACCACAATCCAAATCTGGTCGGATTAAAAATTATAACCCCATAATATATCTCAAAACCCCGATTTGATTTTTAACACCTCCAATCCGATAAAATCTCGATAAAACACCTCAACATTAATTCCTTCATTAATAACCACATAAATAAATCCATCATTTATATTCATATAAAATAAATATTTCCTTATCATATGAATCAATAATTAATTATTCACAAATAATATTACGAATCACAATTATGACAACCGGTAGCTTTCAGAGAAGAGGAGGCTTTCCAATAAGGATTTCTCCTCATCATGGCCGCAATTAGGTGACCAAACCTCTCCTTGAAGACAGAACTTTCTAGACATTGCCAATAATGTTATCTAATAATATTATTCAAATAATATGAATTATTGATCGATAATGGGAAATCATGCAAATGACAATTATTGAACAACAATAATATAAAATACCAACGACAATTATTGAATCAATAAAATAAACTATTGAGCAAGAATTATTGTGAAAATTATTGAGTAGTGCCTTCTTATGTAAGGATCAATAATTCAACAATCTTTGTCGCAATACTGCAGGTGTCTTCTTTGTGCAACCGCGCCAGACATCTTTGTATTTTAACCAATTAGGGTATTCCAGCGATCTTAATTGGTAATAACTACGTAGCTTATTTTTAACCAACTTATATTTGTCGTTTTCTTCATCCAATCGCTTTTTTCGTTATGGGGCCCACACATGCATCGCTTCACCGTCATACGAATATTCCCGACAGCATTTAATATTCCACGACCAAATGAATATTCCCTAAACAAAAATGAATATTTTATAACCACTTGCTTATTTTGAAATATTTGCGATTTAACCCTTAACTATCCACATTAATCAAATCAACCATTACTATTTCAAAATAATAAATAAAGGAAATTCCTTTTTATTTAAAAAAAAATTTTTGGTCTTACAACCTCCCTCCTTATGAAATTTCGTCCTCGAAATTGACGTCGTACTACTGTGTTTCAAAAGGTGAGGATACCTCGCTTTCATTTTCGTTTCAATTCCTGTGTCATTTCCTCTATAGCATGATTCCTCCACAAAACTTTAACTTATGGTATGACCTTTCTTGGCGTAGGGACATGCTCCTTCCTATCCAAAATCTTGACAGTACCTCCTCATCGTTAGGTCTTGGCTATCTCGTCCGGTTTAACTTCAATAACGTGGTTCGGGTCTTTCACATATTTACGAAGTACAGATATGTGAAACACATTATGAACACGAGACATACTCGGAGGTAACGCAAGTCTATAGGCTACATTTCCTACTCGGTCAAGAATTTGAAATGGACCAATAAATCGTGGATTGAGCTTTCCTCTCTTCCCAAATCTTGTAACTCCCTTCCATGGAAGCAACTCTCATGACAATCATGATCCCCTACATTAAATTCCACGTCCTTTCGATGAAGATCCATAACTTTTTGTCGATCTTGAGCCGTTTGTATCGTTATCGAATTATTTGGATCTTTTCGGTAAGTCATACGTACTAACTCGGGTCCCAACAATGTTGCTTCACCCACCTCCTCCCAACATATTGGAGAACGACATTTTCGTCCATACAATGCTTGAATGGAGCCACACCTATACTTGCTCGATAAGCTTGTTGTTGTAGGAGAATTCCACCAATGGTAAATACTTATCCCAATCGCCTTGAAGTCTAGGACACGAGTCTTAATAAATCTTCAAGAGTTTGAATAGTCCTCTCGATTGTGTCCGTCCGTTTGGGGATGGTATGCGAACTAAATCACAAATCCGTGCCCATAGCTTTTTGCAAGCTAACCCAAAATCTTGAAGTGAATCTTGGGTCACGATCCAAAACTATGGATACAGTATGCCATGCAACCTCACAATCTCATTTACGTACATACTAGCAAGGCGTTCAAGGAATAAGTCTCCCAGTATCGGCAAGAAATGAAAGCGATTTGGTTAATCTATCAACAATAACCCAAATAGCATTGATGCCTTGAGAAACCGTAGGAAGACCCATAACGAAATCCATGGTAATGTGTTCCCACTTCCATTCGGAATCTCAAGTGGTTGCAACGGACCCTTATGTACTAGATGCTTCGCCTTTACCGTTGACAAGTTAAACACATTGAGATAAACTTTGCAATCTCTCTCTTCATATTGTTCCACCAAAATGTATGTCGAAGATCACGATACATTTTAGTACTTCCAGGATGGATTGCAAATGGTGTATTGTGTGCCTCCATCATAATCTTGACTTCAAATCGTAGTCGTTAGGAACACAAAGTTCAGAGTGGACTCAAGTATTCCTTCTTCATCAATTCTAAGCTTAATAGCTCCTTCTTGTACTTTCTTCTTCTTCATACGCATCATTCCAAGATTGGTGGCTTCATGAACTTTAACTTTATTGATTAAAGTCGATTATACTCGTATATCATCACGTGGGTACCTAGAGTTTTCATCTCCATCTCTATTATTTGTAAATTATACGAAATTAGTCTTTGACAATATCGTACTTTCGTACTTATATCGATCTTCTACTCAACACGCCACCTACCACGTTTCGCTTTTCCAGGATGGCATGGTCGAACATGTCTTTGAAATGAGTCTCCTCTTGAGTTCTTGAAGCTCTTCCCACATTCCTTGCTCCATTGAATTTTGTATCTCTACGAGTCACTACGTTAATGGAATAGCGATTCGAGAATATCCTTCAACGAATCTCCGATAATAACCAACTAAGCCTGAAAGCTACGATTTCGATTATTGACTTAGGTTGCTCTCAACCTGTGACTCATATCCCAATCTTGGATAGCACGTCATAATGACACCTATCGGTTTACTATCGCATCGAATATGACGTCCCCTACAGAGAGAGTTCGGCGGTGAATTCCACAAAGGAAGTCACAAGATAAAGGCTCGGTACCAAATTCTATAGTTGAATTTTTAACTCCACGAAGTTCAATAGAGCCATTCGATATGAGATTTTAGAAATGAGTTTTATGCAGGGTTCAAAGTCGATACAAAATTTAATATCGAAGCTTTGGGAGTAAGCCAAGAAATTCTTCAGAAATACATCGGGAAAAATCAATAACAACAGGAATATTTTCAAATCGACGTGTCTTTATTCAAATCCATAACATGGACTAAGAAAGCTT